>OZ057407.1:11718881-11786513 GCA_964056735.1 Allodiplogaster pararmata
ACAATAGATTTCACAAAATTAAATTGAAAATATGTTTCATGATGGCAAGTCCGGTACTTTTTTACTTTGTCTGGTACCTCGCGTCCGCGGCCCTCGGCCTCGTTAGCTAAGCCGTTCGGCCTCGTTAGCTAAGCCGTTCGGCCTCGTTAGCGAAAACTTTTCCTAAGCCTAAGAGTTTTTTAATGTAAAAATAATTTAATTTCACGGTTCAATCCGGTTTAAGCGAAGCGAAGGGGGCCGCGACGCGAGGTACCAGACCAAGTAAAAAAGTGCCGCAAGTCCATTATTTTGAATACAATAAGATTATTTTGACACAACAAAGTTATCAACAAAATCAAAAATTTTTCATGAAGGTTTTTTCTATGTAAATTCTGTGAATACTGAATCTACCAATCGCCAAATCTAAATTGTGTAATGTGCAAGCTTTGATCCGAGTCGAATCATCAATTGCGAATAAAAGGCATACCTCTGTCTTAACTGAGGCCCAGCCGCACCTCCTGCCCTTGGTGCTGTGCGTCCTGGTCTAACAGTATCCGACTGCAATACTTCAGTTTTATTTTGAAACATTTTGTTTTCGTTAGGGTTCAATTCCCAAAGTATAGTTTTTGAAGCATAAATTTAGTCTCTGGCATTGTTAGCAGGAATTTCGTTGTATTTCTTCACAAAAAAATCAATGTGAGTGGTCGACGATTCATGACCTCTTCAGCGTAAACCGAAAATTAGTCGAGATTTCAATGCAAAAAAACATGGAAATATCGCTAATTCACTGAAACATTTTGAATGGTTTGTAAAAGTTAGAGCTGAAAACTGAAGAAAAAACTAATTTATGAGCTTCTGACAAGCTTTCTTTTTGCTTGAAGCCTCTTATGAATCAAAAAAAAACTTGAAGAGCATGGAAAAATCCACTGACCATTTAAGAAGCAGATGTATTTGTTATGAGAAGAGCCGGAACACTCGGGTATTTGTTTTCTCACTACGCCTAACAAATGTGCTGCATCCTCAAACTGCAAAATCTAAAATCAGGAATGTTTGAGAAGAGATAAACACAAGAAGTCGGGTATGTAACGTAGTTATAAAACAATTCGTGAAACACTTTTTTTTTTACTTTAAAGAAACCGTCGTCCTTGAACTGGAATAGACACTAAAACAAACAGCGATAGCCATAACAAGCTATCCTCTGATGATAAAGCTAATTCAATTCAATTCAAAGGATCACATTGCTTTACACGCTCAACACTCTTAGCTTTACACGCTCAAGGTTTTTCCACTTCATTGTTTGGTAGCAGTTAAGAAACAGGCAGCTAAGAAACAGGCAGCTAAGAAACAGCGCTAAGCTCGATAAAGGCATCAAACAGCTTTAAGAGCTTTCAAAAAAGTCATGTTTTCGATAAGCTTTAGCCTGACATTTATTTACACAAATTTTAACGCGAAAATGAGACGGGAGATTAAAAGGATATGTCATAAGAATGTTTCCTTCTCTTCTCCCACTTATTGATTACTTGTTTTCTGCGGCACATCCTTCTCATATCTATAGCTACAACTTCCCCATTTGATTTAAAGTATTCCTCGATCGCGATTAAATTTTTTGTGTTTTTTAAACAATGATAAGCATTTTATCGACAAATAGTTTATTTTTTTCAATGAGAGGACAGTGTTTGCTCATATGTAAGTTCTCTGATTGGAGGTAATATGGCGATCAGATGGACTAAGTTAGCTGTCACAATAGCGGCTTCCGGAACTGCTCTATATGCCTTTGACATCACCAATGAACAACGATTCCGATATCAGATGGTTAGTTTCTTCTAAATTTTCGAAGCTGGAGATAAACAAGAAATGAAACATTTTTAGATGATACATTGATATCATTTTGTAATATTAAGACGCACTTTCTTCCGAAATAGTGCTGATTCCGCGCAATAGAGGTGTGTGATTCTGAAAAAAACAACTATGTACTCTTGAAAAGACTTTCAATTTGTCATATATTATATGTGTTCCGTTCGCATAGTAGTCTCGATTTTTCATCTTCTCTCTCCGCACACGGTCTCTCTCCTAATCGTACCATTCCCCCTCAATCAGTTTGTTTGATCTACACGCCTGTACGCGGGTGGTAAAAATCCGCCTGGTTGTTAATTATGCCTAGTGTTTTAAGCCGTGCAGAAACGCTCGTCGACCGCAAAATGCGTGACAAAGTTTGGTTGTAAGATGTGAAACAGACTGGTTGAATTTTCTTATGATAGATTCTTGATGGCCGAAAAATGAGTTTTAGGTCTTGGTTAGAAACGGGACTGATTTGTGGAGGAAACATCCAGCAAATTCGAATAAAAGCAGCGATTAGAGTTCTCGTTATTACAACCGATTCTTGCAGAGATCGTACTTCCGAAATGCACACGCTGATCTGTTGACAGAGCTGAACAAAAGGCCTTCGGGGCAACTACCTAGCAGGTTCCTTTCCTCTTGCTCCCTCCACCGCATACCGTGCAGGGCCAGCGAATCGATCGTGGTGGTCCCGGTTTTGGCTCAATACCAGCCATAAGTAGAAGTAACAGGAGCAGTGTGGCCGGCGTAGGCTGCTCCACTGATGAAAACCCGCGAATTGGATTGATTTGAGTCCGATTTGGGTTTGTTGTTGCCACTTGACCGTCGACGTGTCGACGGATGCTTCCACGGCGTAAACGCGGCACCGTTGGAAGCTCCTCTTGCTCATCGAGGTCACTTAAGGCTGTTGAAAGAGTAGCATAGCTGTAAATGTTCAAAATTCAAAGAGTAAAAAAAGTTTTAAAGAATGATAAAGTCTAATCAAGATCGAGCTAGAAGCTAATGAAATAGGAAAGATAGAGATTAATCGATATAAACGTTAAGACTCGATCGCTTTTTATCAAAGCCTACCGTTCGCAGAACGGTCGTTTTTGTTCAATTGTACAACAATGATATGAATTATTCTTCTTATTCACTTAAGAATTGTGTTTGAAGGGTGGAGCTGTTGAATGCATTAAAAAGCGGGGAGGAGTACGATGTTCTGGTGATTGGGGGAGGAGCCACTGGGGCCGGAGTCGCCCTAGATGCTACCACAAGAGGTTAGTAAGACTTTCTTTTCCTTTAATAATTACTCACTAGAAAAATCAATACGATTCAAAAAAGTTAGATGGCGATGTTTGGAGTCGAAGTTGAGATGATTTTAGAAAATTTTAAAGGTATGAAGAGATTTGCAATTAATCGTTAAGTATTTCAGGCCATTTCTATTTTTTCAAAAAACACAGTGTTAAAACGGAAAGCTTGTTTGATGTAACCGATGTTTGAGAAACCATTTGCAAATCTATACGGTAGCGTTTATATTAAGACATTTAGTGGATCAATGCGGCAATGATTTTTTAATCTAAGGTAGTATTCTCGAAAAATGGTTATCAAAATAGAACACAAAGTATCAGTGCACTTGGGTCAAAGTCTTGTCTTTTCGCGGGCGTTTGAAATGAGTTTGTTTGAAATGACTCGATGTTTAAAAGGAGTTTAGAATTTCAAGATTAGAGGAAGGAGTGACTTTTTAATAATCGGCAGGGTTGAAGACCGCCTTGGTCGAACTAGACGACTTCTCATCGGGTACTTCTTCAAGGAGCACCAAGCTAATTCATGGAGGAGTTAGGTATTTGCAGGTTACTAATTATTTTGTAACATCTTGTTTAATTTAAATAATTTAAATTCATAGTTTACCCATAATTTTTTGAAAACAAAAAAACGTCAATCAGATTTTTTGTGTAGATCATATCTCCCCTGCTTTTTCAAATAAAAAAAATTGAGAAAAAACCGTATTTGAGCGGGGAGCGTAGAACATAAGTTACCAGCATTGTTGATAATTTTGCAAAACGTCCGTTCTATGAGCTGAAAAGTCTATAATGATAAAGAGCTCTACATCTAGCTCGTTTCTCATCTTCTCCGCTCTTTGAGTGGTTTTCTCTCTAAACTTTGCAACTGTTCGTGACCTATGGCAGAGAATAATTAGAAGCGAACGTTTTTACGAAGTCTTGATGCTCGAAACACACTGGCAACAGTGGCCATTCGTGACTCTACAGCCTTAAGAGCCTGTCACGGATGGAGCCGGATCATCCAGTCCAGAAACGAGCGCGACCTCAGGTGGCGGATAGAGGGATGCCTCCCTACGAATAATTCGTACTGGGAGGTAGCGGGAGAAATCCCGCCACGGACCAAAACTAGGTAGTATAGCTCGTCAAAAGGGCGATGCCGGACCGGCCTGGGCATGCCACCGGACAAAACATCAGCCGATACTCCGCTATACTTTTCAATGGCGAGTCGAAGTGCCAGTCAAATAGCCTCTTGCCTATCTCCGGTCAATGACAGGCGAGACGTCTCTACTCCCACCCAAAAGGATGATAGGCCGGCTTGACCACCCACTCACAAGGCCTATAGCATGAACAGGTTGCTACAACGATGTCCGCCTTCACAATGTGCAGCATGACAGTCTCAGGACTGAAAAGGACATCAAAACCCTTCTCCGGACGCATCTTGTCCGAAGAACACGAGAACTTCTCTCATTAAAGAGAGTGTTCATAACCAAGTCTTCGATGCGGGATGCTTGCCGGCAACAACAACAACAACTAAGTCTTGGTCTCTTATATTGTCCAATCTCTCTAATTTCTTTGCCACTTGAACAATAAGCAGTTTAAGTAATTTGCTGACTTCACCAATTCTCTTAAACGAACAGCTTTGTTGTTTTTAAACTTTAAGTGAAAGAACACTAATAAGGATGGTGAGATGGTAGTAGTCATTCTTTTTTTTAAACACCTAACTTTTATGAGTTGTGAGCAGGTATAATATAGTAACCTGCCACTACTATGCGGCGGATACTTACATGCATAGGTAAACTGTCTTGATTTCTCGTTAGGTCGAAAAAAGTGTTACTAAAAAATTCGGTTTTAGTTCAATATCGAGTTCAATTTTTTTTCGGGTTGAGTGGCGGATACGTACATACACCCATTTGGAACGACACATAATATCCCTGGTTGTGAGTATGTGTTTGTTATATGGTGTTACTCATTCTAAAAAAGGATTTCAGAAAACATCAATTCATACCCATGCATTAAATGAGACCGGTCTAAGGCATGTTTTACGCGCTGAGCGAGTTGGAAAAAGAATGGGGAAAGGCAAAAAGAGTGAAAGGAGAAGTAGAGGAAAGGTAAAATAAAACGATGGAAAAGAGAAAGTAGATCATTTTTGGCGCGAAAATGTGTGCGCCAACATAGCTGGTACGGTAACTGTTCAATTCCTGTTCATACTTTAGCAAGTAAATCGATTGGAGGGGCTGTACAACGAGTCCGCCTTGAAAAAAATTATACAAAATAATTTTAGATGTATTGAATTTTCAAGGCAGCTATCTTCGGGTTAGACTTGGAGCAGTACCGGATGGTGAAGGAGGCACTGTTTGAGCGGGCGAACCTCCTGGAAATCGCCCCTCACCTGAGCGGACCCCTTCCCATTATGCTTCCCGTATACAAGTTCGTTGTCTAGTTGGCCCCTAGGTCACGGGACGAAATTCATACTATGTTACATACAACCTTTGCTGAAGTTGTAATGATGCGATATTGGTAGTCCACAATTTGATTTTTCGCGTTATCAATCTTTGGCAACTTCAGATATAGAGAAGTACATACTTTTCAGAAATTATTTATTTTTTAAATTAAAGATAGAAACGTTAGTTCTATGTTCGAAGTCCTATTTGAGCGTAAGACGTAATCAGTACTTGATATGAAGCAGAAAGATAAAGACAGACATTTTTTGTAGTTGGAGTTTGAATTATTATTTTTGTTATTATTTAACTTAAAAAAAAGTATTATTTGTAGAAGCGTGAACAATTCTATTCATAAGTTACTGGTTAATAAACAAATACATATTTTTTAGGTAAATATAAATATATAACTTTTAACGGTTTTTTCTTCAGATTGTGGCAGGTGCCGTACTACTGGATGGGCATCAAGGCCTACGATCTAGTTTCTGGAAAGAGAGTCCTTAAGAACTCCTACTATATAAACAAGGAAAAGGCTCTCGAGAAATTCCCCTTGTTGAAAAAGGAAAAGCTCAAGGTTAGAATCGTTAGTTTTTAGGTTGAAATTTATTTCATCGTTGAAATTTTTGGTTGAATTATTTCATGGTTGAAAAAGAAAAGGTTGAAATTTTTCAAAAGAGAAATAATTTATTTCATGCAGCTCGTTTCGTCATAACTTTGTTAAAATCTCGAGAAATAAAGATTGGCATAAAGGACGAGAATCTATAAGCCAAGTCTAGACGAGAATCTATAAGCCAAGTCTAGACGAGAATCTATAAGCCAAGTCTAGACGAGAATCTATAAGCCAAGTCTAGACGAGAATCTATAAGCCAAGTCTAGTTGATGATAATTATTTGGGAAATTTGAATTAATTTTCGCTTGATTTCCCAGAAGAAGAAAAAAACAAGTATGAGGGCTTCATCCGGATTTCAAGCGCATGGAAGAGCCTTTTTTCTACATCTGTAAGTATAAATTATTAAGGACCTGAAAGTAGTTGAGAGGTCAAGGGTGGCAGTAGGGGATCGAGGGGCACAGTTAAGGGCCCACAGAAAAATATTTGGGAGAAGAACGAATCAGGATGTCCTATTCTGAAGTCATGCAAACGTAGAAGTTGGAGAATTCGGAGAGAAGATGAAATTGTCGGTTAGAAAATGAATATGAATGAATTTATCTGCTTAGGGAGCGTTGATATACTACGACGGTACTCACAATGATGCGCGAATGAATCTGGCAATCGTTCTCTCTGCCATCCGACATGGCGCAACCGCAGTCAATCACGTCAAGGTATTTGAGTTCAGGGGTTAAATGGAGCCGCCCAATTTGGGTTTATATGTATCCGCCGCTAAGACTTACAACGCTAAGAAGAAGAAGATGTATCCGCCACTCAAATTTTGGAGGAAAAAAGAAGAGGGGATGAAGGAAAATGGTAAGAAAAGAGGGAGTTTTTTCAATAGTGTGTGTACATGTATCCGCCGACGGAAACCGATCCGGTCACTATTCAACCCCTGTCAATAGTGTGTGTACATGTATCCGCCGACGGGACCGATCCGGTCACTATTCAACCCCTGTCAATAGTGTGTGTACATGTATCCGCCGACGGGACCGATCCGGTCACTATTTAACCCCTGTCAATAGTGTGTGTACATGTATCCGCCGACGGGACCGATCCGGTCACTATTTAACCCCTGTCAATAGTGTGTGTACATGTATCCGCCGACGGGACCGATCCGGTCACTATTCAACCCCTGTCAATAGTGTGTGTACATGTATCCGCCGACGGGACCGATCCGGTCACTATTTAACCCCTGTCAATAGTGTGTGTACATGTATCCGCCGACGGGACCGATCCGGTCACTATTCAACCCCTGTCAATAGTGTGTGTACATGTATCCGCCGACGGGACCGATCCGGTCACTATTCAACCCCTGTCAATAGTGTGTGTACATGTATCCGCCGACGGGACCGATCCGGTCACTATTCAACCCCTGTCAATAGTGTGTGTACATGTATCCGCCGACGGGACCGATCCGGTCACTATTCAACCCCTGTCAATAGTGTGTGTACATGTATCCGCCGACGGGACCGATCCGGTCACTATTCAACCCCTGTCAATAGTGTGTGTACATGTATCCGCCGACGGGACCGATCCGGTCACTATTCAACCCCTGTCAATAGTGTGTGTACATGTATCCGCCGACGGGACCGATCCGGTCACTATTTAACCCCTGAAAGGGACCGATCCGGTCACTATTTAACCTCTGGTTGAGTTCAATCAAGATTTCAATCTTCGTGTCTTAGTTAGCATCTTTTCAAAACACACTTCTTTTTAGGTGATATCAGGATAGTCAAGTCCTAGCGTATAATGGACCTTTGCTCTCAACTCCGACGGGTCTTTTTTGTTTCAAGGGCAGACTTTCACCGGCTGAACCCAATTTTTTTTCAAAACTTTTCTATCGTCACCGTTGGGTCTCAGTTTTGTAATAGTTCAATTTCTGCGGGCTTCTGTCTCATTTTGGCAGCATTATGAAACCCCTGGTGATTTCACCTCGGAATAAGATCGTTTCTCCAATTAGCACCATAGTTCACCTAAGGCCCAACTGTTAAAAATATAGGAAGAACGACCGCTTTTTAAGCGGGAGTCTGGAATAATGAGAAGAGAGCTAAGGTAAAGAGCGGAAAATGAAGCATTAGTCATTGTTGTAGACTCCATCGCTCAAAGAACGGTGGTTTTTCCAATTTCTCAACAGTGCTGGTGACCTATGACCAGCAATGCAGGTGAAACCAATGCGCTATCTGGAAAAGCTTTTGATATAAGTTCTCTGTTTGTATAATTTTTTCTGTCGCACCTATATGGTCTATTTCCGAAGCGTACTGTTCCCTCATAGTAATACTTTCTGATCTACATGCTTCCCTCATAGTAATACTTTCTGATAATAATAATAATACTTTATCGCAAGGGTGATTTCGGAAGGGGCAGGTAGGGGATCAAATAGAGGAGTGATTCGTATCAACACCAAGGCGTGACACTTTTCAAAGTGAGAAAAAGAGGTAAGTCGAGGAAAAAGTGAAAGAGAGGTAAAGAAATGTATTTGGATATTTCACTAAAAAGAGGTAAGTGGGTCTGGAATCGAGAAAATGAGGTCTATCTATATGCTTCCCTCATAGATCTAAGATCTACATGCTTCCTTCATAGTAATACTTTCTACTTTCTGATCTACATGCTTCCCTCATAGTAATACTTTCTGATCTACATGCTTCCCTCATAGTAATACTTTCTGATCTACATGCTTCCTTCATAGTAATACTTTCTGATCTACATGCTTTCCTCATAGTAATACTTTCTGATCTACATGCTTCCCTCATAGTAATACTTTCTGATCTACATGCTTCCCTCATAGTAATACTTTCTGATCTACATGCTTCCTTCATAGTAATACTTTCTGATCTACATGCTTTCCTCATAGTAATACTTTCTGATCTACATGCTTACCTCATAGTAATACTTTCTCATCTACATGCTTCCTTCATAGTAATACTTTCTGATCTACATGCTTCCCTCATAGTAATACTTTCTGATCTACATGCTTCCCTCATAGTAATACTTTCTGATCTACATGCTTCCTTCATAGTAATACTTTCTGATCTACATGCTTTCCTCATAGTAATACTTTCTGATCTACTTGCTTACCTCATAGTAATACTTTCTCATCTACATGCTTCCCTCATATAAATACTTTCTGATCTACATCCTTCTTTAGAGGGGTAAAAAACAGCCTGGTTATTATGATTTTCGGCTCATTCGGAAAACAGAATGTGACAGGTGGATCGACTTCTGAAAACAGAAGAAGGGAAGATCAACGGCGCTCGACTGAAGGATATGATGACCGGAGTGGAATGGGAGGTGAAGGCTAAATCGGTGGTGAATGCGACGGGTCCCTTCACGGATTCAATCAGAAAGATGGCTGGCGATGAGGTGAAGGAGATTTGCCAGCCTTCCGTTGGAGTTCACATTGTCCTACCCGGCTACTACAGGTACCTTTTTCCAATCAATAAACTTTTTCATTCATTCATTCCATTTTTGTAACTAAGTGGATGATTGTCACAGGTGTGAGTTCATTTTATACTAATGCATGAGGTGAATCTATACTAATGCAGAGAGTCAAACATTATTATAATAATCATTGAGGACACATTGTTTCATAGTCGTATTCCAGAATTAGGCACTATTTTAATTAATGGGAGAAGTAATAGAGAATTTTTGAAGGCTTGACTCGAGTGGCAAAAAATTCATCTAGTAATTTTCAGTCTGTGACTGTAGGAATCATTGAAAACCTACACTTGTAAACAGGAAAGTCATAGGTCAATACGTCCGGAGGCCTGGAACAAGGAGAATTAAAGAGTGAATTGCAAAGTTAGGGAGAAACTGGGAAGAAAGATAAGACAGAACAATCAAAGAAGAGCCGCATTGCGGGTATCCTAAATCAATGAATAAGTCCTAATTGTTTCAGTCCTTGCAACACGGGACTGTTAGATCCTTCAACATCGGATGGCCGAGTCATTTTCTTCCTTCCCTGGGAGAAAATGACCGTCGCAGGTCTGCTTTTGCAATCAATCGATATTTTGTAACTTATTCCCAATTCGTCGCAAAATACGCGTATCGTTGACATATATAATCCAGACCTAACTAGGTAGAATTAGTTATTGATTCGTGAATCACTGCTTGTGAGTGGAGCAGCAGTGAGATGGGTAATATTTGTACAAGAACTTCCTTTCTCAACCCCTTGTTTCGGGTAGATCATTCCCAAAAAGGGTCGAACTTGTGACCTATTGTGAGATGCATGACCATTTTTCACGACGCGCTCACATGAGAAATCTACTTGGTTTTCTAAAAATTGTTGTGTACAACTCTTTTTTTTATATTATAATCATTCGTCTCCGGGTACTTTTCAAAAAAAATTTCAAGCTTGATTGGAGCTAGTTTAGGAACGACGGATAACAAGTGCGATGTTACCTTTAATCCCGCCCCCACGAATGCGGACATCGAATTTATCCTCGGAGAGATCAGAGGATACCTGGACAAGGGGGTCACAGTTAGGCGAGGCGACGTGATGAGTGCCTGGGCCGGGCTCCGCCCTCTTGTTCGAGACCCCAATAAGGGTGACACCAAGAGCCTCGCCAGGAATCATATCATCGAGGTACCTGCTTACCATCTCATTAAATTATAAACTTTTCAGTAAAAGAACATGCAATAAATGAACATTTGATGAAGATTTCTAAATCGGGTCTCGTGACGATCGCTGGTGGCAAGTGGACAACATACAGGCACATGGCTGAAGAGACGGTCGATGCTCTCGTTAAGAACCACCAACTCACAGTTTGTAATTTGCACCAGTTACAAAAAATTCAGTAATTATGTTTGAGAAAAACAGTTTACGTAAACCCGTTGTAACCCGTTATTTCTCACAATTCCCATCATGATTAGAAGGATGGTCGATCTCAGTTAAAGAGTCACGACTTCAAGGCGCTTAGCCGTGTAAGGAAACGAGAGAGAGAGAGAGACAAAAGAAAGAGAGAGACAGCTAAATAGAGATAGTCAGAAGAAAGAAAGAGATGAAGAGAGAGAAAGTTTCCACTGTCTAAATTCACAAGGATGAAAAAAATCGGCAGATACAGTGTAAAAAATGATTTTTTCAGACTAGAAATGGCTGTGTCACTGCTGGTCTCATGCTCGAGGGAGCGCATGAATACGACCCGCTCCTCTACATTCACCTTGTACAGGACTATGGCATGGAGACAGACGTGAGTGAAGGATGGGGGATGACATGGGTTTTATATTGCGTCCGAAAAAGACAAAGAGGTCCTCCGAAAGTGGAATATTTTTGAACGAAGATCCGTAAGCAGTGACAAATACTATGCAGTTTAGTTGGAAAAGAAAGAAGCTTAAATGTATCATAAGTTGCCCCGTTATTTGAGCTAAGACTGGCCGGAACTCGGAACAGGGGCCCGTCAACAGATAATCTGCCCTAACCAATCGAAGCCAAAGGAAAAGTAAGGGTCGAAAGTGAGAAGTTGGTCAGAAAACATCAGAGGAAGTTCAGGTGGCACAGCATCTGGCGACGACGTACGGTGATCGAGCCTTCGTGGTGGCCCGAATGGCCAAGATGACCGGAAAGAGATGGCCAATCGTTGGCCATAGACTCCACAATGAGTTTCCCTACCAGGAGTCCGAGGTGGGTCGTCCTTCTCTTGTTGATTCCCCAGGATATGCCACCCGTTGAAACTTTTTGGAGAAAAAAACGACCGCTTTGAGAGGAGGAAGCGGGGGACTATGATAATGAGAAGCGAGCGGTACTTAACAGTTTTGACTTCTTGTATCGCCTAATTTTCCCTTTCGTAACTTTCATATTTTTTTCCAGACCAATCCCGCTCAAAAAGGGTCCTTTTTTCAATTCTTTCAAGATATACATTTGAGCTATCTTCCTCAGTAGTAAGAGCAGTCAGTCAGGTGAATTTACAGGTACGATATGCGGTTCGGGAGTATGCGTGCACCGCCGTGGATGTTATCGCGCGCAGAATGCGACTGGCTTTCCTGAATACGTACGCAGCTCATGAAGTCTTGCCATCTGTAAGTTTTTGCATTACTTCTTTCAAAAAAGTCGAAACATGTTACTTGAAAAGAAGAAAAGGCAACCATGAAGCAAGAAAAAGGGGGCTTACAAAGGGGGGCTAACCTATTTGAAGCTGTTCGTCAGTACGAGGGAGGGTCGCTTAAACTGCATGATGCACAAAGTAAAAGGGGTCTTATATGTGAAATTTCATCCCCTTCTCAACCCTCATTCCTTCAAATAAGAACAAAGTCCCGTCAAAGTTCAAAGCAGAAGCCTTTGTCCATGTAACCTCAGCTCGGATTTCTCTAATGTATGTTGGTTTTAAGGTAGTGGAGATTATGGGAGAAGAGCTAAAGTGGAGCAGAGAAGAAAAGAAGAAGCAGCTGGAGATGGCCAGGAACTTCATCGACACCGAGATGGGACAGGTACAGTAATAAAAGTATCGTGGTAGGAGGTCCAATGATTACTGTAATTGAGTAGAGATCAGTTGAGCTCGAATAACATGCTTACTGACCCTGGATAGATATATTGACCCAGATAGAAGTTTTGTCTATGATTTTGTTCGACTGTAATTTGGAAGAAAGTGCTTCATAAAATGGTGAATAATCATCAGAAAACTGTCAGTGCACTTCTTCCTCATTTCATTCCTTTCGTCATCAAGTATAACTTTGATTTAAACAAAGTCTCTCATGGAAATTGCACACACATGTAGGCAACGACTGCTTATCCGGTATGCTTAACTATCCCGAACAGTCTACAATGGAATTCCCTCTCTCTTCTTCCAAGCGAACGCGTCAACCGCGACGCGTCCTCTCTGACGCATAACATCCATGCTATTTCCTCATGGGACCATTTTTAAATCGAACATTTTTGTAGTTAAATTTGAATGAACTTAAATTTTAAAAAACTTTATAAAAACTTTTCAAAAAATACTCATATATTGAATAAAAGTTTAGACCTGTGGATAAAGTTCTCAGTTCTCTACAAATGTCAAGCATATTCGATTTGTTGTAGACAGGCGTTAATTAACTTGGTGAGCAGTTGATAAATAGTGAGAATTTAAGGAAGCGCGTGCTCAAGCAATGAGCAACATTCCACTGAACCTGACCAGGGCAGAAATGCAAACCGCCAAGGAGAAGTTCAATTTGTTGGACAAGGACCGCAAAGGACACATCACTGTAAACGACTTGAGGAGATACTTCAGGGTTAATTGCTTTCGCTCTCTGACCACTCATCTCACTCTATCTCTCTCACACTCTGCCTACTTTCGCTCTCTGACCACTCATCTCACTCTATCTCTCTCACACTCTGCCTACTTCTCTTATATCTCTCTAACTCTCTTTTATGTGGGAAAGTTGAGTTTAACACGTTGCGATTTAAAGCTTTCAAGGATCAAGACCAGAAGATAGACGAGCGGGTCCTGCATGAATTGCTCAACGAGGTGGACCTCAACAAGAATGGCGAGATCGAGCTCGCCGAATTCTTCCAGGTTTGATGTTACCAGTTATTGAAAATTCATAATTAAATTGATCGGAGAGGTCTCGTTGCGAATTGACGAGGTCAAATTTACTTTCAAGGGTATTCAAGGGTGGCAATTAGCCAGCTTTTGTTGGCGATGTGTAGAAAAATTATTGGACGAAATAATATGGCTTGGGATGTTTAAATAATGGTATAGTGCAGTTTACATATTGATATAGTGAAGTTTACATGTGTTCTTATCAGTTGTACTCTGGACTGAAAGGCGGCACGATCTCCCAGAATCGACTCGCGCGTTACTTGGAGTCCCAGGAGGAGGAGACCAAGGGCATATCGCCCCTTCTCGCCGACAGAAAGAGCGTCAATCGATCTGGAGGAGGACTCTGATCTCCACCCTCCTAATCAATACTTTCATGCACACTTTGGAATGAAGATTTTTCTTCAAAGGAACATCTTCGCCTCTTGCGGACCCTCCTTTCCGCCTCCACAATGCATTTGTTTCTTGATCTTCTTAACTATGTTTCTTGTGAGCTAGAAAAGAATATGTGTCTTGTTCTTAGTCAAGAAATCTAAGGCATTGGAAAAATTAGGGTTTTGAACAAATGTATGTTTGTTCCCTAAAGCACTTCAGAAGTTTAACTTCAACGGTTCCCCTTATGAATTCAAAAAAATAACAAGGAGAGGTGTTCGGTTTAAACAATAACTTCCTGTGTTCGATAATAAGATATAAAACGAAGTATAATAGTGAAAGCTTCTTTAAATGGAATGAATCTCAATCTAGTATATGTAATTTTTCACTCAGTATATTAGGAGCATCTTGTAGAGCGTTTGAGCGTTTTCTAGAGTTGATTAGAAAGTGCACCCAGATCTAGAGACCGTATGACCAGATCTAGAGACCGTATGACCAGATCTAGAGACCGTATGACCAGATCTAGAGACCGTATGACCAGATCTAGAGACCGTATGACCAGATCTAGAGACCGTTTGACCAGATCTAGAGACCGTATGACCAGATCTAGAGACCGTATGACCAGATCTAGAGACCGTATGACCAGATCTAGAGACCGTATGACCAGATCTAGAGACCGTATGACCAGATCTAGAGACCGTATGACCAGATCTAGAGACCGTATCACCAGATCTAGAGACCGTATCACCAGATCTAGAGACCGTATCACCAGATCTAGAGACCGTATCACCAGATCTAGAGACCGTATGACCAGATCTAGAGACCGTATGAGATTAGCTTTCTCAAAAACTTTTCATTTCACAAATTTACCAATTAGCTTTTCATTAAGATTTTGGCATTATTCTTTCTCGTCTTGCTAACAAGCAAAATATAGTTTAGTTTTTGAACATCTCACAGGTGTCATTTAGAGGACTGAGTATTCATTTGGAAGAATGAGTATGTTGTAGCCTATGTTTAAATTGTGAAAATCGTTTATTAGAGCTTTAGGAAATTCGAGACCTTAAGTTTTAATGTGAAATTAGACAATTGTGGAGTGGTTGTCGATATAACAATTCCATAGAACATATAATAACAATGACTGACATTTAAAGGTGTTGTAAAGTTTACTCAATTCAATTAAAATACTACTTTTTCATGAAGCAAAGCAGTTCATTCGATACAAATAGTGAGCTGGTAGTGAAAGCGTGTAAGAGATGAGCGATGAGTAAGTAGTAAGTATAGGAGAAAGGGGAGAAAGCAATCATTCTTGTATCACTAATTAAAAGTTAGAAGTTGTAAAATTATGAAAGAATTTTAACAAAGAAGGCTAACTGAACATTGAAAAAAGAACTGAAATTATGCTGAATAATAAAGCAACAACACAAAGAATCACGACAGAGGCAGTGAAGGAAAAAATAAATCGAGTTAATCTACAAATGCGAGCTTCACTTCATAGTTACAATATTACTGCGTTTTCCCGTTCAGTTACGGCTGTGCACGTTCTTCTTCGATAATATGCGGTCAATGTTGTAGCGACTGATGTTCTGTAATGGGAAGAGAGATTGGTTCGCTTCATCCACTCAAGAATTGTATCAATCAATACGATCATTTAGACTATACTGTGTAGACAAATTGATCAAACCACCGCACGGAAAAAAGCTAGTCACCGGGGGGACTCGAACCCATGCAACCATCTCTCCTCTTAACTTTTTATCCGGGAGCGAGCGTGTTAACCATTACACGGTTAACACACTCGTGTAATGGTTAACACGCTCGCTCCCGGATAAAAAGTTTAGAGGAGAGATGGTTGCATGGGTTCGAGTCCCCCCGGTGACTAGCTTTTTTCCGTGCGGTGGTTTGATCAATTTGTCTTCTCTACCAGGCGTCACTGCCTTAAAACTGTGTAACTGAGCATTTGAAGACTATACTGTGTCTTTACTATACAAATAAGAGGTGATTCATTTCGTCTCGAAACCAAGAAAATGCAAAAACAAGTCTACTTTAGTTTAAAAATTTTATGTTTTAAATCTAAAAGAGGATTGATCCGACTAAGCATGTAATTCTAAGCCTTTCATTTCTCAAGTTTATAGGGTTCGCATAGCATCCATTTGTTTTATGGAAGACTTTTGCTTTTTTCTTATGGTTTCGTGACGATAAGGATTCCAAATGATTTGAATAATCAATTAACATGTATTGTTAAATTTTGTTAATAACTGAGACCCTTGCATCCATTCCGTGAAAAGTGAGGGATAAATTATGATTATGAACTTGCGCTGCCGCATTCTATGAATTTTCTGGGTCGAGAATCATTTAATTAGTAACACAAGGTTTGTGATTAGAGATTAATATAATAGGTAATGAGATAACAACTAAATGAACTCAATTTTTTGATCGGTACTTTTGAATCTATTCAATATCGATGAACTCATAGTGAGATAATGTGGAAATTGTGTGCTGAAGAGTTACAAATTCATGATTAGTAACTCATATTTTGTGAGTGAATATAAATTATATTTTTAACTTAAATTTTTTTTCATACAATTATTATTTCATCAAGTTTCGATTGTGGTTTTCATTGGCACGGTCGCTAGTAGACGACTCGGGGTCGAAGATGACTGACTTCCACGCAAAGCACAGCCAATTTGTCGTCGCATCTCCTGCTTCTGGTGTCCGTCAAGGGAGAACTACCAACACGGAGGCGGCCCGCCTGTCCCTTCTCCCATCCCTGGGCAGAGCGCCAGTCTCCGCACATACCCGCCGGCTCACGCAGCCCTGAGCTTTGTGCTCCGAGCCACGCCCACTTCTCAGGCCTGCAATCAACTTCTATATCTCATTGCTCAATCTATCATGGCTCAAATATGATTAATCAAAGCATCGAACAAATCGATTGATTGAATGAGCAATGAACAAAAAAAATTTTAAGGTTATTAACTAAATTTGTTCTGGCAGAATATAGAATTCGAAAGACTTGGAGTAATTTAGAGAAGAAATGTTAAAAGAAGATGGCCTTGGGCTAGAAAAGTTTTTTTTAAATACAAAGAAAGAGATAGTAAAGCAACCAGGCAGGGTCTTCGAGGACATCCTGTTGGTCGAAAGAGTAGATGGTGGCCGCAGAAGCTGGCTTTCCCTCCAAGAAGGCGTTCCAAGAAGGAAACACCTCCTCCCCACGCGAGTTCACTACGGGCGAGTCGACGTCTTCTCGATGCACGATCCTTGTCAGGTCCTGTTTCACATTATATTTGTGGTGAGTAAAAATTCAATTAATTTATGGAATTTCGACCCGAAAGATTGAAAATAAAGAGCAGAAAGAGACAAAGACAGAAGAACAAGAAAACCAAAAAAAGGAATAATGAGAGAGGGAGGCAAAGGGGGATGTAAATAAGAGTATACCCTACTCCTCAAGCAACGACTTTTTATACCGAGCAGAGGAGCGGATTGTTCGTAGAAACTTGTACGAAAACCGTGTGGTGTGACGGGAACCGAACCCGTGACCTTTCGCATTCCGGGAGAATGCTCTCCCCACTGAGCTACACACACACACATGATAATGCACATTTTAAGGCACATACAACAGAAACAAAGAGAACAAAAGAGAAAAGAAGAAAAAGGAAAGAGAAAGAACAGAACGAAAACTAGACCTTAAAACTTTCTTTGTTGTAGCACTTTACTAGTTTTAGGGCGATCGACCAACCTGAACATTCGATGCAAGAAGAGCTCTGAAAGTGGTCACAAATCCAGCCTGTCTCGCCTGCCGATAGCAAAGAAGATCCGCCCCTCGCAAGCCTCGCATGTTTCCAAACAACGGATTGTTGAGAGCAATGATGTGAATCTCAACGTATTTCATTGATTAGTAACTTGCGACCAGAAAAGAGAAGTTCTTTATCAGTAACCACGCGGTCTTTGTCATGCGGCCCGAAGAGTCGCCGCTGATCTTCGATGTGGGGGAAGAAGGGTCGCGGGGGGGAGAGCGACCGGTCTGTTTGAGTCGGCGCCGCTTCCTGCAGCCAGAAGTATGGTTGAAGGGGGGCCATGCGCAGCAACTGCACCAGACAAATTGGTACGAATTCTCATCCAACTTTGCATATTCAGTATGTTATGTCGTTCCAATTTGCCCTCAATGCAGAATGACTGCTATTCTCACTTAAAAAACAGCGTACTGGAGAGAACAGGAAACGGACACAATGAATACTTCATGACAGGAAATCTCCATACATACTTACATCAAAGTCAATCGAAGATAGTCTTTAGACTGTGAAATTTTTTGCACAATATCAATTGTTCCTCTTTAAAACAAGGTATGAAGATTAAAATTTCGAAACGTAGATGAGTATTTTTGAGTTGGTATAAAAAAATGTGTGTAATGAGAACGGAACTCCGAATGATTCTGAAAGTTTGAAATGGCAGTACACGTACGGACTGATAGAGAATGGTTTACTCACAAGTACTGTAGAACACTACCAGAGTGAGGTAAGTGGTGTATGGATACTGTAGATAAGGTGGAAGATCCGTGTAGGAGTATAGATAAAGGGTTCCTCTGGGACAGGCCACGTCACATGTGCTTGCTAATCTTCTCTGCTTGCTTGCTCCCTAATCATATTACTACGAAGCACACAATACGAGGCAGAAGTGGATCCGATGAGAACAAAATGGCCTAGGAATCGGTAGATTCAGCTTGATAGATCAAAACAACACGCGCTACCGTACTCTTAAAGGCCATTTTGATCAACACTTCGCTCTACTTTCTGACTCGCTTCAACAGCGTTACCGTAACCGCGCGTCGCGCGCACGGAAGATGCTTACTGACCACGTCCTGACTGCTTAGCTGCACGGATAAAATTATTCATTAACGTGGGATCGATTTAGTGCAATGTGCTCTCGTTCACTTTTGGTAAATCACAAAAATTCTAAAAGAGAAGCTGCTTGTTTTGAGTTATTAGTTAGTATGTGGGTGTCATTCCTACAAATACTGTAACGTGTCGAAATTCCTTTCTTCACAGAACTCAGTTTCATTTCGAAATTGTTCTGGTTGATTTTTTTCCGTGAGTACTAACGCCAATGTGCAAATTTGAGTTGTACAATACAGGACATCACTTGAAGGCATGCACTCACCCAATACTTCAAGTGGTTTGTTTGTTCTGTCTGAGGAAGAATTGGCTGAAAGGAGCCCTTTTTCGCCAGGGACTTCTAGTGACTATTAACTTACTCATCTCTAAGTCACGTTATGTGAATGTAACACACCTTTTAAAGTTAGTATTTTCTAGTGACTATCTATTTGCTCAACTCTTAATCTTGTCCTGTGACTGATATGAGACCCTTGCAGCTAGTCACTACTAGTGACTACTCATTCTCACTGAATTTCTAGTGACTTTTTGTAATTGTGACTGGCCTTTCTGGCTATTAACCTCATACAGTGACTACTCAATATAGAAAATGAAGCGATCCAATCTAATATCTCTTCCTCTATCAAAATGGAGGTTGTTTTTTTCCTGAAATATAGAGACGAGGGATAATTCGTTAAAAGATATTTTCTGGAAATCAGAGGGCAAACAACAAGTTGGAGGTTAGAAATATTGAAAAAAGTGGTTAAGCTGGCATTCAGATGGATAGAAAGAAGCTTGAGGAGACATCGTTTAGTGAGAAGCGAGTAGTAAGCAACTTGCAGGTTGTCTTTTTTGAGCATATATCAAGTCGGTACACAATTTCTCGACAAAAGATCACTGACCACTGAAGGTTGTGTTTGTACGACGGGATGGTATTGGCCGAGCTGAAATTTAAAAGAATCTCATGATAAATGAAGTCCATCGATGGATTTCATTCATTATAGTCTCAGCCCATCGTTGCTTAAAACGATTAACCAAGATCAAAAAAAAAATCTTATGATATTTATGTCTAAGACGTAGAAGCGCACGCACACAAAAAATGATGAGTTTGGCAAAGTATGCTGAAAAGGCATACATGTGGTTTATGAATAGTAACACTTTGAAAGTATTCCTGCGCGTAAGTATGAAAGTATGCTAGAGAGGCATACAGTCAATGTATGAATGGAATACTTTTGAAAGTATGCCTTGGTGGCTTCGCTTACTTTTCTTCGCACTTATCCAGTTAGCAAACCCGGTTGACTTAGGTTGCTGTATATACAATTAATGTCTCGATTAATTTATAAGGCAGAAGCACACATACAATTTGTATCGTGTAAATCATTATACTCAGCCATTCGGGAAGGAAAGCGTTGGGAAGAAATTTTTGATTGTGAAGCGCTCTTCTTGAAAAAGGCCCTTCGGGAACGCCTTTCGGGGAAAAAAGGCCCTTCGGGAACGCCTTTCGGGGAAAAAAGGCCCTTCGGGAAAGTCACAAACAAAGAAAAAATTTGAATGAAAAACCAAAGAAACAAGCATACTTTCAAAGTATATTTAGCATACTTTTATTGTATAGACAGCATAGTTTCATTCTATTAATTTTCATACTTTCAAGGTACGAATAGTAATACTTGTGTGCGGAATGACTTGGAATACTTTTAAAGTATATAGTTCCTTTTTCATACTTTCGAAAGTATGATTATTACTATTTTTTGTGTGTGAAAGTGAGCACGAACTAACCAGGACTTCCTTCCAACCATTAGAGACTCTGAGGAAGAGTTGCTGGGAGGAGAGTGCGAATGCAAGTCCTCCCATGGGAGTTGTCGATGCAGACGCGAACACTTCTAAAGCAGTCGGAAGGACTGAGACTGAAGAAGCTGCAACACGTTGAGGCCGTCCACCGTTGCCACGAGTCTTGTGCTTGCCACTTTCTCAACCTCTCTCCTTCTCTCTCTTTTTTCTATCTTCTTTTCATGTTTCTTTTTTCTCATCCTAATGACTTACCTTGACTGCTGACATGCCTCCCAGACGCATCTCTGCCAGGAGGTCCCGGGAGCCCCGGATCTCCCCGATCGCCTTTTTCGCCTCTTTGGCCCCTCTCTCCGCCGTACACTCTGCCTCCTCCTGCCTCCACTCGCTCGCACTCTCCCTTCTCCCCTCTCTCTCCCTTGACACCGGGCCAAGCTGCTATCCTCTCTAGGTCCTGATCAGTGAGCTTTTCGAAGTCTCTCCCATCTCTTCCGGGCTCCCCAGGGGGTCCTCGAGGCCCTTCGGGGCCCATGGGTCCTATTCCAGCAGAGATGACATGTCCTTCATCCAATCCCATTATTCCGCTTCCTGAAATCGCAAAAACTCTATTGATAATATTGGTATTAAGGTAGTTTCAAAGTGTTTTTTTTTGTTTTGCGTTCATATAAAAAAACGAGAACTCCTTCAAGATCAGTTTCAAAACTTTAGTAGAGAGTTCCCTTTGCAATTTCATCTTGCGTTGATTAGCCAAAGTGGCTGCTTTTACAGCCTAGGAAAACTATAAATTAGTCACACTTTCAGTAGCAAAAAAAAATCTGAAAGTCATGCAAGCAAACTATGCGTAAAAAAACTTAAACATATATATATATGTATATGCTATTCGATGAATATTAAACCTGGTGGTCCAGGTGGGCCTGGATAGCCTCTGGGGCCCTCTGGACCTGGGGGTCCAGGCATACCATCTCTGCACTCTCTCATACACACTCCTGGTGGTCCCATTGGTCCGACTGGTCCAGGCTCTCCTCGCAATTGAGAAGAAGAAGACAAAGATGGAGATGAACCATCTGAACAGGGTTTATTCCTAATTAAAAAGAGAACGAGAGTCGCTATGAGAACATATCTGCAGCCGGGAGGTAGCTCTATAACTAAGCAACGCCGCAGCCATATCAAGTCTTTACTGAGTCGAGCAGGACCTAGGCACTCACTCACACCAAGTCCTTCTGTAGTAAGAGTCTGACGAAGCTGGAGAAAAAGCAGGATTTTTTTTCCGGCAACTACTATGTATAGAGAAATCAGGGCTTCGGAGATCGTTTCTACGCAAGCATAGACGGCTAGAAGCTCGTTCTTCACATCTATGTTTTCTGTTCATTCTTTTTGGTAACTTGGTTTCAATTTTAGAACCGTAGTGTGGAACTATTGATCTACATACATATATTCAAAGTAAGAAATCCATCGCACGGGCAAAAATGGTTTGCTCGCTAATTTACTCTCTGTCTCGCTGTTTGTCTCTTGTGATGTTTCTCTATTCTCTCTCTTACTCTCTTTATCTCTCTTTATTTTCTCTCTTTCTCTCCTTATTCACTTTTTCTCACTCTTTATCTCTCTCTTTCCCTCCGTATTCTCTTTCTCTCTTATTCTCCTTATTCTCTCTCTTTCTTGACTTATTCTCTGTCTCTTTATCTCTCTCTCTTACTCTCTTTATTTTCTCTTTCTCTCTCTCTCGCTTTCTCTCCTTATTCTCTCTCTTTATATCTCTTCCTCTCTCTCTTTCTCTCCTTATTCTATTTCTCTTCTTATTCTCTCTCTTTCTTTCTCTTTCTGTCTTTCTCTTTTCCATACCCTCAAGCTAGTTTGACTACTCTATGAGCATTCCACACGGAGCGAAGACCTCCAATCAGGGAGTAAAAGTATCTGGAATGAGAGAATGGCAGAATGAGACTGTCTCCTCCTCCAGGAGCTCCTCCTTCAAACTCTGCAATGGCCCTTCATCCGTTCCCAACTCCTTCTTTATTGCCCTCAGTCAAAGATGACTTCATGATGAACCTTTCTCTCATAAAGTCTCTTTTCCATGATTGAAAACATGTGGCTTCTTGTTCTCTTTCGGCTTTGAAGAAAAGTAATTCAATGTGTGATTCCAGAGAAAATGCTTGAACAAGAAAAAATTCAGGGCGTGTAATGTACCATTCAAAATACTAATTTATGCTTCTTGAACACGTTAGCTCGCCAGATTTGAAGGGTAGCCTGAGACTGGCTAGACTTAATAAGGTGCTTGAGACTAGCCTTGCGTGTTGTGCTGCCTGTTGAAGAGAGGAGGCGGCGGGGGCGGGATTGGGGGTGGAGGCAGCCGGTCTCGTGACCTATCCGAGTTATTAACGACATCACCGTCCTGCTCATCCCTAACTGTCTCTGCTACAGCTCCAGAACCTTCATCGTCTCCCTGAAGTCTCCCAATAAGCATTATTTGAAGACTTTCATCCTTCTCGAGTACAGCACCACTGTTTACAGAACAAGGGGTTGAAGGATTAAGAGAGGATTCCGATGACGTCTAGCTACTCAGTGCGAAAGAACAAATTCAAAAGACACTCGAGGAAAAACCTCCGGCAGTTGTCCTGCATATTAAACTCCGGTCCGCAGGGCCTTCAATAGAGACTAGCCCGCATTTTCTTCCTCTACCCTCCACTAAAACATACCATACAAGAATGCCACTAACTTACATTTACATTCACAAAACAAGTTTTTTACCAGCTTTTTCAAGCTAGGATGAGGAACAAAATAAATACTTGAAAAGGCAAGATTCAAGCGCATTCTCTATAACTAGGCATTTTTGCAGTTATCGGTAGCCGATAAAGCAAAAATTTCGAATCATAGAGAAAGCTAGCACGCATACTGGGGCAGAGACTAGAAAGCTAGCACGCATACTGGAGCAGAGACTAGAAAGGTAGCACGCATACTGGGGCAGAGACTCAGTATATCACTCACCTTGGGGGGGGGCAGAGACTCAGTATATCACTCACCTTGGGGGGGGGGGGGCCAGAGACTCAGTATATCACTCACCTTTCCATTTTTGCTTTTTGCTCGTCGTCTCCACTATAATTGGTGTTTCGAATTTTATTTTGATTTTGCATTTTAAGTTTTAAAAGTTCTTACTGTCTTATAAATTGTTAAATGAAAGGCATTAGTACAGCTGAAAAAAAGATTCATTCGCGCAAGAGGAAAGTGATTACGAAAATTACGGATGCTAACCCATAACTCGTCGCATTGTTTCGCTGCGTCATCGGGACTATCGTGAATCTTCAGCTCTTGAATTGCTCCCTGAAGTGTCAGAGCCATAATATCGTAGTGAACAAACCTCGCTAGAATAAACGATGACAATTCGCTCCGGAGTGAGTTTTTCAACCGAAAGAAGCTCATCGTCCGTGTAGACTGGCACTTGCCATTCCCCCGTTTGTCTTTTTTTGAGAGGAGGAGTAGGCTTTTTGACCGTTCGATTGCCACTTTGAAGTAACACGTTGTCATGGGAAATGCTAGTTGTACTAGTAGTAATGAGAAGAATAAAGAATGAACGAAGAACTAGGACCATATTTCCATGCGAGTGAAGAAGATGGCGTAAACTGAGGAGGAAAGGTCAGTGGAAGTCGAATGGCAACGGGCGGAATTCAGAGATAAACCATGGAAAATAAGAGAACAAAATAAAGATAGAAGTAAACAGTGAGGGATTGAGAAATTTAGAAAAATAAAATGAGAAAAAAGACGAAAAAGAACAAGACAGTAGTAAGGGAGAAGAAAGAGCAAGAGGGAGAAAGAGAGAGAAGAGAAAGATGAATATGAAAGGGAGAGACAGAGAGAGAATCACAAGAAGTTTGAATAAAACAACAGCTAGGGGAAGAAAGAAAAAGATCATTTCGAGAATTAAACGGAATAAGAAATGAAAGAAACAAAATTCTCAGACGAAAAAGATAGGAAGAAATAGGGGAATACAGTGATCGAAGAAGAAGAGAGAAACGTAAAGTAGAAAAACTAAAGAAGGATTGTAGTTGTTCTCTAAACTTTTGAAAATTTTCATCTCGTTATGTTCCCTCTTCTAAAAAATGTTCCCTCTTCTAAATAGGGATGAAATGATCTTGCTTTATTTTTTGTCTTCCAATTATTATTTTTTAAACATTCCTTCTCTTGATTATTTCACAGGAAGCGAAATGATTGTCTAACCGTCTAACCAGAGGGGCAGGCAGATTATAAGACAAGATACATCAAAGGAAAATTATATTTTGTACAAAGAATCTTTTGTATACAGAACGAAAAGTAGCGAGGAAACTATGATAGATATAAAGATAGAGAAGAAAATGAAAAGAGAAAGAAACTATGATAGATATAAAGATAGAGAAGAAAAAGAAAAGAGAAAGAAACTATGATAGATATAAAGATAGAGAAGAAAAAGAAAAGAGAAACGGAGAATGTTTACAAAAATAAGAAGAGAAAAGGAGATTTTCCGAGATAAGAGATTGGCGGGATTTAATCACGAAAGATTATAAGATCGAGCAAGACTTTCATTCAGAATGAATTGAATTGTGTGGTGGCAGAACGAAAATATTCAAAGACTTTCATCATTTAGAACCTGAATACGGATATTTTCATGAGAAAAATCATCCGCTTCTTTTTGGCCTGATTTTTTATTATTTTGAAAGCTCGTGATTTGACAAGAAAATACCTATTTTTGGTTGTTTCTCTGAAGTCTAGTGAGTTTTTAACTAGGGGCTTAGTGGTACCAACCTCGAAGGCGGCCTGCAGAATCGGTCCTGAGCTTCCAACGTAGAGCTTGTGTGTGTCATCCATTATTAGCTGTTCGGGCATATTGGAGACCTCAACTATTCCATTCGAGGTCAACATAAACCACATAAACCCGGCTTCCGAACTTTTGAAATTTTTTTCTCAAGATGAATATTCTAGTATGGAATGGAGACTTTTAGCAAAAGTAAAATTATTTAGTTCGGGTGAGACATAATGGTAGTGTGCGCGATTGTTGTGGAAAGAATATCAAGCTCGGTCTTTACCCCTGACTGATCCAACCGAACCCAAGGTGTTCAGAGAAGAAGTGCTTGCACCTAATCTCCCTTTCCACACCACTGCTATACACACTAACCGTGAACCAGAGAGCAGGCCCTGTTTTCGCCAGGCCATGCCTGTTGATTATTTTAGACAAGCTGGCACCATGCCGGAAAGCGACAATTAGCGCGAAGAAGATTATCATTGAATATAGAATGGCTCGAACAACTCATCTTCCGTTTTTCATTCGTAACAATTAAATTTCGGGTGTTATCATGGGTGTTCCCATAGGACGCTCTTCTACGTTCAATGAGAAGACATTCATCTTTTATTTCGCGGGTGAAACATATGTATGATTAAAGCTATATTTCATGAACAGGACTGTGGAAGATCTTCTACTAATTGGGAGATTACATAAGAAACTCAACCTTTGTACTTTTCGATCCTTCTGGAAAATCTCACACCCTTGAGGTACTTGTATAGGGGCCAAAAAGATTCATACCCTTCCTAAAGCTGCTCTCCCCCCCCCCCCCACCTTAATGAATCTCATAAGAGTTATGATGTTAGTAGAGAGTTTTAAAGTTTAAAAAAAACGAGCATTTTGCATCTGTCTGTGAAATAATCATAGGAAACTCCAGAGCGATACCTGCTTGGTGGCGAAACGGACGCATCTGAAGTAGAGAAGGACTTGATTCGGAGTGACTTCCAACGCGAATTGGGTCCATTGTTGTACGAATTCAGGGACAATGAAGGATGCTACGATTTTTGTTTCCAAGTCCACCCGAGAGTCAGTGAATGCCAAAGAAATATTCGTTTGTCCATCGCCTGCAAAAACACTTAGATTTAGCTACGAAACAAGTCGTATGCACGTACCATTGGGGGATGGCACGAGAATGATATGGCACGGGGGAATGGCACGAGAATGATAGAAAGAAATGCGTTCGTGTAAAAAATGGCTAAATTGAATATTTCCGTTCTTTCTTCGAGTAAGTAGTTAAGCGATTCCAGTAGATCAAAATTTTAATTCATGGTCAGGGAAAATGTTTCCCGCATATAACATAAAAAAGCGAATCTGTTAACAGCGGATCGAATACGAATAAATGGTACTATCTAGCAGAAACGGAGCGGATAGAAAAATTTATTAGTAATTCCGCAGATATAGAGCTTGAGGATTTATTTTGTACAAACCTGCGGGTTCTAATAGAACGCCGACATCAACAACGGTATCAAAAGCATTGACAATGGCGAAGAGATAGCCGCCTCTACGATCGCTGGGCTTAACAGAAGCCAAGATGGAGAAAGAGCGAAAGAACTTCCTCGGCAGGTAAAGTCGGTAGGGCACGACGATCTCCACTCCTCGCTGCGAATATAAAAGGTACTTGCTACTTATCACAGATGATATCCAATACAAGTTCAATGTTATGACACGCGAACGAAAAAGTCTTGTTGTATCAGTGGCTGTTGCGACTCTTCTCGTATTTTTCTTCAAATTCTAAGTTACACAGTTTAAAGGCAGTGACGCCTGGTTAAGATGACAATTGATTGAACTATCGGACAGAAAAAAGCTAGTCCGCCGGGCGGGATCAAATTCAGACCATCTCGACTCAAACCGGGAGCGCGTGTTACCATTACAAAACGGGGACACATTGCTATTCTGCGCGATAGTGTTATATGAAAGGCTCATATGCCTTGTTCTCTTAGTCACGCATGCTTATCAAGCGATTGCGTCATGAATGGAGCATAACTCCAGAGTTCACGATTAAGACAGAAATGAGATGGAAGATGGATGATAAATCTTCAAATTCTAAGTTACACAGTTTAAAGGCAGTGACGTGTAATGGTAAGACACGCTCCCGGCTTGAGTCGAGATGGTCTGGGTTCGATCTCGCCCGGCGGACTAGCTTTTTTTTCTGTGCGATAGTTCAATCAATTGTCATCTCGTATTTTTCGTATTTAAAATGTTTGATGACAGCTGACTGATGTTTGAAATCCTTGATACTTCGCAAATTTTTATTTAAAACTTAATTTATTCAGAAATTCTAATGAAGTAGTACATCAACTTTTTTAAAGGACAGAAAAATAAGTTATTCGAAACTATTCGGCTCTAATCTAAACATACCCTTAGGTTCTAATTTATTTTAATGTCACTATTTTTTGTGAAGTTTTTTCTTTGCATTTTATTATGCTCGGCCGAACCGGTTACCGAGTTATAAACACAAATTCTCGCGAGAGTCATGCAAAAGCTTGTTCACATAATAAATACCTCCTAATTCGACTTCTAATATATTTATTAGCTGTGCGTTCCGTTTTGGATTTTCGAAGATATTTACTCGCTAGATCTCGAATTGGAATGCTCGGGGTACCTGTATGCCAATGGCCTGGGTACCTGTATGCCAACGGCTGAGTACCTGTATGCCAATGGCTGGGTACCTGTATGCCAATGGCTGGGAGCCCGTCGATTCCTCTGGCCCTGAAGACTCGCGGATCCGAGTTGAGGCTGCTTTCGACAGGCACGAGGAGATCTACCTCTGTCTCTGAGTCTGAAGAAAAAACTCTATCACGACTTAGATTCAATTCAGGGTTTCAATTCTTCAGAAAATAGTTCACTTTAGGTAGCTTCTATTATTGTAGTTTTAATGTTTTTAAATTTTAGTTCGAGGTTTGGAAATTATATTCGGGCTTAATGCCAGTTCGCGAGCGAAGCGAGCAGACTGGCACCACTCAAGTTTTCGACTTGGGGCTAATGTTAGGCTTAAAACAAAAGTTGTCTCAAGAAAAACTAAAGTTCAGTAGTGAAACTAAATACAGAATGTTCCCTTATTTCAAAATAAGTTGATTTGTATGATGAATGTGTTCCGTTCTTATTGATTTGACTGAAATGGCTGATTAGCTGGAAGGGTTGTTCCTCCTTTCCTCCATCCTTTTCCCCGATTCCCATTTCCAATCTGTTCAATCTGTTTGTCGCATAACGTGTGAAAGCACACTTTCCTAATAGCCCATATGTATGTATGAATAGAAGGAAGAGACCACTATAGAAGGAGATACAGACGAGACCTAAGGAAGAGAGAGAGAGAGACAAAAAGAGTTTGAAAAGAGTGTGGAAATTACCGACCAGGGAGAAGAAGGAGAAAGGGGAGAGAGAGAGAGAGAGAGAGAGAGAGAGAGAGAGAGAGAGAGAGAGAGAGAGAGAGAGAGAGAGAGAAAGGAAGATGCAGAAGAGAAAGAAAAGGCAGAGAAGTCAGAAAATGAGATAGGAAGAAAATAAAATCAAAAAGATCAAAAAGAGAAAAGAAGAGATCCAGAGACTTAAAGTGTCTTTGCTTTCAACAAGGGTAACAGTACAAACGAATATACATATGTATTCCCCTCTCACTTTTTTCTTATCCCTATCTCTGACTTTTGATGTCTGCTTTAATTGCAGTCTTACGATTGACCGTGGTTTTTTTTAAATAACCAAAAATACTCTAACAAAGTATGAAAGAGAAGAAAGCAAGGGCAGATGTAAGAATACATATGTATATTGACATGGTCAGCATAATCTCGTGGTCAATTTGTCCATTCGAATGAACGTGTGAAGCAGTTTGATGGGAAAGATTACTTCAGTAAGCCTTTGCCCAAGCCATTCTTCTCTTTTCAGAGTGACAGAGAGCAAGTAGATGCAAAGCTTTTGAACTCATACCGCTACATGCAATTCTTCTTCTGCTCAGAGTTTCAGTTCTTCTCAGTTATTCCCTCTTTTAATCTCATAATTTACTCAACCGATGCTTAGTTACACAGTATAAAAGATCTATCACGGCTCATCCAACTTGAAAGGTACCTTTTGAATATTAGTTTGATTACTCAATTTTCATTTTAAATATTACTTTTAAATATTAAAAAAACATTCTAAATATTACTCAATTTTCCAGGAATTGTACGTTTCTATCTTCTCAAACTCTATTAGACCCTTTGGCAATCCAAACTTTCTTTTATAAATTTAACTTATGAGTTCTTTTTTCAATTAGTTATTTTGGATAAAAATTGCGTGAGCCATGTTTTACTAAAAGAAGAACAAATTTGTATGAGTTTTTTCTCCATTTTTTTCAACTATTATGTTCACAATACTAATTTTTACTTTCATTATCTTTCTTTGCCATAGACCAAAAAGTTAAACTTTCATGTGAATAAGTAATGTTATTTCTTTGATTGATACGCTTCTTAACATTGTTTGACCAGGACCAATGCCAAGTAAGCTTTGTTAACATGTTTTAACCAGAACCAATGCGACTTAAGCTTTGTTAACATGGTTTGATCAGGACCAATGCCACGTAAGCTTTGTTAACATGTTTTAACCAGGACCAATGCGACTTAAGCTTTGTTAACATGGTTTGACCAGGACCAATGCCACCTAAGCTTTGTTAACATGTTTTAACCAGGACCAATGCGACTTAAGCTTTGTTAACATGGTTTGATCAGGACCAATGCCACGTAAGCTTTGTTAACATGTTTTAACCAGGAACAATGCGACTTAAGCTTTGTTAACATGGTTTGACCAGGACCAATGCCACCTAAGCTTTGTTAACATGTTTTAACCAGGACCAATGCGACTTAAGCTTTGTTAACATGGTTTGACCAGGACCAATGCCACGTAAGCTTTGTTAACATGTTTTAACCAGGACCAATGCGACTTAAGCTTTGTTAAAATGGTTTGACCAGGAGCAATGCCACCTAAGCTTTGTTAACATGTTTTAACCAGGACCAATGCGACTTAAGCTTTGTTAACATGGTTTGATCAGGACCAATGCCACGTAAGCTTTGTTAACATGTTTTAACCAGGACCAATGCGACTTAAGCTTTGTTAACATGGTTTGACCAGGACCAATGCCACGTAAGCTTTGTTAACATGTTTTAACCAGGACCAATGCGACTTAAGCTTTGTTAACATGGTTTGATCAGGACCAATGCCACGTAAGCTTTGTTAACATGTTTTAACCAGGACCAATGCGACTTAAGCTTTGTTAACATGGTTTGATCAGGACCAATGCCACGTAAGCTTTGTTAACATGTTTTAACCAGGACCAATGCGACTTAAGCTTTGTTAACATGGTTTGATCAGGACCAATGCCACCTAAGCTTTGTTAACATGTTTTAACCAGGACCAATGCGACTTAAGCTTTGTTAACATGGTTTGACCAGGACCAATGCCACCTAAGCTTAGGTCACTGAATATCTACAAACTTTCTGACCTTAAAAATCACAAAGTGACTTACAACGCCCTATTTTATTGATAGTTTTGTTAATATTGTATGATTTTTTGTTTATTTTTGTAATGTCTTTTTCAGTGGTACAGTAGAAGTGCTCAAACTCGGGAATACCATTATATATATGTATTATAAACAAGGTTTTGCAAAAGAAAACGGAATAAGAGAGCAAAATAGGCGAGAAAGAAAGATAAAGGAGGATAGGAACGTTTAGCAAGGAAAGAAGTGGAGAGGAACCTCGTTTAGCAAGGAAAGAAGTGGAGAGGAACCTCGTTTAGCAAGGAAAGAAGTGGAGAGGAACCTCGTTTAGCAAGGAAAGAAGTGGAGAGGAACCTCGTTTAGCAAGGAAAGAAGTGGAGAGGAACCTATTTCGCAGGGAAAGCATGTTGAGCCTACTATTGTGATAAATCATGCTCTTCTACTGCTCATCTTGTCAATAAAAAGCGATAAGGAGCTAGCCCTAGGGAATACATCTGCATAGAGAGAGAGAGAGAGAGAGAGAGAGAGAGAGAGAGAGAGAGAGAGAGAGAGAGAGAGAGAGAGAGAGAGAAATGATGAGAAGAAAGAAAAAAGAGAAAGAAGGATTAGGTTTTGAAAAGTTAAAACCAAGGAGTAGAGGTTTTGGGGGACGAGAGTGTTGGGACGTGAAAAAAGAAAAGCTTATATGTACATATAAGAGGTAGATGCCTTGAAGAATGGAGGGAAAAGTCGTATTGAAAAATTAGAACCATAGAAAGAGAAAAACCCTCAGAAATGTAGAGAGAAAGAGAGGGATAGCAAGAGAGAGCGAGAGAGAAAGAGAGGGATTGGCACTGATAGAGAGGGAGAGATTGAGAAAGATAGAGAGAGAAAGAGAGACTAGTGTCGAAATTGACAGAGCCCATATGAGACGGAGCATCCGAAGAACAATAAAGAAACTCTGGAGGCAAAAAGATCAGTCTGAAAGTTTTATGTATAATAAGAGAGAAGAATGAGGGAGGCATGAAGGGAATTCAAGAGAGAGAGAGTGATATAGGGAGATATATAGAGAGAGATAAAAGGAGAGAGAGGGAATGAGAGAGAGGGAGAGGTAGAAAGAGTATGAGAGAGAGCGACAGACAGAGAGAGAGAGACTGAAAGGCAGCTGAATAGAGAAGCAGCAAAGAAGGAGGGAGAAAAAAACGAAGAACTAACTGACTTAAAAGAGAGTTATGTGCGCAATGGCTTTGGAGTGAAAAAAAGAGAAAGAAATGGAAGGAAGAAAAAACTTGGAAGTGAGTGCGTTCATTTTTTCTGGTTCTACTGCTGTCCTTAAACTCTTCTCTGAAGTTTACTTTTCTGAAAATAGCAAATTCGTCCTGTGTGGCTGTGCTAATTGCTCTCCATCTCCATCCCGAAAGTTCAGCAAAACTCATTCTTTGTCTTACAAATCTAAATATTTAGTAGTTGAATAATAGTAATGAAAACAACAAAACATAGAACTTCGCCGAAAATAGCAGAGTCGAGAGAGTAAGGCGCAACCAAAGGTTCTTTTGAGCAAAAAGATCTTTTCATTATTTGTCAATATCTCTCCATTTTTCTAAGTTTTCAAAGCCCACACTATTATCTCTTTTCTATATTTCCTTCTCTATCGCTCTCTCTATCTCTCTCTTTCTCTCTCGTTCTCTCTCTCATCTTTCTCTGATTCTCTCTCAATCACGCTCTCTTTGACGGACACTTAACAAAGCCTCTCAAGAAACCCAGAGAAGAAAAAAAGGAATGCATGGGTTTTAATGAAGAAAACAAAAATCGTTGTTTCACGGAACAAAACCAGTTTGTGCAATAATGAGAGAACTGGTTAAAATAGTCAGTCAACTAGCTTGAGAGAGTACTTTTTTCAATTTATTTTCTTTAGGATCTACTTGTCTGACTATTTCTTCAAGAAGTCGGTCCATTAGTAAGCTGTTAATGAGTTTGGTGCTCCCTGTTACATTCCGGTAGATAATAGATTGCCTCCGATGATTTGAACAAGCATTTATATTCACCTTTGCTCTGATTGCGGTAAATTTTTTAAAACTATTAACCTATCACTAAAACTTGAAAAGAGAGATAGAAAAATAGAGATAGAAGAAACAGAGAGGAGAATAAGATTAAGAGAAAAAAGACGGAAAAGGCAATAGAAAAAGACAGGAAAAAGTAATAAACAATAGAGAGGGGGGAGAGCAATATTAGGCGGATGGGTAGACAAAGGAGTTACCGGCTGGTTAAGGGACTAGACTCTTCCTCTTCGAGTTGTCGCCCCGGGAAACATTCTCGCCTTCGCCTCCAGACGACTACAGGTAGTGACAGGCTGAGAAAGCAGAATGTCAGGTGGAAGAGAAGACTTGTGCATCAGAGACCAGAGGAAGAATAAAATGGGAGAGAGAGAGAGAGAGAGAGAGAGAGAGAGAGAGAGAGAGAGAGAGAGAGAGAGAGAGAGACTGAGAGAGAGTGAAAAAGAGAGAGGGACATAGAGAGAGAGGGATAGAGAGAGTGAGAGCGTGATAGGAAGACAGAGAGAGGGAGAGAGAGTGAATTATAAAGAGAGAGGGGGAGAGAGAGTGGGATATGATCTATCTGATCTCTCATTTCTACAATACTATTCATCCTCAAACTATCTTATTGAAACCGAATTTCTCGCTATCATCGCTTCTTCTTTTCCCCGTCTTCATCAAACCTAATCTCTCTACTCTAGTTCTCTGTCTGTCTTTCCATTTATCACTTTAGCACTCTTTCTTTCTTTCTCTCTTTCTCTATCTTTTTTTCTGGCAATTATTTCCTGTGATCTCTTTCCTTTCGCTATCCTTTTTCTCCAAACTACGTTTTCTATTCCGTTTCCTTTGAATATAAATTCTAAACTTCTTGACTCCTTTTCATACGACATCTCTAGTCCCATTCACAACAGATCAGTAGCAATGTGATTCTCTCACCTATTGTCATTGCGCATCAGAATATCCAGGGCAAATCTGAGAGTTTGAGCGAAAAGGAAAGAAAGAGAATAATCAGTCAAAGTAGACGTAGAGAAAAAAGGGAAAAATATGAAGAAAAAAAAGGGAAAGCAGCAGTAATAGCCAAAGAGATGAAAATGGAAAAAGAGATTAAAAAGAGTAACACAGAAATAAAGAGAGAATTACAAACAGAGAGAAAGAGTGTGTGAGTTAGAGAGAGAGAAATATAATATGTTGTTATAAAATGGATTGATAGTTTGCGTAAGGAAGAAGTCAGAAAAACGTTCGTCACATTAGCCGTAATGCAATTGTGGTCGTCTCTTCTCTTCCTGGACCGATACTTTCAAAAGTTGTGACGTCCAAGAAAAGAAACAAACAAACACGAAGATTTGAAAAAATAATTCAGCATTTGGTCATAATGTGAATACAATCCAATTCACAATCTTGAAAGGGGCTAAAAGACCAACGTATGTTTTCTTAGCAAAGAAACAAATAATACCTAAACTTTTGGAAAATCGAAATTTTTAAGGGAAAAAATAACCCCCTGGAAGATTGGAAGAGAAGAGGTCTTCTGGATAAGGGGAAGATAGAGGGATAAAGAGATATAAGAGAGGGATCAAGCACCATTCCCTCATTGCAGGCCTTCCGCGAACTTATCCTCACCAACTTCTCGACATCCGCCACATTCTCACATCCCACAGATGTATTAGGGGTAATCAAGATCGCCTCAGGGCGAGATCGGAAAGAACTTACTGCTATGTTGGATAGCAGGGGAAAAGTCGAAGAGAGGGCGGAGCTTCCAGCCAGGTCCTAAGAGGGCAAGCAGAACAGCAACTCCCTCTCTTCTCAGTCTCAGACTCTCTACCCGGTCGAAAAACATGGCTGGAGAATAACCAAGAAGAGACAAAGATGGAGCAAGTTAGGAAGAGAGAGAGAGATCGAGAGAGGGAGGGGAAAGAGAGAGAAAGAGAGAGCGAGTGAGGGAGGGGAAAGAGAGAGAAAGAGAGGGAGAGAGACAAATAGAGGGGAGAAGTTACATACAAAAAGAGAGAGGAAGAAAGAAAAAGATTCAAAGCGAGGAAAAAATAAGACGGAGAATAGAGGAAATGAAAGTTACCGAGAGGTTTTCGAAAAGAACGTAAAAGAGTTGGAAAGAAACGGGGAAAGAGAGAACGAAACTACCAAAATTAGAGTTTTTAGTGAGAAAATGAAAGAAAGGCAGAAGCATAAGGTGATATGAGAAGAAAGAGAGATATGAGGATTGAATGAGATAATTGCATGGTTCATTTTACCGAAAACAATATTAATGGTTTTTCATTGAGCAAAAAATTTTAAACATCTGTTTCGGTTCCTCTATGGTTACGAGCTTCCCGTTGAACATATTCACATCACATCTTCCAATAAGGAATGACTAGGAAGCTTCGGGGGATATATGTAGAACCCCTTCGAGCCCCGGGGATATATGTAGAACCCCTTCGAGCCCCGGGGATATATGTAGAACCCCTTCGAGCCCGCTGAAAAGGATGATTGGAAGAAAGCTACTTAATAGATCAATTTAGGGACTGGGTCGAAATTATTGGGAATCAGCTCCCAGGAAATCGAAATTTCCAAAACCTCCAAAGATGCTTTTTTAAAAAAAATTATCGTGATGTACATAGGTAGCACTTCAGCTTCGTCAAGTGATGAGAGAAATCTTCTAACTTCGTTTGTCTGCTTTCTTTCTAAGAAATGGTTAGACTCGCGTCGAACTCAGTCTACTTTGGGGCCAAGATGGTTAGACTCGCGTCGAACTCAGTCTACTTTGGGGCCAAGATGGTTAGACTCGCGTCGAACTCAGTCTACTTTGGGGCCAAGATGGTTAGACTCGCGTCGAACTCAGTCTACTTTGGGGCCAAGATGGTTAGACTCGCGTCGAACTCAGTCTACTTTGGGGCCAAGATGGTTAGACTCGCGTCGAACTCAGTCTACTTTGGGGCCAAGATGGTTAGACTCGCGTCGAACTCAGTCTACTTTGGGGCCAAGATGGTTAGACTCGCGTCGAACTCAGTCTACTTTGGGGCCAAGATGGTTAGACTCGCGTCGAACTCAGTCTACTTTGGGGCCAAGATGGTTAGACTCGCGTCGAACTCAGTCTACTTTGGGGCCAAGATGGTTAGACTCGCGTCGAACTCAGTCTACTTTGGGGCCAAGATGGTTAGACTCGCGTCGAACTCAGTCTACTTTGGGGCCAAGATGGTTAGACTCGCGTCGAACTCAGTCTACTTTGGGGCCAAGATGGTTAGACTCGCGTCGAACTCAGTCTACTTTGGGGCCAAGATGGTTAGACTCGCGTCGAACTCAGTCTACTTTGGGGCCAAGTAATTAAAGTATTCTGAATGAAAATTTTGATGTATAATGTATTAACAAAGTACTAAGTGTTCTTAAAACTGCAATGATCATCGAGAAAAAACTCCATAGAGGAGTCGAGGGATTTGGTGGAAGGGCACTCCTGCCTTTTTAGTTTTTATCTTTTCCCCTCTCTCTCTTTTTCTTTCTCTTCTTCTCTACTTTTTTGTTTTCTCCCTCACTCTTGGTTAAGCTATTTCTCTTCCTTTCAATTTTCACACTTTTTCCTAGTTTTCTGAAATTTCGATTCTTTCAAACTCATCTATCATACCAGGAGGAATCTGCATGTATCCAATGGAGAGGAAAAGAAAGGGGAGAGAGTGTCCCCTCTTCTCTTTCCTCCGAAATCTCTTCCTCTCTTCCACCCCCTCCTCCTTTGGCATCTTTTCAGCCATTTCCTCTTTTTTCTGTCATGCGCAAACGTGCCTCTCTGTATCGAAACTATATGGGTTGCTGGGAAAGAAGTCGGCATAACTCGAGAAAAGACAGAGAGATAAAGAAAGAAAGAGGGAGATAAGAAAAGAAGAGACGTGAAAGTAGACTTGGAAGTATTAAAAGAAAAGGAAGAAAAGACTAAAAAGAAAACGGAGAGAATTGATATGTAGAGAACAAGAGGGAGGAAAAGAGACAGAGAAAAGTGAGAGAGAGCGATAAGAGAGAATGAGAGGAAGAGAGAAGCAAAGTAATCATCACCTGCTTCGTTTTGTTATTCCAATCATTGCGCATCACTCTTGCGGATTTCTTGCTTGTAAAACGGGCAAGGTCGTAGCCTAGCCGTTCTTTTATTAGGAGGATGGGATAGTGGTCAGCCACATTATGGTAGCAACCAGGAATTGAGGGAGGGGGAGGGGGAGGAAAGAGTGAAGCAGGAGGGCGAGGGAGTACAGAGAGAAAGAGACAGAGAGAGAAACAGAGAGAGAGAGAAAGAGAGCCAGGGAAAAAAAGAGAACTGAAGGAAGGAAGAGGTAGGGCAAAAGAGAGTAAGAAAGATGAAGTGGGCGAAAAAAAGAGAAAAAGAAAGAGAGAGGCAAGGAGAAGATTTCAAGCCAGGATGAAGTAATTCTAGCAAACAGTCTCATGGACTTCCCCGAGGTAAAGAGAAGAGAATTAGGCTGGCGCCGCTCATTTCACACAAAAGAGCTAACTCATTTATCGACCAAGGAAGACTTTCAGTGGTCACCGGTCACTTTTACAACAATCTCTGCAGATACGGGCACTAGTCTCCACACAAATAGGATAGTTTTGTAGCTCACGAGAATAGTATAAATGAGTGAGGGGGAGGAGAGACTGATAGTAAAGCAAATGAATTCAAAAAGAAAGGATAAGAAAATAGACGAAGATGTGAAAAAGGGGGAGAACAATAAGAAAAGAAGTATTGAAGAAAACAACAGGTGAAAAAGAAACAGAGAAGTACAGAGAACTATTTTGGACACTGAGATTTGAAAGAGTAAGAAAGAGAAAAAGAAAAATTGAGAGATACATAGAGCTGTAGAGATAGAGCTTTAGAAAAGAAGAAAAAAGATCAGCACCAAGAAAAGAATAATAAGAAAAACAAGACGAAGAGTTACTAATAATAATAATAATAATAATAATAATAATAATAATAATAATAATAATAATAATAATAATAATAATAATAATAATAATAATAATAATAATAATAATAATAATAATAATAATAATAATATTAATAATAATAATAATAATGATAATAATAATAATAATAATAATAATAATAATAATAATAATAATAATAATAATAATAAAAAAATAATAATAATAATAATAATATTGTTTGTTTTCCGCACGAAACAAGGAGTTACTCATTGAAGAATGAAAGAGATGTTTATGTAGTTCTTATAAAAAACACACATAACAACTAACGGAAATTCAAGTTAGTTCATTGAGTAATCGAAGAAAAATTTAGCTTATTCCGGCTTCATATAATAAGAAGTCAACTGTGTAGAAATTATTTTCGAAAAGGCATATATGACGGGTAGAAAACTAAAAGTTTTCGATTGAGGGATGCATTTTCGGATGGAAATAAAGACTTAACCTAATCGGCGAGTTTCATAGTAAATATTTTGAAAAAGTTCCTCCACCTTTTATGTATAGGTCTCGGAAGACAATCATCTGAATATTTTCATTTATTCGTACAATTCAGTTATTAAGGGAAACGTTTCCATGATTTCGCGGCCCTTTCTCGCCTAAAAAGCATTTTTTTTAGCTCACCAAATGCTATAAACAATACAAAGTCGGGATAATGAGAAATCTGGAGAGCAACAAAGTGGACGAAAGATGTTTCTAGTGGGCTCTTCCTGTCACAAAGATGTTTCTAGTGGGCTCTTCCTGTCATAAAGATGTTTCTAGTGGGCTCTTCCTGTCACATTAAGATGTTTTTAGTGGGCTCTTCCTGTCACATTAATGGAACATGATAGTGAGAAGCCAACCAAAGAAAAATCTATTCAGGCAGTCGTTTTTCTTTGTACTTCCAAGTATTCTTATGTAGCCAAACAAGAGATACCTGTAAATGGGGGGAAGTGAACTGCTCTCTCATCTCGGGGGCAGATGCCAGATGAGATTTCGATTTGGTCGATGGCTATCCACGCTGATTCAGAAGACCAAGAGAACTCTGTGACTATCTAGAAAACTCTTCCTTTCCTTATTCCCTTGTTTGCCGAAATAATTTTCTTAACTTTACAAGTGAAATAGGCTGATTTTGAAAGACGATTTTTTTTACTTTCAAGAGTTTTTGTTATTATAATTACAAAAAAAAGTTTTATTAAAAGCCATGAAAGCCATTCTTAAGAGTTAAAGCAAGGTGTCTCAATGATTCGAATTTTCTCTGTTTTTGAAACGTTGCGTTGCTAAAAGTATCCTTTTCATGATAAGGCAGATATATTACTTTGATGAATCGTAGTTTTCTTTTTGATTTTCCTCGTTATAACAGCCTTTTTCATTCTTACTTTTTTCGTGAATATTAAGCCAAATCCTTCCATCCGCCTTTTTCTTCTTCTAATTTTATCAATAAACAATCAGGTTTGGATTCTCATTAGTGTGACAAAATGACAAGAAAGAAATATTACTAAAGATATCTTAAAATTATTAACTTGAATTAAAATGTTTTTTAATGTTTTTTCCCCAATATTGATTGAAAACTAGACTCGAAGAATTTGAAATGAGACTGAAACATTGGCATATGGTATTCACACAACAACACACACACACAACACACACACACACACAACAAATGTAACACCTCACCTGATGGTATTCCTAACATTTTCTTGAAAAAATGTCGTTTTGCACTAGTCAAGCCTTTATGCATTATCTTTAATAACAGTCTTCTCTCGGGCAACGTGCCAACTTTATGGAGAAAATCTATTGTTAAACCAGTGCATAAGTCTGGTTCACGGAACTCCGCTAGTAATTATAGGCCGATATCTCTATGCTGCTCATTGTCCAAAGTTATGGAAAAAATCATTTTCACTGAAATCTATTCGTATCTTGAGAGAGAAAGGTTGTTGTCTCCTTCTCAAGCAGGCTCTAGATCAAAGAGTTCCACAGTTACATCTCTTGTTGAATCTCATGCTTATATCGTTGATTCCTTAGCGCAAGGAATTCCAGTTGATGTTGTCCTGCTTGATATAAGCAAAGTTTTTGATTCAGTTGATCACAGGCTCCTTCTCCATAGAGTTTATTTTTATGGTTTTCCGTCTCATATTGTCAAATGGTTGAGTAGTTACTTAAGTCAACGTACTCAGTCAGTATGTATTAATGACGTTCTCTCTGATCCCGTTTTAGTTACATCTGGAGTACCCCAAGGCTCTTCATTAGGCCCTTTGTTGTTTTTAATGTACATTGATTCTGTTAAAGAAGTTTTTCCTCCTAATCTTCTCTTTTCAATATATGCTGATGACATTAAAATTGTATGTCGTGTTCCCTGTTCTAGAAATGACGTACAGTTTGCATTGAACTGTGTTGCTGATTGGTGCGCAGAGTGGAACTTGAGTTTGTCCACTTCTAAATGTACTGTTCTGTACCTTGGCTCTTCTAATTCTCGGAATGCTTACTATATCAATAATCAACTCATTGTATCAGGAAACTCGGCCGAAGACCTCGGAGTAATAGTTTCAGATGGATTTTCATATCGGGACCACATAAGTGAAAAGTGCCGTAAAGCGTCGTCTATTGTTAATATGATTTTGAAAGCTTTCAAGTCACCATCTCTCTCTCTTCTGACATCTGCTTTCAAAATTTATGTATTGCCTCTTTTGGAATACGCTAGCGAGCTCTGGAACCCGTCATCTGCGGGTCTAGTAAAACAGCTCGAGAAAGTCCAACGTTCTTTTACGAGAAGAATTCTAGTGAGAGCCGGCCATCCCGCCCTTCCGTATTCGGAGAGATTATCCCTTCTGAACCTTCAAACCCTCGAACATCGCCGAGCTCTTGCTGACCTCACTTTCATTCATAAATGTATACATCAGAAGTGTGAAATAGATACTAAAAATTTATATCAGATATCTGCCGTTGATCGCTTTTCCCGACATTCTCATCCTCTGCGTCTTGTTATGCCTAATAATATCAACCAGTCTTTCTTATCTACATGTGTTTCTCGTCAATTATCAGTATGGAATTCTTTGGATTACGAAATGGTAAAAGAACCTAATAGCAAGATATTCAAAAAGAATGTACTGAATTTGCCTATTCATGTTATTGTGCCTCTTTCTCATGTTTTTGATAGTTGAATAACTAATTCATATTTATCAATCATTTCTCTCCCCCCCCCTCCCTTTCCCTTCCCCTCATACTTAAGCGACCGTTCGCTCATAAACACACCGCCACTAGAAAGATAGTCCATGCATATCCGCAATCATCATTGTTTTGATATCATGTGTGCACGGAATAAAGAATGAATGAATGAATATATTTATTATACATTAGAAGCGTTACACTTAAAAGCAAAAAAGGAAAGTTTGTTCACGCTAATGATTGGAAATGGTTATAACATTTATGTAGTATTATAAATGTTAGATAATAATGATAATGAAACGAACTTTGAAAGGATGAATTTGTCGTGCTACTGGAACCCGTAGAATGTTCCACTTCCCTCTCCGCAGCTTACGGATATCCGCGCGCAGAACAACAGTAACAGAGGAGGTCTTGTCATCCAAAGAAGAGATGACAACGGTACCTGCACAGTTAATGGCTACGGTATCTGCAGAGTGAATGTCTACGGTACATGCACAGTGAACGGCTATGGTACCTGCACAGTGAATGGCTACGGTACCTGCACAGTGAATGACTACGGTACCTGCACAGTGAATGGCTACGGTACCTGCACAGTGAATGACTACGGTACCTGCACAGTGAACGGCTACGGTACCTGCATAGTGAACGGCTACGGTACCTGCACAGTGAATAGCTGCGGTACCTACTAAGTGATTGACACGGAAAAACTCCTGAATCCAGTTCTTCTACCAATCACAGCTTTTTTGAAAATTATGACATTAGCTGTTATCTCTGAACGCATCTCATATCGAGAGCAAATAAATCTTCAAAATGTTGTACTATTCTGCAATCAAATTATTTTCACACCTACCACTATTTTTCAAACCTGCCATAATAATAGTCGAATCTGAAATTAATTTTCAGAAGTAAGTGAAGTTTTAATCGTTTATGATCTATTATTTTTTCTTATATTTTCTCATGATTTTGACTTAAATACAATCTTCTCGAAGAAAAGTTCTTAAAAGACCTCGAGATCGTATTCGAATGATCGAAATGTTCTATTTTATAACCTTTAGCAGAAGGGTTGACTTTGAGTGCAAGAGATAGGCACAAGTGAACGGAGTTGGCCATGTTGAATACGGGAGTCAGTAGTCGAGCGACTCGGTGTGTGTGCTTTTTCCCGCTCGAGGCTACCATCGAGTGTTTACCTCAATCAAATTTTTGAGCTTGCTTGAACAACTTTCAAGTGACATAACGGTTTTAACTCAAATAATATCCCTGTTAAGAATCAGGTTCGAAAGTTTTTACTCAAAGCACTAAATAAACATGAAATTTCAAAAGAAGACATTTTTAAAACATGATTTAATAGTGTTCTCTAGGAATTCTGTTTTATAAACTTTCTTATTTAGAGTTAACTTTCAGTATGTTAAAAAAGAACAGTTTTCAGATATGGAAGTTTTTTTAAAGACCGACGTGATTTTATATTCTTCATCATAGGCAATGGTCTTCATATATGTATGTTAAAAAAATTGAGCTGGTGGTTGACTTATATCAGCTATGAGCACCTAATTTTAAAATTTTCTACCATTTGTAGCGTAAAGACTTACTGCTCTTCTCTTTCTGCATTTTTATACGAAGTGTTCATTAATTCTAAAGGCTTTGAATACTTCAAGTCAGTCTCTGCTAGTTTTAACTTATTTTAATAGAAACCTCATTCTTTATTTATTCATTCTTTATTCCTTATTCTTAATCAATATTTATTCTTTATTCATTGCATTATTAATACCTACAAATGTTTCTCTGTTGACTTCAATCAATCAAAGAACAGAATAAAGCAAATCATTTTATAAATGACATTGTTGAACTTCTACCAGAAGGCGTGCACTGCTTCCTGTATGCAGACGACGTAAAGTTGTTTTCTGAAGACCCTAGCCTCCTCCAATGTTTTCTCGATTCACTCGCTAATTACGCTCACAAATGATTTCTCACAATATCTACTCACAAATGTCTAGTAATGCATTGTGATAAGAATAATCCTCAAACATCATATTTCATTAACCAGGATCTTTTGCCAAATCAATTAGAAGCTCGTGACTTAGGTGTTTACTTCCATTGTTCGCTCTCTTTTACTAACCAAATCAACTTATTGGTTGCCAAAGCGTACATGTGCATCAACATAATTTTTTGATCCCTTAAAACATCCTCAACTGCTGTTTTACTAAATGCATTCAAAATTTATCTCCTTCCACTACTCGAATATGGCTCAGAAGTTTGGTCTCCCACTGCCATCGGTTCAATAAATGATATAGAACGTGTACAAAGGTGTTTCTCGAGAAGGATATCTGCTAGAGCTCGTCTTCCGAAAACCGATTATCTGTCAAGATTGCAGTTTTTTAACTTTCGAACTTTAGAACACCGACGTGCCATAAGTGATCTATGTTTCCTTCATAAAGCTGTTCACCATCATGTCATTTTAGACTACTCATCACTATTCCGAGTTTTACCTTCGACCCATAACAATCGTATCTCTCACTCTTTGAGAATCGTTCTGCCATTCAAGATTCTCAGTTCTCATAGTACCTGTTCCTCTCGCTGTATTGATACTTGGAATTCTCTTTCATCTACTCTTGTAAGAATATCATCGCCAGCTTCGTTTAAAAAAGCTCTCCAACAGTTACCATCATCCACAATTGAAAAAAACTTAGACTTTTTTGAAGGATTTTACTACTATGTATGTCTCTTTTTGCCAATCTGTAAATTATACGCGCTTTATACTGAATTCGCACCCGTGAGAGATCTCCAATGTATGTATTATCATACATATATGCAAGGAATAAAGAATTGAATTGAAATACACATAAAACTACGATTATCAATGCAAAATTTATAAATAGAGAACTGGGTGGAGCCAGTTGAACTCTTCCAATTTGTGTCTCTGATTGGGTTTGAGCCAACGAGTTTTATTCAGGCGAAAGTTTTACCGACAAGGATAAAAAACTTCCTTTTTTTCAAGATCCTTTCCTCATGATGAAGAGACTTCAAGACCCTTTTCTGGGCGTACCGTGATGAGGAGAGGTGTGCTCGTTCTTTTCCCTTTTCCACTCGACGCCCTCCTCAGTTGAATGCATCCCGCAGGAGTCCTTCTCGAAGTCACACAACCAGTCCAGCTGGGAAATGTTTTTCTCTGCTCCTCAAATTAAAAGATCTCAAACACTCCCGGAAACCACCTTCATTTTCAAGTTTCATTTCGCTACTTAACAAAAAAAAGTACACATGAAACCTCTTTTAACATGTAGAATATTGCACACAGTTTTTGTCAAAATCTAATTGAAAGAGTTTTTTGTTGAAAATTTCATCTAATTGAAATCTAATTGAAATAGTTTTTTTGTTGAAAATTTTTTGTTGAAAGAGCCGAATACAGGATTTAAGCGTTAAGATGCTGATCATACGCGGTACATGACTTGGGCAGTACAGGTCAGAAGACGTAGAAAATGACTATCTTGTAGAAGTGGAAATAGTCATTTCACTTTGGTCAAAAGTGAATCTAATTCATCTCTACAAATAATTAAACCAGGTCCAGACTGCGGATCGGAAGTTGCTGCTGATCTACTTGCAGTGTTCCCTATTGATCGGAAGTTGCTGCTGATCTACTTGCAGTGTTCCCTATTGATTATTCAAGAAAAATTACCTATTATTTAAGCTACATATATGACGCTTCCGTTTTGATTTTTTGCCATAAATTTACTTTCCGATGATTTTACTTTCCGATGATGGCGCTGCCATCAAAATAATTGATTTTTGATGGCAGCGCCATAAAATAAGGCTATTTTGCTAGAATCTGCCATAGAACAAACAAAAATCATCGGAAAGTAAATTTATGGCAAAAAATCAAAACGGCAGCGTCATATATGTATGATCTGATTGTTTTATATAGCAGAGAGATATTTTATTTTTAAACAAATTTTTTCGAGTTCTAGGTTTTTCATACATACAATGCATTATACTACATGAACTGCTTCAAAAAATGCCGTTAAAAACCTCCTTCAAAATCATATTCTAAACATTTTTTTCAGAAGTTCAGTAGAGATTCATTAAAAATTAATTTGGAGTTTGGACAATGTCTTTTAAAAAATCTTAAATGTCTCTTAAAAAAGACAATGTCTCTTAAAAAAATTCTCTCAAAAAGATTCATTAAAAAATGTATCATATTTTGAAGAGTTTGGAGAAAAACCTTTGGGAGTTTTGACAATGTCTCTGATACTCCAAGGACTTTCTCGACCTTCTCCATCAATCACCTGCAGTTCTTTATTCGTTTTATTAACTTCATAACTAAACTTTAAGGCACTTATAATGTTTCTGCAGAACTTAAAAGGGAAGAAGTAAGTTGAAGTAACATTTTTTAATGAGTTAAAATTCTGTATATTTGTTTTTTAAAGAGTAAAAATTCTGTATACTGATTTTTTTTAATGAGTCTAAATTCTGCATATTGTTTATATTATTATGAGTCTTAATTATGTATATTAAAATCATTATAATTTTTTTAAGTTCTTGTCAAGCTTTCGAGCGTAAAATTTCATTCTAAAAACTGTACGTCTTTGTAAATAAGCTCTAAGTACTGAGAAGAATCAGAAGCATCTGGGGAAGAGTAAGTATCTGGGGAACCTTGACAGCGATCTCGTACTCCGTGTTTGGAGAGACATTGGTGATGCGGACGCTTCGAGCGTTTGAGCGAATCTTGTGCATCTTCTCGGATTGGTACACTCCGTACCTGAAATTACACTACTTTGCATATTCTTCTGTGAGAAAACAACAAATACGCATTTTTGAAGAAAAAATAGGACGTTCACAACATTTCCACTCTTGATTTTGACTGAAGCGAAGCTTGACTACTTCATACTTCAGCGAAGCTTGACTACTTCAGCTTAACTACTTCTGGACTACTACAGCTTGACTACTACTGACTAATACTAGCTTGACTACGTCCGGCTTCATTACCCAATCAGAAAGTTCGTATGACTATGCATCAGAATCATTTTCCTCGAAGCTGTTTCTATGGATGACAATCAACCTTGGTAATCAGTTTAGGCTCGGAGGCCAAGCGTTACAATGTTACTTTTGCTATTTTGCTTGTTGGAAAATGAGTCCACTTACGAGATAAGATAGTGCCGATGAGCATTGATCCTGTTCTGATGGCCGTTGGGATCGTCCCAGGATACATCGATGCCCTGCTGCCTCGCGACCGCACGAACTCCGATCGGTGACCACAACGAATTGCTCTCCAGACCTGGTAACAAAGGTTGAAATATCGTAAATAATCAACAGCAATGTCCCGAATACCAACCTTCTCCAGCAACTTTAGTATTTATACCCAATTACAGTAGTTTCGTTACATGATCATCTAAGGCATGAATCTTCCTCACGCTTGTTCCCGCCTCGCGACAAAGTTTTCGGTTTCCAGAAATGCGGCACCGATTTATCCGGTAGAACCAGTGGTTGCCCGTTGGGTCAATGCTAGTGTGAAAAGCATCACCTTTTGGTTTGGGTGGATAAGCCAAAATAGTACAAAAAACATTGATGTTATTTTCCTGTTAATCTTTCATTTTGTTAACTTCTGTCTTACTTTTTCTGAGTTTGTTCTCTGTATTTCGCCGTCGGCCTTTTGGACAGGTTCAGTTTCACTCTTCATCTTACCCTCTTCTCTCTCTCTCTCTCTCTCTCTCTCTCTCTCTCTCTGGCTCTCTCTCTCTCTTTCTCTCTCTTTCTTTCTTTCCATATCCCTTAAGTTCTCTCTTGCTCTCTCTCTCTCTCTCTCTCTCTCTCTCTCTCTCTCTCTCTCTCTCTTCTCTCTCTCTCTCTCTCACACAATCTTACTTTCTCAACCACTATTTTTCTTTAATCTTTTTCTCTTACTCTCCCTATTTCCTTCTCCAACTTCGTTTCGTACAACTACTAGCTCCAGTCATACGTTATGAATGCAAATGCCACCATAGCCGTTTATTATGAGAATGTGGCAACTCATTGATATGCAAACCATCTTAACAAGATGACCTTGCTCGCTGATTGATTTTCTAATGGCGGAAGTACTCCTACCCTTCCCCCTCCCATAAAGTCGTTCAACCAAGAATAACCCGCCCTACCGCAGTTATGGCAAAGTGAATTGGATGAACAAATATTTATTTTTAAAATTTCAAAGAATTCAACCAGAAAGTCGTAGGTAAGTAATTGTGAGAAGCGCTGTGGCTTTGTGAACTTATTGAATAATTTAGTCTATGTAGTATGTAGTTTCAGAAATCGTCAGTAACCGAAGTTTAAGGCAACCGTCTGGCTGTAATGGCAGGTTCTTAAACTATCAAACAGAAAAAAGGTAGTTAGAGGGCGGGTCGAACCTAGCCATTTCTCATTAATTTTTTTCCGGAAGTGCGAGCGTCCTACTACATACAGTTACAGTAGTTACAATACGAAGGACACTGCGCCCTATTCCGTGCGATATTAAAGGGAGCTGACCATGTTGTGGCTTGGTGTTGGCAGCGACCAGAACTCGTTCACCGTCCTCTCCGTCTGCCTCGTTGTAGGCATTTACAGCAAAGATGTAAGTCGTGTTCGGTTCTGCAATGGGCTAATCTTGCTTAACACGGTTTGATCAAATCGAACTAAGCTAACTACGCAAAAAAAAACTATTAAGCTTATCAAAGTTAGCTCTGTAACTATATGTATATAAACTTTTTTACAATTGAGTTTTTACCCATGTTTTCATGAGGGAATTTGAAAAGAATTGTCCGTGAACATTCAGAAAAAATATGAGCTTGTTTTTGTTTGAATCTATGTAAAACCTAATTCATACTTAAAGCGTGAATAGTGAAGCTGTTCGTGTGTTCTCCCTCGATGATGAGCTTGTAGGAAGGTGAGCCAATACCGTATCCGACCGCATAACCCCGCACTAGAACGGATGAATCTGCAGGCGGCTCCCACCATAGAGTGGCGGTGGTTGATTCCGTTGAGACAGAGACTCTCTGGGGAGCTCCCGGGACTCGATTTTCTGAAAATATCTTGCTTTCCTGAAAAATTCAAATCAAAATTGCCTAGCAATAACTATTATCTCCATTGAGGTACTTCTAGAAGACTAATGATATGCCTCTACTCCTCAGATTATTTTCTGTACTTTATTTATTATCCTCAATTTTAGGAAGTACAGTAATCTATAAGGGTGAAATGCTTACACTCTTAGCGGATACACCCTCAATTAAGCATAGAGAAAGAATAAGAGCTTTTCTCTGCTCTCTAAAGGATAGTTTCTAGAGGAATTTCAGTATTGAGGCGTTTTCTTTCTTCAGAAAGACTCCGGATGGATGCATAAATTGCAGGTTTGTGAAGCCTTCCTTCTTCGCAAGAGAATTCCGAATATTACTACAACCTTTGTTTCCTTTTACGAGCAAGTATTATGGCCCAACAGTCGCATTATAATCTGTTCCCACTGGCTTTGGGCAGTTTGCAGTTCGCAAACAAAGAAACTTCTTCTTACGGAGTGTTTTGAGCTAATGCTCAGTTCTTTTTTATCATAACTCTTTTTGTGCTTACTGCTTTGGAACTCGATTGTGAAAGAAAGAAAGAGAAGAGGAAAAAAAGAAAGACTGGACGGAAGGTAGAAAAGAAATTCATGAAAACGAGAAAAAACAGGAGGAAAATGAACGAAGTGAAAATTGTGGCCCAGCGAAAAATAGAAAAATAAGAAATGAAAAGAGAATTGAAAAGATTCAGAAGAAAAAGGAAATAGAGAAGTATGAAAATCGGTGGGAAGTAAGAAAGACATGGAAGAAAAGCATGGAGAGCAGATGTCAGAGACACATTTATTTGATTGTTCCTTTCTATTTTACTCTCTCTCTCTCTCTCTCTCTCTCTCTCTCTCTCTCTCTCTCTCTCTCTCTCTACTTTTTCTCTTATTTTCTTCTTGAACTACTCTTAACCTACTTTTCTTCTCTTTTCTGTCTCTCTGTCACTATCTCTTTCTCTTTCTCTTTCACTTACCGATAACTCCCTGTCTGTCTCTGTGTCTCTTCTTTTTTCTTTCTTCTTTCCAATTCTTTATTTAGCTCTCTCATCTGACTTTTTACGTCTCCTCTCTACCCCTTCTTCTAAAGTTATAAAGCTGTGTACCTCGGTAGCTAATAGGTACTAATTTGGTGTGTGGCGCCTGCCTTTCCCGGATATGCGAAGCAAGGTGCGACAAAAGCAGTTTGACCCCTCCGGCTGTTGAGGAAGTTAGACAGGCATCACTGGAAAAGAGAACGGAAAAAAGGCGATAGGAAATGAGCATGAGAGAGAAAGAAAGACGAAGATTTAAAAGAGAGAAAAGAGAGAGAGACACAGAAAGAAAGAGTCTTATAAACAGAGAAAAAAAGAGAAAAAGTAAGAGAGAGAGAAGATGAAAAAGAAATAGGAGAAAAAAGAGAAAAGTAGAAAGATGAATAAAAATAAAAGAGAGAAAGAAAGAGTGAATGAAAAGGTATAGAGAGAAAGAGAGAAAGAGAGAGAGAAAAGAAATAAAGAAAGAGGAGAGGGGAAGAGAAACGGTAGGTTGAGAGAGTGCAACTGGTGAAAAGCATTAGCGTAGGGGTCACACTTAGGGGTTAAGTTGAAAGCAGGTAAATGGAAAGTGGACGAACAGCTCCAGAGGAACCGAGGACAATGGAGAGTATGAAGTAAGTAAAGAGAGGCTTGTGAATAATTAGAGAAGCGGATAAAAAGAAAGCATATTAAAAAAGCTAAAGGGTTCTCGAAAAAAAGAAAAGCAAACATAGCAGAAAACCCAGGGAATTATAAAGAAAGTCAAAAAAATGAGAGAAAGTAATAAAAATTTAGTTTGAAAAAGGAGGATCAAAACCAATGTAAGAAACATATAGAGAAAAATAGAGAGAAAAAGAAAAAAAGAAAAGAAAAAGGTAGAGAGACATACAGAGAGAAATATGAAGAAAGATAAACAGCGAGAGAGATGAGTATAAACAATAAAAGAGAACAAAAATTACAAAACTCTGGTATTTTTTTAAAAAAACTTTTTCAAATTTAGGAATGAATATACAGGGTGTACAGAGAGTCCAGGTGCATAGTATTTTTCCGATAAAAACTTAACGGATTGAGCAAATAAAACAAAATTTTCATCAAAGTTTATTCAAATAGTTTGGGATATAATTGCGTTTCCAAATTTCAAACAGCCCTCCTTTCTCCTTGACACAGGCGTGGAGTCGCTTGTGGAAGGCACCCACCGTGGTGGACAGGTAAGCGACGTTAAGATCTTCCCACGCCTTCTGTAGGGAGCGCTTCAAGTTTTCCAAATTCTTGTGTGGGGAAGCACAGGCCTCGCTCTTAAGGACCGACCACACAGAGAAGTCCAGAGGATTCAAATCAGGTGAGTACGGAGGCCATTCGGCGGATGTGATCATGGAGGGGAAATTGGTCTTGCACCAGTCTTGCACCCCTTTAGCCTTGTGGGAGGGCGCAGAGTCCTGCTGGAACGCCCATTTGCGTCCCGTGAAGTGAGCCTGGCTCCAGGGAAATACTTCCTTTATGAGAATGTTGTTCAGGTAGTTATTGGCATTCATTTTGACTCCCTGCTCGACGAAAACGAGCGGAGTCTTGCCAGTCGCGCAAATCCCGGCCCAGACCATGACAGAAGCGGTATGGCCCTTTCTCGAGACGTAACGGCCACTCTTATTGGCATCTTTGACCGATTTCGACCAAATCCTATCGTTCTGGTGGTTGAAGGACTGCTCAATATTGAACAACTTCTCATCGGTGAAGAGAATATTGAAACAGTCCACCGGCTTGAACCGCTTTGACAGTTCACGACATCTGCAAAGACGGGTCACCTTCATCTGGTCTGTCAATGTGTGAGTCTTCTGCAGCTTGATGGGGCGAAGTCCAATGCGGGATTTGACGATCGTCTGAACAGAACTAGCCGAGATATTCAGCTCCTTCGCGAGTTTCCTGAGACTCTGCTTGGGGTTAAATCGAATCTTGTCTCGGATGCTTCTCACGTTGGAGGAAGTGGTCGCGGTCACTGGTCTGCCGCTCCTGAGACGGTCATTCGTCGTATCAGTCTCACGAAAGCGACGTATTGTGCTTTGAATGGTGCTGCGGGCGATTCCAGTGGTTCTGGCGATGTGCTTTTGAGTGTGACCGGACTGGCTCAAGCGCAGAATGTAGCCTCGGTCCCTATCAGGGAGCATTACCAGAAAACGAAAAGAGTTATCATTCTGATTTTTTTCAGGGCATGTTAGCAACATTATGAATAAGATACAAGCGAAAAATCACACGACCGCTACGCCAAACAAAAAAGATGCCAAGGGACAAAGTCGGGCACCTGGACTTTCTGTACACCCTGTACATACTACGTGAAGCATTGCTTTGCAATCAAATATAATATAGGCTGTAATATGTAGGTTTATTTACTCTACTATTTGCCTTGGGCATCTTGCATCGTGTGAGTAAGACGGAAGAAGTGATAGCAGAAGAGGAATAACTGTCCGAGAGTCAAGACAAAGAGAAAGAATCATCACACTCAAACAGTGACTCATTTTTTAAAATATCACATTCTATATGTCGGCTAATAGTTCAACTTCCTCTCTATCTTTATCTTTTTTCGGTTTTGAAATTTCTTGTCTCTATCTCATAATCATCTTTCCATATTTATTTCTCTCTATTGTCTTCAAATACAAGACTGAAATTAACATTTCTTTTCCAGCGCGATTCGAGCCAAAAAATTTCAAGTTATAAAATTATTCAAACTGAAACAGTTTTGAGCATTATGTTGTATGTGCCTTAATATGTGCATTATTAACATGTGTGCGTGGGTGTAGCTCAGTGGGAAAGAGCATTCGCCCGGAATGCGAAAGGTCGCTGGTTCGGTTTCCGTCACACCACACGATTTTTTTGCACAAGTTTCTGGGAACAATCCGCTCCTCTGCTCGGTATAAAAATGCTTTGCTTGAGATAAACGAGGAGTAGGGAGGGTATACTCTTACTAACAAATAGTTTCAAGAAACACTTCAATTGAATTCTCATGCCGAACATGCAATACAAAAAAGCTCTTTTCAGTTTCTTTTTTTCGCAATTGTATACTCAACTAACTAATTAACAAGTCATACTACAATATCATACAAGTCATACTGTAATTATGTCATACTGTAATTATGTTTGTCTGGCAAGATTCAGAGAAAAAAAGAATTATATGTGTTTAAGGAGGCTCAGAATAAAAAGGTCATACTGACCATGTTGGTCCGACAAGGTAGAGAGAAAAGGTCAGACCAACTGTATTTGTATGACAAGGTTACAAAAACCGGTCTTGCGAGTTATGTTTGTCCGGCGAGGTTCAGAGGCGAAAGTCACACTAACCATGTTTGTCCTCCGCAGTCACGTACACAGTCATGGCAGACAGAAAGAATGCGAGTGCAGTTGATAACTTCCTTCCCCACCGCACATCCACTGTCATCGCGGATGGCAAAGGGATAGAGAGCGTTGACTGACTGCTTATTCAGCTAAGCCTAACTTTTTCTCTCGTTCATATTCAATCTTCTACATCCCTGAATCAAGAACGCTTTCCAGGTTGTGGTCGAGCAAAATTCTGGAACGCAGTTCTTCGTGATATTTGAGTCAAGATATACACACTTGAGTAAGGAGCTCGAGATACTTCGAGTCACAAAATGAAGGAATGACTCGAAATAAAAGAAATTATTATGTAAACAAAAAAATATTAATTGATAGTATATTTACTGAAATATCATGCTTTGTAGTTTTGCTAGGGAACGTCGAGCCTCAAATGATAGTGAAAAAAGAAGATTATAGAAAGTTAGACAAAAAAGCTTATTTCACAAAGCTATTGGTTGATTCCATAATTGAAAAAAAAATGTCATCTTCAAGAAAAGTGTCATGAAAATGCATACTGAAGACGTAGGATACAAGATTCCTTCAATTTGTCGTCGTTCACTTATCGCTCTGCATTTCTATTGCCCAAATTTTGAAGATTCTGTTCTCTTGCAGTATTTGGAAACATTGAGGCCGTGATATAAAAACCATGATCTACACTACAGTCTACATTCTACGTTCTCGACCTCAGAATCAAGAACATGAGAATCAAATGGAGTCATTTGAACCGATAGGGCTTCATATCTCTGAAAATCGAGATCAAAGAGTTTGAATTTTAAAGTATACAACTCGCTTGAGAATTGGCATGTTTGAGATAACGAAGAGGACCGATAGTAGACACAGTAACAAATGCTGGCTCAGTGACTACACGAAAGTGTTTCTGAGCCCGAGCGAAACAGGAATTTTTGGAGTAGCGTGAAAACACTAATTAAACGTGCTAAAAGTGTCATCTATTTCCTTCTTTTCAGTAATGCAGTTTCTGGGATCAATTTAGCGCACCCTCGACGATAAAAAACATTTGAATAGTAGCTCAGGTTGTGAATTTGTAAATGAAATGTGATGGCAAATTCATTACCAAAAATGTTAAGCTTCATGGGAAACATAACAAACAAACAAAAGGGAAACGAACACAGAAAGCTAACGCATAATCGAATCGGCAAAGGCTCGGAGTCTTGTACTAAACACTAGGGCAGGTTTCTGTGAGGTACTCAAATAATAGGTCAGTGAGTTGCCAGGACCTACTTGTTGACCAGCCCTGTCAAGCCATAGCAGGGCTTCACCTGAAGGGGCGTGGTCTCTTGGCTCGGGCAAAAAAAGGCGGAGCTTTTACTCCGCCTGTGCCCTAGGCTAATCCGAAGGAAAGAAGTTGGCGGCTGAAAGAACTAAGCACAAACATAGAGTTCCTCCATACGCTTCCTCCGAGGTGATCTTTCCTTCCTTTATCTTTCTTCCTCACTAGGACCTCTGCCAGCGCCGCCAATCAAATCATAGAAGGATTCCAGAGGAGAGAAATATATAAAGAAAAAGAGATAATGAAAAAGAAAAATCAGAAAACAGAAAAAGGAGAGAAAATAGAGACAGAAAAAGAGAGAGAGAGAGAGAGAGAGAGAGAGAGAGAGAGAGAGAGAGAGAGAGAGAGAGAGAGAGAGAGAGAGAGAGAGAGAGAGAGAGAGAGAGAGAGAGAGAGGGGAGAAGAGGTTCTGACAGTAAAAGAAGAGAGATAGGAAGAAACAGTGGCAGAGAATGCAACAATGGAACACATAGGTTACCGAAAGAAGCGAGAATTGGAGAAGAAAAGCTATACGAAGTGACATAGAGAACGAAAGAAATTTCATGGTAAGAAAGAGCACAGTTACATTAGAGAGTTATAGTAAGAAAGAAAAAAACTCTTCAAGAAACACCTCAGGGGCCGTATTCAGAGATCTAAGATGAACTCAGGGGTAAATTTTACCCTAGTATATTGTAGACCTAAGTTCAACTCAGTTCTGTATTCAGAGACAAGACGGGTGAGAGCGTCTCAGCTTTCCTACTAAACTTTAGTATAAAGTTTACTATAAAGTCTACTCTCTGAATTCCATTTTGGCGAAACTACAACTTAGTATGAAGTTTACCATAAATTTTAGTCTCTGAATACGGCCCCTGATATAGGCTAGCACGGTATAGAGAGGGCGGTGAGAGGGTGGTGAGAAAGATAGAGAAGAGGGTGGTGAGAAAGATGGAGAAAGAAAAACAGAGGACGAAGAGAATAAGTAATATGGAAAAACATGAGATAACAGAGTCAGGAGAGAGCTTGAAGAAAGAAGGGATCGTGAGGATCTCAGACATCGTGAGAATGCAGTCCAACACGACGAAAGTGTAGAGTACCAGAGAACGAATCACAAAGTTCATATTTTAAAACTTGAAATTTCTACGGCAGAAAATCTTCATAAACTTCAAAAGTTCGTAACTTTTCATAACTATTTTTAAACCAACTTCTCGCATTCCACTCTCCATTATGCTCCTTCTAAATCATCATCTTGTTCAAACCCTCGATTAGTCTGCTTTGAGCACAAAACATTTTAAAAATTTATAAATACTTTATTCAAAATTTCAAACATCAACATGAAGATGTTCGAGAGCATTAAAAACAAAGGCTTAAATTAATAGTTTTTGATCCGTTGCCATGAAGTAAATTTTACGAGACCGGATCAACAGAAGACTTCATTGACAAATAAAAACGGAGGTCGTAGAAATTGATTATAGGTCGCAGATCATTTCTTGCCCTTCTTGGCTGCATCTTCAGCCTCTGCAGCCAGTCGGTCCTCCTCCACCTTCTTCAGCAGAACATCCACCTCCTCCACTGTCAACACTCGGTGGATAAACTCGTTCGGCTGCAAAATCAATATTTTCCGAAGATCTAAAGTTCTATTTAGAGTCAATTCAAACTTTGTATCTGCGAATCTTCAATTTTTCCAGGGTTCTCAAGCCATCAGTCAAGCTCTGTTAGAAAATTTCTGTATTTAGGGTCTTCTGCATCCATGAAACAAATAAAAAAGTCTCATCCCAAAATGAACCAATCAGCTGTGTTTTCGAACTTACCTGGTGAGGGCTTTTGGTCATGACGGCAACTTCAATATTCTGAGCTCCTGATTGAACAACCTGCAATTTATTGATGATCACAACAAGTACCCATTTCAGTCGTTTTTTGTTGTGGAAAAAGGGCGGAGAAAAAACCTGAGAGAGTGCTTTGATGACGAGGAGAAGAGTGGCGTTCTCGTCCTTGACGGCTTCATCATTGAAATGCTCCTCGAGGTATTCTCTCACTGTTTTCTCTCCTCTGCCAGTTGAATTCGCCTGTGGTTCGTCTTCATTTGACATATTATGAACGACACAGTGGAGCAATTCTAGCGGAAAATCTATCGAAACCATAGGTTACCAACAGTTTTCTCGAGTGCTCATCACCCCCTTCCCCCGTCTCCCGAGTGTAAAGAAGCATGCCAAGGAGAACCCGCTCCTACCGTGCACAACTACGCTCTGGACACTACAACCAGGGGTTAAATGGAGCCGCCCAATTTGGGTTTACATGTATCCGCCGCTCAAAAAAAAAGACGGGATGAAGGAAAAGGGTAAGAAAAGAGAGGGAGTTTTTTGTTAATAGTGTGTGTACATTTATCCGCCGACGGGACCGATCCAGTCACTATTTAACCTCTGACTACAACCTTCTCAACAACTACAGATATCGCATTGAGAGCACAGTGCCGGATGCATGCCCGGCCTGCGCCAACTCTCCGCACGATTTCAAACATGCACTTGGCTGCCGTGCACTCACCACTCGATGCCCATCTGAGGACCTGTGGAGAGATCAAGAGATCTCGAAACACACTGACAACAGTGGCCATTCGTGACTCTACAGCCTTAAGAGCCTATCACGGATGGAGCCGGATCATCCAGTCCAGAATCGAGCGCGACCTCAGGTGGCGGATAGAGGGATGCCTCCCTACGAAGAATTCGTGCTGATAGGTAGCGGGAGGAATCCCGCCGCGGACCAAAACTGGGTAGTATAGCTCGTCAAAGGAGGGCGATGCCGGACCGACCTGGGCATGCCACTGGACAAAACATCAGTCGATACTCCGCTATACTTTTCAATGGCGAGTCGAGGCGCCAATCAAATAGCCTCTTGCCTATCTCCGGTCGACGACAGGCGAGACGTCTCTACTCCCACCCAAAACGATGCTAGGCCGGCTTGACCACCCACTCACAAGGCCTATAGCATGAAAAGGTTGCTACAACGATGTCCGCCTTCACAAGGTGCAGCATGACAGTCTCAGGACTGTAAAGGACATCAAAACCCTTCTCCGGACGCATCTTGTCCGAAAAACACGAGAACTTCTCTCATTAAAGAGAGTGCTCATAACCAAGTCTTCGATGCGGGATGCTTGGCGGCAACAACAACAACAACAACAACAGATCCAGAGAGCGTGGCCTCATGCCTCGGTCTCTGATACAGCTATTTCTACTACAATCTACTCGTTGCAACTGCGGACAACACCAACAACCCACAGTTTTAAGGGATATTGAACAATAGCACACATCTGAACCTTATTAAAGCATACTTGGCACCTAAGTTCATTTGAATACCCCAAACCCTCAAACAATGGGATGCTACACTCAAGTATTCATAGTTCGCATCAGCTAATAACGGCAGATCAGGTGCTATTGAGAACTAACCAGATATTCGTAGTAGGCACCCGAAGGTTCCGTCTTGTAAAGCCTGGGTGTTCCGTCGAAATCAAATCCACCAACAAGCATTGATATGCCGAAAGGACGTCGCCCTGGACTTTGAGTGAAGCGCTGCAACAATTACTTTTCTTGTTAACTATTCTGTTTAACTCGCTGCCACACGCTTAATTATAATAATAATAATAATAATAATAATAATAATAATAAATGATAAAAAATATAGATATACAGCTAACTGAGGATCGAAAGTGGTCGGACCTGTTTTGTATTGGCGATGAAGCGAGCGATATATCCGATAGTGACAGGGTCTTCCAGTGTCAATTTGTATGACTGACACTCGACTCTAGCTCTGTCCACTAGAACTCGCGCATCCGCACTCAGACCTGACAATTTGAAACTAGGGCAAGTGAGCGATGATTAAGCTATCTTAAGAATAAGAGTTTTTATTTACTGATGCTTCTACCAATACTGATGTCGTAGATTTTACCGGCTTTGAAATTATGTCATTTTTCGAGATCATGGTAGCAGTTCAAAAAGTAAGGATGTCTGTAAACAGCTATGGTTTCTTGAGAAAACTTCGTTGCTGTTCTTTGTCGTTTTTTTCATTCAGAATTTGGTTGAATGATTTGACAGAGCACCTGCAAAAGCGAGCATGACGTGATCATCCAGCATGTGAATCTTCCTGATAGTTCGTTCATCTTGAAGGGCTGGAATTGCCTTCTTCTCGACGCCAATCACGATGCTGTCTTTTCCGCGTACACCAACCTTTACGAAGCAAAAATCGTAAGTATATGACGCATTTAAAAACAAGATTGTGACAGCTTTTAGTCAGTGAATTAATACGGAAATGCGAAGGCACGTAGCATCTTGAGTAGTGAAGATTTTAATTGAAAAACCCCATCACTTTGGCTCTTCGAAGCTTTGAAAATAAATGTGAACCAAAAATATCATATCGTATTGTTAGCTGTAAAAATATTTTTGAATCAAATAATTTCGAGCACAAATAATTTAATGGATGCACCAACCGCTGTGGACCCCTTTTTGACAGCTTCTTGAGCATATTCAACTTGGAATAGATGACCATCTGGAGAGAATATTGTGATGGCACGGTCGTATCGCTCCATTTCTACAAGAGTTCGATATACTGAAGAAGGATTTCTCAAATTGTAAGAGCTTTAAAAAGATTCAAGCAATTGAAGATGACATTTCTGACTGTGAATTGATAACAGTCGCTTTTAAAATGCGGCTTCTACATTGCTTTTCACAAAAAGAAAGCAATTCTATAAATTCATGACGAGCTTCATAAGCGGATCCCGAGCTTCTGTGACGATTTAGAAGAACCCAGGATTTGAATAGTATCTATTGAACTAGAAATCAAACTAGAAATTAGATTTGCTTTCAATGAACTTTAAAACAGAATTTGTAAAAGTACAACTAAGCCATTTGAATTAAAGGTTTTTCACCAAAAAATACATAGTTTAACGAAAATATTTACATGGTATAATAATCCAGCCACTGGTTTGAGAAGACTGAGCATGATTTGTGTGCACATTATCGAAATATGGACGTAAACAAAATATTACTTGAGAAATGTATAACTGTTCAAAATGGACACAATTTAACTTGGGGGCGCGCTTTACTTGGGGGGGGCTCTTTTCGGTGAGTTCAAAAATGGTTTTTTAAAAAAATACTGAAAAAATTTTAAATTTTCTTATGCGGTCTCGTTCGCCTAAGCCGTACTGCCTCGTTAGCGTAAACTTTTTTCCTGAGCCTAAGCGTTTTTTTTTTATATGTAAAGTAATCTTTTTTTAAAGTTGTTCTTAAACCCCCTCCCCCAAGTAAAGCGCGCCCCCCAAGTTATAAAGAACCCACAAATTAAGTATGCTTGTCAAAAGCTGTGAATTCGTTATATGTTTAGTCTCAGATAACTCTGAATGAGTTTTTAGAGTTCTTTTTCTCTACGCGTCGGAAAAAGACATGCTCCTGCGTTGTGGAAAGTTCGTGCTGCAGTTTGAATGAGAATAAGAGATTCTTTTTTCCCTGAGCTACTAGTTCTTCTCATCGATGAACCGAAAAACACAACTTCAGCGCTGTGCACTGAAAATTTGGAAACAAACGCTAATACGTGTTGACATTTGCAAGGGTCTTGAAGACTGATGAAGGCCGATGAATAGCCGGAAAAAATTCGAAAACGTACTTTGAATGTTAATATCAGAATTTTCGGTTTGTTAACAATTTTTGCATTCACGTCGTGATATTTTTTTCAAATGGCTCAATGTTTTTAAGTTTGAAAACTATCAAAAAAGTTCAATTGATGAACTTAAGATGCCGTACGCCAATCAGCCAGTCGTCGTCATCTCTCACCTCAACGACGAGCTGCTCAAATTCTCCCTCGAAGACACAGATTTGAGTGTTGCCAATGCTCTACGACGCATTTTCATCGCTGAGGTTTCTTTGAACATATTCTGTCTCGGAAGGAATTTCCCACTTTGAAGCCGTGAAAAGTAACACCTAGTTATCTGTAGCGTGAGCCTGTGCTCAATTCAATGTGATAGACTTTCGGAGAAGTAATCAACTTTGGTATTACTCAGTTTACAGCGCTGTCACAAAAATTCTTTTTATTCGGGGTGATGGCGCGCTTCACTTGATGGTTTAGATACTTTTCACTGTTTTTTGCTTAAGCTTAGGTAAACGTTACGCTAACGACGCCGTACGGCTTAATACGGAGACCGTTTGAAAAAATATGTCTTAAAATTTTTATTTGAATATAGTTTATCTGTCAAAGTTCAAAAAAGGGGTGGAGTCACAGATTTATAGGAGCCTACGTCGAACTAGAAAAGTGCCGAAAAATATATCTATAGTACCGTGCAGAAGTATACCAAAAAGTATATTTTACAGTGTTTCTTCTCTTCAGTGAACGCGAAATAAAGGCTCAAATTTTTATTAGATAATCTTCAAGTACTCCGAAACATGATTTCAACGTAACTTTTGAGATGCAGATTAACTGTGAACAAAAAGCATAAAATATGAAAAGCAAGAAAAACACAAATTGAGCACATATTCTTCAGTAACCTATGACATCTTCAATAACAACTTAACCGTCCAATGCTACCCGAAATTTGATTACCTCAGTCTGATACTTTGTCGCCATACCCCTAGCGTCAATGATTGCCTTGCACCTTTGTGGCATAGAGGCCACCAAGTTGCCGAGGATTAAAACCGGGAGGACGTGCCAGGCCTGTTCGAGTTAGGCGAATTTCTCCGCCGCATTCCGAGCAGTCTTGCCCTGGATGGCCTTACCCAGCTCTCTCCACACGTGTTCTATCGGATTTAGGTCCGGTGACTGGCTCGGCCAGTCCATGAGGGTCACTCGACGCTGACCAAACCAGTCTTTGACCACACGCGAAGCGTGATTTGGATCATTGTCCTGCTGGTATATCCAGCCCCGGGGCATGTTCGAGCGCGCATAGGGCAACATGGCGTTTGATAGTATATCTGTGTAATCTTCCTTCCTCATAACATGTCAATAAAAAAAACATATGTCAAAAATCTCGAAAAAGACTATTTAAAAAAATTACTGAGCTGTTCTAATTTTTCAAAAACGGCTCCATTTCATTACAGTATGACGTAAATCACGAGCCACACAACATATAAAAAATATCGTGAACTTTTTGCGCCAGTGGGCGCAAAAACAGAAAAGATATACGACAAACTATACTTTTTGGTTTACTTCTGCACCAGTGTGAATCTCTCACCCGCAGTGCGGGTGGAAAAAATCTATGCGCTCTCCAAAAGACTCGTAAAACATTCAAATCTATGCACTCGGAAAAAATTGCGTGGGTGGTAAGAAACGCCCTGTTCTGCACGGTACTGTATATCAGAATGATAGAATTTTCCGAAAAGCTCAAGCATGAAAAGTATTAAAATAATACTTTCCGATAAATATTATTTTGGAGGTGCCAACAATGGCAATCGATTGGGTGCAGATCGACGTAAATACGAGTGTGCTCCATGACGAGTTTATCGCGCATCGAATGGGTCTCATCCCTTTGACGTCGCAGGGAATAGTCGACAAAATGCAGTATGCCAGAGTAAGTTCTATTGGTTGAACTCGAGATAATCCAGTCGGGTTTGAGATTCTTCTGATACAAAAATTAATAAGAGTCATTGACACATTGCTGCATTCTAGATCACCATTAGTCATCTCGCCCTTTGAAAAAATAACAATTTTCGAGGAAGAGGGGGGGGTGTGGAATCAGGGGTTAAATAGTAACCGGACCAGCTAGATTGGCGCAAACATGTTCGCGCCAAAAATTATATCCATTCTCTTCTCCTTCCGTTCTGTATTACTCCCCTACTTTCCTTTCCACTCTTCTGAGTCTTCCCCGATCCCTTTTCCAAAACGATTGGCGCGTAGAAACATTCCTTTGACCAGTCTCATTTAACACCTGGCTGGAATGATAAGACTCGAGGTAGCGGAAATGGTAGAGATTACACCTTATGAGATGTTAAAACTGTGAAGACTCGCTCTCTTTTCTCATTAATCTATTAGCACTCTATCTCCCGCCCCCTCCATCCTCTCCCCTTTCCTATATATATATATATTTTATCGACATTTTGCAATGCAAAGTTATGGTGAGAGACATTGTAAATAATATTCAAGTGTGGCGAGAAGTAAGGCAAATGTCTAAAGTAAGGCAAATATCTAAAAGTAATGCAAATATCTAAAGTAAGGCAAATATCTAAAGTAAGGCAAATATCTAAAAGTAAGGCAAATATCTAAAGTAAGGCAAATATCTAAAAGTAATGCAAATATCTAAAGTAAGGCAAATATCTAAAAGTAAGGCAAATATCTAAAGTAAGGCAAATATCTAAAGTAAGGCAAATATCTAAAGTAAGGCAAATATCTAAAAGTAAGGCAAGTATCTAAAAGTAAGGCAAATATCTAAATGCTACTAGTTATTCTCCAGGTCACATATCACATTCTCGTTACGGAGACGATTTATAAACTGCTCTACTGTTCTTGAATTCAGTATTTCACTCGGGATTACGTAAAACATTCTTGAAACACGTAAACCGAAACAATTGAATCTAGACGTCGAAGAAGTACATTCAATAGCAATACCATTCATATTAGTGCGGGTAGAGGAGGTGCTCTTGAAAATGCGTGATTTTTCAATAATAGACTTGTCATTGAAGATCTTCCAACCCATTTTAAGGTCGGCAATCACCCTTCTTTCGGCTAAAGTACTTAGGCCGATTAGATTCAGACGATCTCTGTAACATGGAAGGCTGAGAGGATAATCAGGCTGTGGGAAACATCGATAAAAGAGTATTCTAGAGAAAGATCTCAAAACCTTTTCTAGGAGATCAGAATCCTTCCGGTATATTGGATTCCATAGACAAGAGGCAAATTCTAGATGAGGTAGAACATATGTATTGAAACACTTAACAAGTACTTGGGAATCATTGATGCTTATAGAGCGGAGCATAGCATACATCGCTTTAGTAGCCTTCATAGCTCGTTCAAGAATCGCGTCATGTCTGCGAAGAGATGGTACTAGTTGGACTCCAAGGTCTCTCACTTGAGTAGATACTTTTAAAACACAGTTATTTAGGTGATAATTGAAAGGAGGATAAGTTTTGCCTAAGCGTAGATGATAGGTCTTGTTCGAAGATAAAGAAAGATGGTTGGCTACGCACCAATTATACACATTATCTAGACAATTCTGCATTTCGATAGTTCGTTCAGTTATATTGTGAGCACTGTGAGATACATATAACTTAATGTCATCAGCGTATGCTTGATAGCGTATATTCGGATAAGGGCTAAGCACATAATTCAATTCGCTAATGTATAGAGAAAACAGAAGTGGTCCTAATACGGAACCCTGTGGCACGCCAGATGTCACAGGTTGAGGAGCAGATATTGTCTTGCCCATTCGTACAGAAAAAATTCGACCGTCAAGAAAAGATTCTAGCCAAGACATCAAAGATAGGGACAAACCGAAACGTGCAAGTTTTGTCAATAACTTAGGTATACTTATCGTATCGAAAGCTTTGGTAAAGTCTAGATAAATCACATCGATAGATAAGCCTTTACTGATATCTTGTGTCCAGTCGTCTTCACAGACTAAAAGATTAGTAACAACAGAAGCACGGGAGCGAAAACCATGTTGATTTTGAGTTCTGCTGCATTAGCGGTCGTTTTTCTTTGGTTCAAGCAAAATAGACCGTTTTTTTCTCTGATTTTGATACTCATGAACTAAGGTGTTTCCTTGATAACCCCAGTATACAAACAAGTAAAGTAGCCTTACTGTTGAGGACTGTCAATGCACGGACTTCTGCGACGCGTGCAGCGTGGAGCTGAAGCTAAGTATAAAGTGCAAAGACGAAGCGACTCGACCAGTCACCTCTGGCGATCTTATGTCTAATAATCCCGCTTGTGTACCTGCCGCAGGCCGACACATTGCGCATCGGTAAGTGAAGAGGGGAAAGGCAGAGAGGAATAGGGAGCTATTTCCTTCAATATATTTGTTTTTCGGTTGCTCGTGACCGGAGCTGATATTTTAATTGTCAAATTGCTTTTTTTTGTTGAAAAACATTCAAAAACCTTGAAGTCTGAACAAACTTAAGACAAATTTCTAAAAATTAATTTTAAGAAAACAAAGGTTTTTGAAAAGTAACCCTCAATGTTTGAAAAGTAACCCTCAATGTTTTTTTCAAAAACCTTCTGGGTTACTCACCTTGGTTTCCGTTCACAGGGGTAGTCGATCTGAATAATAAGTATCCAAACTCTAACATGTCTTGGCACAAAACATGTCTTCGAAGCAATTGGTCGAAAAAGCTAGACAACTGGATTCTATCGAGCCCTGTCAGTTTAGAGTATCACTATTTCTTGCTGAGTCCGGGTTTAGTTGGAGTCAAGTTTTAATATTTTAATTGCAGATACGGAGTGACCGATGACATGAGTGCGAACGAAGATATTCTGATTGTAAAACTGCGCAAAGGCCAAGAAGTCTCTCTTAAATGCTTCGCCAAGAAGGTTTTTTTCCTCGCCTTCTCAGTATGAAATGTCTTTTGCAATGTTGAAAAATGAAATGGATCAACCGCTCAGCGAGCGAGAGGGCCCGTATTCACACTTATATCGCCCCTTCTTACTCTATGTTCTTTGAACTTTCTCTCTACCCCCCTTCTCATTATTATAGGCTTGCCCTGGCTCGTAAAGCAAATTATAAAAAAAAGATTGCATGTGCAATGACCAGTCTTTTTTGTTCTGAAAAAGTAATTAGGTATTATGTGCAGGGCTTTGGCAAGGAGCACGCGAAGTGGAATCCAACGTGCGGGATCGGTTTGGAGTACGATCCGGATAATGCCCTGAGGCATACAGTTTATGCGAAGCCGGAAGAGTGGCACCGAAGTGAGCACAGTCAAATACCGGCCGACTCGAATCTGTTCGAGGCGGAATTTGATCCACTTGGCAAACCGAACAAGGTAAGGCAAAGTTGAGTTTGTCTAGCAGATGACTAAAGAATTTCTCTCATCTAAAATTCTAAGCAATCTTGGGAACTTTAACCAGGATGTTTCTATAACCCGCTTTTAGCGTTAAATTTATGCGCAAATCTATGCGCTATTTAAGAAAAGCCAGTGATACTTCTATGCGCAAATCTATGCGCTATTCAAGAAAGACTAGTGATACTTCTATGCGCTATTCAAGAAAGACTAGTGATACTTCTATGTTCACATGGGTTCTCTATTTTTCATCACACATCCTGGGTATCTCTCCAAAGTCTGTCGTTCTATATGATTAGTCTTGTTGATCTACTCGCTTCTTTGACGGGAAGTAAGAAACATCATGACTTAAACTTTAAAAAAGGTGATAAGAGTGGTGTGTTTTTTTCAATAAAAACTTTTTTCTATGTGCACTCGCTATAATTACTAGAGCAGATTGCTAATTGAGCTGTTCACTCCCTAATAATCCATGAACCCATTCCCGGTTGGTAAGAAGTCTCGGCAAAGGGTGCTTTCTGCTTGCAGTTCTGGATAACTCCCTAATAATCCATGAACCCATTCCCGGTTGGTAAGAAGTCTCGGCAAAGGGTGCTTTCTGCTTGCAGTTCTGGATAACTCCCTAATAATCCATGAACCCATTCCCGGTTGGTAAGAAGTCTCGGCAAAGGGTGCTTTCTGCTTGCAGTTCTGGATAACTCCCTAATAATCCATGAACCCATTCCCGGTTGGTAAGAAGTCTCGGCAAAGGGTGCTTTCTGCTTGCAGTTCTGGATAACTCCCTAATAATCCATGAACCCATTCCCGGTTGGTAAGAAGTCTCGGCAAAGGGTGCTTTCTGCTTGCAGTTCTGGATAACAGTGGAATCTGCGGGTCAATTGAAAGCGGAGACGATTGTCTTCAGTGGAGTTGCCGTCTTGAAGAAGAAACTAGCAGATCTACAGGTATATTTTCTCTTTTTGGATACGATTCACCTATCATTTGTGATAAATGGAATAATTTTCAATTCAATTCTTTATTCCGGTTGTAAATGTTGCATAGTGTTCTGTGGATGACAATGGATGACTCATACAGAGTCGTTTTAGTATTTAAAATAATCATTGGAAGTATTCACAGATACATTTTAAATTCATTGATAATTTTTTTTTAATTCATAGGTAGTTTTTTTCAATTCATAGATAGTTTTGACTTTTGAGTTAGAAAAACAGAAAAGTTTTTTGAACTGTATTTTGTTGAGGTTCACTTGCTGCGAGAGTTGGTGCAAAACGGATTGAACATTCCTTGAGGGAATAAAATTACATCTTCCTCTTATCAAAAGAGTTTCATTAATCAATCAATTACCGTGTATACATGTTGTTTCGTTATGGATAAATGATCTCACTATGGATGTTCTCAGTTGTTCTGCTTGAGTATCTCCTGAAGTTGTTCTGCTTGAGTATCTCCTGAAGCATTTGAATTGTGGAATTTGTATCTGGAAAAAACGATGTGCTCGCTACCAAGAAAATAAAGTAGGGTAATTACTTGAAATAATCCTCACTTGGCCTTTCCAGCCAAGGGCTGAGACATGAGCTCTCCTAAGATATAAAGTAATCGATAAATCGTGCTGGGTGCGAGAAGTGAAAATAATGGGAGAAGGGAGTATAGATGCGGTCTACGCTACTTTCATTAGTTTAATCTGAAGCGTGCTACCCTGATACTCTTAAGATGACAACTGATTGAACTCATGGGTTAAATGGAGCCGCCCAATTTGGGTTTACATGTATCCGCCGCTCAAAGTTTGGAGGAAAAAAGAAGAGGGGATGAAGGAAAAGGGTAAGAAAAGAGAGGGAGTTTTTTTCAATAGTGTGTACATGTATCCGCCGACGGGACCGATCCGGTCACTATTTAACCCCTGATTGAACTATCGTACAGAAAAAAGCTAGTCCACCGGGCGGGATCGAACCCAGACCATCTCGACTCAAACCGGGAGCGCATGTTACCATTAAATTACGGGGACACATTGATACTCTTAGCTCAGTGCGCTATGAGTTTGCACAAGCCTCTCTTACAAGAAAGGTTTCAGATAAGCCCGCTAAGTTATTTACTGAGGCCCTATGAGCTGGAATAATCAAATAAGAAATTATTACTCAAGTTAAACAATCAATGGATTTCCTTTGGAGGGAACCGTGTTTACTTAACCGAATCTATTAGGTTCTGTTCATTAACTGGTCTTTAATCCTATCGAGCTCGTGAATTGAAAAGGTATGGGGGAAAGATGAGCAGTAGTTACACCTGATCTATGGGGGGGGGGGAAAGATGAGCAGTAGTTACACCTGATCTACTTGGGGGGGGGGGAAGATGAGCAGTAGTTACACCTGATCTACTTGGGGGGGAAGATGAGCAGTAGTTACACCTGATCTACTTGGGGGGGGGGGAAAGATGAGCAGTAGTTACACCTGATCTATGGGGGGGGGGGAAAGATGAGCAGTAGTTACACCTGATCTACTTGGGGGGGGGGAAAGATGAGCAGTAGTTACACCTGATCTATGGGGGGGAGGGGGAAAGATGAGCAGTAGTTACACCTGATCTATGGGGGGGGAAAGATGAGCAGTAGTTACACCTGATCTATGGGGGGGAAAGATGAGCAGTAGTTACACCTGATCTATGGGGGGGGGAGGGGGAAGATGAGCAGTAGTTACACCTGATCTATGGGGGGGGGGGGAAAGATGAGCAGTAGTTACACCTGATCTATGGGGGGGGGGGAAGATGAGCAGTAGTTACACCTGATCTACTTGGGGGGGGGAAGATGAGCAGTAGTTACACCCTGATCTACTTGGGGGGGGAAAGATGAGCAGTAGTTACACCTGATCTACTTGGGGGGGGAAAGATGAGCAGTAGTTACACCTGATCTACTTGGGGGGGGGAAAGATGAGCAGTAGTTACACCTGATCTACTTGGGGGGAAAGATGAGCAGTAGTTAC
>OZ057407.1:12426202-12450978 GCA_964056735.1 Allodiplogaster pararmata
TTAGAGAACTAAGAATTGCTAAGAGAATCAAGCCTTTTCTTTTTTTTAAAAGTATGTTTTTGGCTTGAGAAAACAATTACGTCTAGTAATTGATTTGTCTCATTTGAATGTGTTTCTTGCCAAAACCCTCTTCAAATAATTTGTCTTATATGTGGTTTTCTCTCCCGGTTGGAGGTTTTATGGCGGTGTTCGATTTTGCTTCGGGTTTCCATCATGTGGCCATTGCCCAGGAAGACAGGCATTACCTGGCATTTTCGTGGCATTACCACGGAGTTGAGAGGGTTTTGCGGTTCGCTGCTCTCCCTTTCGGCCTAGCTCAGGCACCTTACGTATTTTCAAATATGTTCCGACCATTAGTCGCGAAATGGAGAGGGCAAGGCATTACCTGTGGCCTGTACTTAGATGACGGTATTGTCATAGGGAGGAGAGTGTGCGCAATTCGTCCAGGTGGTTAGAAGAGACCTGGAGAGTGCCGGGGTTCAAATGGCAGAAGACAAGTGCTGTTGGAGTCCTAGCCAGCGGACGGTGTGGCTAGGGTATGAAATAGACTGGTCCATAGCACGAGTCACGGTTTCTGATGGACGCAAAGGAAAGGCGTTGGAAAGAATTAATAGTTTGTTGGCCGAACAATCGCACAGTATACACAAAAGACAAGTGTTCCTGGGCACCCTCCATTCATGTCATTTGGTTCTAGGGGACACGGCTGCTCGTCGATCCCGAGCAATGTCTAATGTGGTGGAGAATGCGGTACGAGAGGGAACATGGACAGGTGCAACGGTCACACTATCGCTGCAAGAGAGAAGTGAGTTGGAGTATTGGCGAAACGAGTTCGCGGTGGGTTGCGGGAGAGATTTGATAGAATCATAATGGAATCCGTCGGTTACAATAGACGCGGATGCGTCAGCAGAGGCATTAGGCGCAGTTCTTAGGTTAGAGAACAGCTCTGTAACAGGTTCGAGGGTCCTGAGTACAAAAGAGCGTGGTTTCTCCAGTACACATAGAGATTTGTTGGCTATCCGGTTTGTTTTGTTTTCATTCCAAGAGACCGTGAAAAACTCCCAGGTCCTAGTTCGCTCCGATAGTCAAGCGGCGGTTCAGATTTTGAAACGAGGCTCAGCTAAACCACAACTCCATGGAATTTCAATGGAGTTAGAGGACTGGGCTAACATTTTTTCTGTTCAACCTCGGTTTGTTTGGATTCCCAGAAAGGAGAATAAGGACGCAGACGAGGCTAGCAGATGGTTAGATAAGGATGACTGGGGAATTCAGCAGCAAACATTTGATATATGCGCGAGGCGTTGGGGTGCTTTCTCTTATGACATGTTCTCAGATGAGAGAAATGCTAAATGCAGCATATTTTTCTCCAGAGGTGCGTGCCCCCGTTCAGCAGGGATCGACGTGTTCGAACAAGAAGAACGATGTCAGTGCCGGAATAATTTTCTCTGGTTGGTGCCGCCCCCTGCTTACTGGGACGCACAATAAGCTTTGCTAAAAAAGTTCAAAGCTAGAGCTGTATTAGGGGTTCAATTTTGTCCTAGTCACCCAGCCTTTCCCTTTCTGTGGAATAGAAAACAATGGGCAAAATGTGTCGTAGATTCCATCACTTATGGAAAGGGTGCTAACATTCTCGTACCCAACACAGAGAGGGAAGGGGCTTTTGGTGGACAACAGGTTGCTTCAGATTTTGTATTCCTGATGTGCGATTTCGCAAAGTGATGAATAAGTATATAAGCATATAACGCCTTTATGCATCTAGTGTTTTCCCTCACGTCGGTCAGTAATAAAGGCCTTCCCTCCGTGTTCGGGAAATTCAAACAGTTGTTATGTGGTAGCCGAAGGGAACTTGTAACCGTAGGCGGAAACATAAATGTTTGTTTGAATTTCCCTCCAAAAAGGGAAGCTACGCAGTTACGCAATTACGGCGGGAGTAATTGGCGGGAACTGCGTAGGTGTAGGAGTTGTCCACCCCCCCCCCCCAGCCACCTTCATCAAGGTCTGTTACAGGAAGAAAGCGTGCGGCGGTAGACGAAGTGGAGAAGGGTCTCAGGGACGCGGCAAGAGAGGATCTGCTACCGTACCTCCAGCAGTCGATGGTGGGCGGTCTGGCCCACCGCTCCCTACAAGCGTACAAGATGTCGTCATCCCAGCGGAGAGACTTCGCGGAAGTCCTCTCCCCTCTCCCCTTAAAGACCAAGAACGATCAACTGGGAGAAGGACACGTCACTCGGGTAGCGCTGGAAAAGGATTCTCTCGGGTTGAAGATCTACCTTCGTCACAAAACTCGCTCTCTCAACCTTCCAGTGCCCTGTTTCGATCATTCCGCACAGGTAAAGCCCTCACTCCAGACACCATTCGCAAGGAACTCGCTCGTGCGTGCGTGACGGTCGGAATTCGCAAGCTGACGCCTCACGAGCTCAGAGGTGGAGGAGCTACGACATCAGTCAAGAACGGATCGTCACAGGAGCAAATGCTCAATAGGGGGAAGATGGAAGAGTGCTGGAGGAATGGCAGTGTATTTGGGAGACTTCCTGGAAGGCCAGGGTATCTTTCTCTCTAATTAGGGCTCTTTCTCTCTAATTAGTAGCTATGCTAAGCATTCTGGGGCCTCTTTGACCTTTTTATTGATGTATCAGATTGTTCACCTTGTTTCTTGTTCGGTTTAATTATTTATTTCAATATATAATTATATGTGACATATAATTATAACTATATGTGGTTTGCTCAGTTATAGTTATTTTCTCTCACTAACACACATTTAACATGCATTTCGATGTTATATGGATATATGTACGTGTTGTGTTTCGTTGCTTTTAAAGGCACGGGCGTTTGTTGTGTATGTGTTTTCCCTCACGTCGGTCAGTAATAAAGGCCTTCCCTCCAGTGTTTTCCCTCACGTCGGTCAGTAATAAAGGCCTTCCCTCCGTGTTCGGGAAATTCAAACAGTTGTTATGTGGTAGCCGAAGGGAACTTGTGACCGTAGGCGGAAACATAATTGTTTAATCTGTTCTGAATGGATAACCCAACATTCCAAGCCTCATATTCTGTGTTAGGAATAATTCTAATCTATTCCACAAAAAAATTCTTTTAAAATAGAGTCCAAGTCATATGTAAAAAATGTCTTGATTTTTCAATAGTTCGGTCACGAAAGCAGGTTAAAGTATCACTTTCAACCTTTTTTTTGGAAACCGGTTGAGGCTCAGTTATGCCTAATGAAACGTTCTATTCAAAGAAAGAAATGTTTTTTTCAATTTCAGCTGTGAAAACACTGATAGATTCATTTCGAGTGACGGAGCGGGTCTGTAGGTCGGTTCGCACTATACTTTTTTTGCCAGTTGGCAGTTTACTTATGATCCAAGTTCATTAAAAAAATTTTCTCAGGATGGGGTTTTTGAGATTTTAGAAAACACACATACAAAATAAATGTTTTTCAAAACACTTTACACATATAGTTTGGCTAATCATATAATGTCTTCACAAGGTTCGAACCTGACGATAGTTCAAAAGGAGTTTTATGCTCCTGGACTGCTTTGAATGCGCATTAACGGCGTTCATAACTTTTTCCTGAAAATTTTTTAATAAGAGCTGAACCTTTCTGTTTTCAAACTAAAAAAGCGATTTGTTTACGTTATCTATTTATTTTTCAATCAAGGTCGACGAATCTAATCTTTGTTAATTTTCTACTGTGCACTGTGAGATTCTAGCAAATGGAAGTGAATGGATAATTGAAGTCTAAAAAAATTTGTAAACTAAAGATAAGCAAAACTGAGGTTTAGGTTCGTTTCAGAAAAAAAGCAGTGTACGCTATATCCTTTCGTTTAGTTTTTTCCCGATAAGATCTGTGGAGCATAAAAAAATCGCAGGAATTAAGTTATTTTTAAACTCGCTATTTCAGAAGACTGGATTTGAACAGACGATCTCGATTATGGCAACGTGAGTTTCAAAAATTCAAATACGAAGTTCTGAAATAGTTTAAAGATTTTAAAATTTCAAAAAAACCACGCAAAGCAGCCTCATCGTATTATCGGATAAGTCAAATCTTGTTGAGATTCAAAGAGCGAAACAGAACGAACCACTTTTCACGACGAGATCTTTGAAGAATGAGAAGAGCTTCTTCCACTCTTTCTATCTCTTTTTTAATACTGTTCCAATATCTTTCTCTTGTCTTTTGCTTCCAACCTGTAACTCCTGCTTTTATCATTTCTCCCCTCATCAGTCTTATTTCGGTCTCCTCACATGGCCAAGTTCGGTCGTTTCTCAAAACTTCTAATTCTTTATAAAACTTATATTTCTCTCTGCTTCGTTATTTCTTTATAACTATAATAGAAAGAGAAAAAAAGACACATGTGCAAACTTGTTTTTTTGCAAATTGAAATGTCTTAAATTTTCCATCTTCCAGAAAAAACTTCATTACTTCTTCTTTGCAGAATATTTTTGAAAGGTAAACCAGAACAGCTTGAAATGGAGATGTTTTACATCGGAACGTATTCCTGGGTCAGTTCAACTGAGTCATCTTCGTTTTGATGATGTTACCGATAACAACTGATGAGTGTTTCAGAAAGCCCGATACAACATCATCTTTCTTTTCCTTGTCCTCTGTGCTTGCTCCAGTGTAACACATTTTTCCAGCGCTTTTGATCTGGTAGGAGTTCTCAGCTTTTATAGTTCTGTAATGACTCTGTTAAAGCTATCATAGCACGAAACTTTTTGAGTTTCTTTTCTAAAAAAAAGGTTTTGGTTGAGGATTGTATCTCTTATCCGACGCACCCTGACCCGAGCCGCAATGTAGAGTTGTGTTCCCCTAAACAACCCATCTGCTGGTCTCTCATCGGCGTCAACATTTATAACCGCAGCGAGCTGTTCTTCCCTGAAAAAGCGGAGGTTGTGATGGGCGGTTGCACGGAGATGGTAAAGCTCGGCTTCGAGGAGCTTCATAGTGGAGATAAAATTGGAATCAGGCTCAACTGCAACACGGATATGTGCAACAATATGAGTAGTAGCCTGTCCAAAAACGAAATTCACGACCTTCTAAATTCACGACCTTCTCCGGCCATATCGACTTGCTATTATGGTTGGACTCTGTTGAACATAATTATTTGTTTCATCGGTTGTCGTTTCTTAAATCTGTGACTTTGAGGCGAAAATTTACGGCAATTGACAAATGAAGGAACAGTGACTACAGTGTTCAGGGTAAATTCTGTATTGGGTCACACACTCAACACTTAGTGGTCTCGTTCCTAAGCCGTACGGCCTCGTCAGCGTAACCTTTACCAAAGTCTGAGCGAAAAACATTAGTTAAAAGTACCTGAGCCCCATGTCAAGTTCATGGAGTGCGTCTCGAAATTTGATATAACACATTGAGTGTATATTCAATTTCGAATTTTTTTTGCAGCCCACGACTCCGAGTACTCCGAAGTCTCAGGTTAGCTTTCCTTTCTTGTAATTTTCACATTGGTTTTGATTTCAATAGTTTGACATAATTATTAAAACCTCGACGTGCCACCTACACGCGTTGCGGTTATTAGGTTAACAGAATCTTTATCGGTGATTCAATGACGTACATAAAAAATTGAAACAAGAAAAATAAAAATTCTTTATTTATTTTTGACTACGTTTAACCAAAGATCAATTGAAGCGGTGATGTTTTTGCCGAACAAAATCAACTAGAAAACGAGTTTTTCTTCTCGCTTGCTGTACATTTCCAACTTTACTCTGAAACGCCATCCTGCAGTTGAAAAACGGTCGAAAAGAATATATTCGAAGCTGTTGGAAAACGCTCTGATAAAAATCACTGTTTTTTTCTCCATTCAAAACATCTTATCCTTGTTAAATTAAAGAAATGCCGCCGAAGCAGCTCGGAAGAATGTTATTTGGCTGTCGCAGTCACCCTCAGTTTCGTGGTGGCATCCATTTCTGCATTTTTAGGTGAGCTTCTAGAACTTCCTAGAAACTTTGCTAAGGTAATACGTAGCGCGAAGCTCACCGGAGAAAATTTTCAGCACAAAGTAACATCGGTTAGACCGCAATTTACTAGGATTGGGCGGTGCTTCAGTTGGTGGGTTGGGGCCATAGGTAAAATATGTCTTGAATTTTCAATAGGTCGATCGCGGCAGTAGGTTAAAAGTTTCACTTTAAACTTTATGGAACCTGCTGAGGCTGAGTTATAGCTAATGAAACGTTATATTTATGTAGAGGAATGAAGTTTTTTTCCTTTCGATTTCAGCTATGAAAACTCTGAAAAAACAGAACGAAATACTTTCATTTCGAGTGAGGGAGAGGGTCGGTAGTTCGGTCGCCCTAGATAATTTTTTTGCAAGTAGGCAGTTTACCTATGGTTGGGGCTGCGCTTAACTGGTTGAGTTGGATCTGCGCCTAATTTTGTGGATTGGGCTGCGTTTAATTTAAGGAAGAGGCGGATTGGAGAATTTTCGCGCCTAGGCATTATCAGTCAGTCAAACCGGTAAAACAAAAGCTTTGGTTCGAATGGTTAAATGCGGTCTTGTTCATGAGCCGAACTGCCTCGTTGTATTTAATCATCACGTGTCTAGGTTGAGCCTAGGCAAAAAACTGTGTTTTCTGACCCCACGAAGTAATGTCCGTTTCTGACCCCCTGAAGTAAAGACACGAAGTAATGTCCGTTTCTGACCCCCTGAAGTAAAGACACGAAGTAAAAATTTAAGGAAGAGGCGGATTGGAGAATTTTCGCGCCTAGGCATTATCAGTCAGTCAAACCGGTAAAACAAAAGCTTTGGTTCGAATGGTTAAATGCGGTCTTGTTCATGAGCCGAACTGCCTCGTTGTATTTAGTCATCACGTGTCTAGGTTGAGCCTAGGCAAAAAACTGTGTTTTCTGACCCCACGAAGTAATGTCCGTTTCTGACCCCCTGAAGTAAAGACACGAAGTAATGTCCGTTTCTGACCCCCTGAAGTAAAGACACGAAGTAATGTCCGTTTCTGACCCCCTGAAGTAAAGACACGAAGTAATGTCCGTTTCTGACCCCCTGAAGTAAAGACACGAAGTAATGTCCGTTTCTGACCCCCTGAAGTAAAGACACGAAGTAATGTCCGTTTCTGACCCCCTGAAGTAAAGACACGAAGTAATGTCCGTTTCTGACCCTTTGAAGTAAAGTCCGGTTTGTTTTCAGTGCCAAGAGACCCCCTGAAGTAAAGACCGGTTTGTTTTCAGTGCCAAGAGACCCCCTGAAGTAAAGACCGGTTTGTTTTCAAGTGCCAAGAGACCCCCTGAAGTAAAGACCGGTTTTGTTTTCAGTGCCAAGAGACCCCCTGAAGTAAAGACCGGTTTGTTTTCAGTGCCAAGAGACCCCCTGAAGTAAAGACCGGTTTGTTTTCAGTGCCAAGAGCTCCAACGCGGGAAACCCTACTGATTAAATTTCTTTACAGTTTGAAAGCCGGTATGAAAAGTTCTCGATGCTTTCAACCGCTTCTCCAGTCATGTGACATTTCAGCAGCGTGAACCTTACCACTCCTCTTCCGTTCCTCACAATAATAAAAAACGATCCGGTAAAAACAAGATTTGTAGCTGTTGATTGAATTCCTTTCTCATCACGTGTCTATTTTTTAAAAAAAAAATTTCCAGAAGTAGGCGTTATCAGAACATTATCTACTTCATAGAAGAATATATCTCTTGAGTTAAACTTATCTCTTGAGTTAAACATTATCTACTTTATAGAAGAATATATCTCTTGAGTTAAATTTATCTCTTGAGTTAAACATTATCTACTTTATAGAAGAATATATCTCTTGAGTTAAATTTATCTCTTGAGTTAAACATTATCTACTTTATAGAAGAATATATCTCTTGAGTTAAATTTATCTCTTGAGTTAAACATTATCTACTTTATAGAAGAATATATCTCTTGAGTTAAATTTATCTCTTGAGTTAAACATTATCTACTTTATAGAAGAATATATCTCTTGAGTTAAATTTATCTCTTGAGTTAAACATTATCTACTTTATAGAAGAATATATCTCTCGAGTTAAATTTATCTCTTGAGTTAAACATTATCTACTTTATAGAAGAATATATCTCTCGAGTTAAATTTATCTCTTGAGTTAAACATTATCTACTTTATAGAAGAATATATCTCTCGAGTTAAATTTATCTCTTGAGTTAAACATTATCTACTTTTTAGAAGAATATATCTCTCGAGTTAAATTTATCTCTTGAGTTAAACATTATCTACTTTATAGAAGAATATATCTCTTGAGTTAAACATTATCTACTTTATAGAAGAAGAATATATCTCTCGAGTTAAATTTTGTGACTACCAAAAAAAGTTTGTTTTACACAACAAATATACGATATATTCTCGAGATATGAAGTTTTAAAAATTCTGGAATTTTATTTTATTTCAATCTCAAATTTCTCCGTTTGTTCTCTCTTTTTTCATCCTTTTTACAATTTTTTGTATGTGCGAATAGGATTTATTTATTTATTTACTTTCAACGTCTTCTCGAGACTCAGAGGCAGCTCAAAATCAACGTTTGTCTCGATCCTTTTTATAAAACTTTTGTTTCGGTGAAGTAAATAACTTTTATATTCAATTGAATCTTCAAAGTTTTGTATAGCTTCCTTCAATCTCTTTTCCGAAACAAATGCAGATAATCAAGTTATTGAATTGTTTCTTGGACGAAACAACAATGGAAAAATCATGTTTTACTTTTGGAAATGCATTCGAGAATTGTTTCTTGGACGAAACAACAATGGAAAAATCATGTTTTACTTTTGGAAATGCATTCGAAAATTTGTTTTTGAACTGGCTAAAATTTTCAATACGAGTTACAACGTTCTTATCCCCTTCAAAAGTATTTTTTGTCGCTCATATTCTTTATTGCTCGAATAATTTAATGTTTTCTCGCTTTCCAGAAATCCCTTCTGTACCGAGTCTAACTGTTCCATGTGAAATGAAAGATTTTTGTCAATTTATTCCTTGTAAGCAATGAAAATACAAACACATTCGAATCAAAAGCATAATGACATAATTTGATTTCAGAACAAAATGAGAAGGAATACATATGAATCGAATGTTCCTTAAGAAAATTGGACACAACAAGGAACGAAAACACTGGGAAATCATCTGTTAGGATTGTAATTCTTCTTAGTAATCCCTATTAATCTTCCAGGCGTTGTAGATCAATCTTCTGGTTCTTTTTGCATGACGACAGTTTTTTAGAATCGGAGATTTTGAAAAAGGCGCAAATTCCACCAGCAACTCTGGATCAATTGCCGTCACCTGAACATAAGGGCGTTTTGCATTTCGCACTAATCGCACATCACTCACTAAAACACGGCCTCGACTCTGGCCTTTTGGATTTCACACTCAGAGACTCACTAAAACACGGCCTCAACTTATTCATTAAAACTCCCTTTCTCCTTAGGGCCCCCTTCCCCCTCCCCCTCCCCTTTAGGGCCCAACCCCTCCCCCCCTTTGCTTAGGTAGGGCCCTCTTCCTCCCCCCTTCCCCCTTTAGGGCCCCCCCTCCCTTCCCTGCTTAGGTAAACCCCCCCTCCCCCTCCCCCTTTCCTTTCCCCAAAATTTATAAAGATAATTTAAAAAGAGATTAATTTATGCGTTTAATTTGTACCACGTGATTAATTTATGCGTTGCTGCATGTAATGTTTTCACGTAATAAAATTGAAATTGAAATTGAAGAGTGGGACTTAAAGTAAAATGGGGGGGGGCTTAAAGTAAAATAGAGGGGGACTTAAAGTAAAATAGGGGGGTCCTTAAAGTAAAAGAGGGGGGTCCTGAAAAGTAAAAGAGGAAAGTAGAAGTAAAATGGGGGGTCCTTAAAGTAAAATGGGGGGTCCTTAAAGTAAAATAGGGGGTCCTTAAAAGTAAAAGAGGAAAGTAGAAGTAAAATGGGGGTCCTTAAAGTAAAATGGGGGTCCTTAAAGTAAAATAGGGGGGTCCTTAAAGTAAAATAGGGGGGTCCTTAAAGTAAAATAGGGGGTTCTTAAAGGAAAATAGGGGGGTCCTTAAAGTAAAACAGGGGGGTCCTTAAAGTAAAACAGGAACTTTTCTGGAAAAGTGTTGGTCGGTGGGTCTCTAAAATTAAAAAGGTCCGGGTATTTTACTTTGATGACCCATTTGTGGGGTGGGACTAAAAATTAAATTTACTTTAGGAATCCCCCCCTTTTTGGTCTTTTACTTTTAGGGACCCCCCCTTTTGGGTCGTTTTACTGGAGGGTGGGTCCCTCTTCTACCACGGGGGTCCCTAAAGTAAGGTGGGTCCCTAAAGTAAAAGTTTCCCGGAAAAAGTTTACGCTAACGAGGCCGTACGGCTTAGGCGAGCGATACCGCATAAAAAATTAAAATTTTTGTATTTAAAAAAAAATTTGTTGAACGCACCGCAAAGAGCCCACCCAAGTTGAAAAGTGCCTATTCATTACTGATAAACAATGCTATCATCAATTGTTGTTGCAACGTGTCTTGCTGAGTTCTCAGTGCTTCGATATTTCAGAATTCGAAAATCGTGTTAGCGGATCTTGGGCGGCGGATTCGAACTGCCATTGGCAAGTTGGGCCAAGCCACTATCATCAATGAAGAGGAGCTCAGTGCAATTCTTAAAGAGGTCACAGTCTTCACATTAGCTTGAAAGAATTTTTGAAAGCCAAATGTCTTGAGGAAAGAATTTTGATATTTGTTTCTGCTGCTTTGCTAAATTTCCCTAAAATTCAGGTGGGTCCCTAAAATTAAATTTACCCTATATATATATATCATGAGAAACACTGTGTGTTTTGACTGGGTGACAGTGGCGAGTTTCGTTTTGTGCAAGTTTTCGTATAATTAAAACTGGTAAATATGAATCTTGGCGAAAATCTCCTTCCAGACTTAGTTTCTTGCCCACTTTTCGGCTATTACTGAGGCACGCTCGCTACGCACGCCATGAATGCCAAATCATTACTAATGCACGCCACTGCGCGAAAAATTTTAACTTTGCCCCATGCGCTTTATTTAGTTTTTTGCAAGTTTTTCATGTTTTTTTCTGCTTAGGCTTAGACAAAAGTTTACGCTAACGAGGCTTAGGCTAACGAGACTGTATCAAAAAATTACCATAATAGTGCGTCAAACACTCTTTCTCTCTTTCCCGCGCATTGGCGTGCATTAAAAATGATTTGGCGTGTTTCGCGTGCTAATGGCCCAATTGTCTTTTAAATTCAGATAATGGTGACTTTTTTTCGAATCTTTTAAATCTTAGCTAAAATTTACGGTTCCATGACATCTTGCAGAGCGACACCTTGCAGAGCGACACCTTGCAGAGCGACTTTCTTGGCCTTTAACAAAGTGTCCACCCTACGGCCTGGCTTTAACAAAATGTACACCCTACGGCCTGGCTCAATTAATTAGTATTCTTTTTTCTTTCTCTTTTTTTATTTTTTTCTCTTTCTTTTTCTTACTTGTTCTCTTTCTTTCTTTTTTCTCTTTCTTTTTTCTTTCTCTTTCTTTTCTTTTCCTTTTTTTAAAAAACTATCTTTATAAATTTTGGGAAAAGGAAAGGGGGAGGGGGGTTTACCTAAGCAGGGAAGGGAGGGGGGCCCTAAAGGGGGAAGGGGGGAGGAAGAGGGCCCTACCTAAGCAAAGGGGGGGGGTAAGCGCCCTAGGGGGGAAGGGGGGAGGGGGAAGGGGGCCCTAAAGGGGGGAAGGGGGCCCTAAGGAGAAAGGGGGGGAGGGAGTTTTCATGAATAAAATCTCTTCCTGATAAAAAATCTTTGGATGGCGAAAGTAGATTAAAGCCAATTTTTTACTAAGCCTAAGCGTTTTTTGATGAATAAATTGGAACTTCGGCAAACTCTTGCTCATGTTTGAGAACTTTGCCCAGTTTTCTCTCAATTTTCGGACAATTGCCAGAATTCCGATGGCAAAATTGAATCTCAGCCAAACTCTCGCACAAAATTTGGATTTATGCCCAATTTTGCTTCAATTTTTGGAGCACGACCAGATTTTCGATGAATCAATCGAAACTTCGCCAAACTCTTGCTCATGTTTTAGATCTTTGCCCAGTTTTCCTACAAATTTTGGATCATTCCAGAATTTCGATGGATGAATTGGATCTTGGCCACTCTTGCACAAATTTTGAATTTTTGCCCAATTTTCTCTCAATTCTTGGACCATGGCCAGATTTGCGATGGAAAAATTAGATAAAAATTTAGAAAAACTCGGCCTTTTTTCTTTAAGAGGGAAAAGGTGTACTTTTTACCAACAGCAGTCAATTGGATTTATAACCACCGTAAAACTCTGCCAGGAGACGATTTGTTTCTAAGACAGGACGAAGTTCTCCGGTCTAAAAATGCCCTAAAAAGGACTTAAGCCTCTTAGCAAGCTCTCTCGTATCTACTTGTTCGGACATATCTATAATCAGAAAGAGAAATTACTCGCACCTTACAAAATTCACAACACAAATTTTAAAACCGTACACAACGATTTAAAACAACCACGTACACAATGATAAAGGCCTGGAATGGTCTGTATCGATAAATCATTCCAAATTCAAGTGTTTTGAACCAAACTACATTTTTACGGGAGTTGGAGTGAAACGGAAACGGAGGAAAAACAGTCGTTTTACAGATGTTTTGATAAGTTCCAAAACAGAAGTGAAAAATAATTTTTTTTGCAGAATATTTTTTTTGCAAAATATAAAATCTCTGAATAATGAATCATCCATCTTCGACCTCTCTTCTGTCTTAATTGTGAACTCTGGAGTTATGCTCCATTCACGACGCTTTCGCTTCATGAGCATGCGTGACTAAGAGAACGAGGCAATTGAGCCTTTAATAAGCACTATCGCACGGAATAGCAATGTGTCACCGTGGTGTAATGGTTAACACGCTCGCTCCCGGATAGAGGAGAGAAGGTCGCAGATCACTATCGCACGGAATAGCAATGTGTCACCGTGGTGTAATGGTTAACACGCTCGCTCCCGGATAGAGGAGAGATGGTTGCATGGGTTCGAGTCCCCCGGTGACTAGCTTTTTTCCGTGCGGTGGTTTGATCAATTTGTCTTCTCTACCAGGCGTCACTGCCTTTAAACTGTGTAACTGAGCATTTGAAGATTTATCATCCATCTTCGACCTCTCTTCTGTCTTAATTGTGAACTCTGGAGTTATGCTCCATTCACGACGCTTTCGCTTCATGAGCATGCGTGACTAAGAGAACGATGCAATTGAGCCTTTAATAAGCACTATCGCACGGAATAGCAATGTGTCACCGTGGTGTAATGGTTAACACGCTCGCTCCCGGATAGAGGAGAGATGGTTGCATGAGTTCGAGTCCCCCCGGTGACTAGCTTTTTTCCGTGCGGTGGTTTGATCAATACTAATTAATTAAGCCAGGCCGTAGGGTGTACACTTTGTTAAAGGCTCTGCAAGGTGTCGCTCTGCAAAGTGTCCGGTGCAAGGTGTCGCTCGGCAAGGTGTCCGGTGCAAGGTGTCGTGTTACCAAATTTACAATTTCTTGAACTTCGCCAAATTTCACGTTAACTTTTGGGTTATCTCCAAATTTTCAAGGTTAAATTTAGAATTTTTCCGAATCTTGCCCAAAATTTGGTTTGCTCAAAATGGAGCAATTTTCCTTTCAAATTTTGGAACACGACCAGAGCTTCGATGAATAAATTGGAACTTCGGCAAACTTTTGCTCATGTTTGAGAACTTTGCCCAGTTTTCTCTCAATTTTCGGACAATTGCCAGAATTCCGATGGCAAAATTGAATCTCAGCCAAACTCTCGCACAAAATTTGGATTTATGCCCAATTTTGCTTCAATTTTTGGAGCACGACCAGATTTTCGATCAATCAATCGAAACTTCGCCAAACTCTTGCTCATGTTTTAGATCTTTGCCCAGTTTTCCTACAAATTTTGGATCATTCCAGAATTTCGATGGATGAATTGGATCTTGGCCACTCTTGCACAAATTTTGAATTTTTGCCCAATTTTCTCTCAATTCTTGGACCATGGCCAGATTTTCGATGGAAAAATTAGATAAAAATTTAGAAAAACTCGGCCTTTTTTCTTTAAGAGGGAAAAGGTGTACTTTTTACCAACAGCAGTCAATTGGATTTATAACCACCGTAAAACTCTGCCAGGAGACGATCTGTTTCTAAGACAGGACGAAGTTCTCCGGTCTAAAAATGCCCTAAAAAGGACTTAAGCCTCTTAGCAAGCTCTCTCGTATCTACTTGTTCGGACATATCTATAATCAGAAAGAGAAATTACTCGCACCTTACAAAATTCACAACACAAATTTTAAAACCGTACACAACGATTTAAAACAACCACGTACACAATGATAAAGGCCTGGAATGGTCTGTATCGATAAATCAATCCAAATTCAAGTGTTTTGAACCAAACTACATTTTTACGGGAGTTGGAGTGAAACGGAAACGGAGGAAAAACAGTCGTTTTACAGATGTTTTGATAAGTTCCAAAACAGAAGTGAAAAATATTTTTTTTTTTTTGCAGAATACTCCAAAAATTCATTAAAGTCACATGAAATCCAATTTTTTAGTCCCTACCGCTTTGAGTACCCCTCTCCCTAAAGTCAAAGTTTCTTGAACTGTACTGATAATTTTTCACTGAAAATGCAACGAGAAAAATTGTAATCGAGCTCGAAACTTCGGAACAACTCTGAAAGAAACGCATGCGTAATATGTAGAGTTTTATGTATAATAATTTGAGGTTTACACAATGCTAAGAGCTTTGTTCCTAAGAGGGTCAAATAAGGTTTACACAATGCTAAGAGCTTTGTTCCTAAGAGGGTCAAATAAGGTTTACACAATGCTAAGAGCTTTGTTCCTAAGAGGGTCAAATAAGGTTTACACAATGCTAAGAGCTTTGTTCCTAAGAGGGTCAAATAATTTATCATAAGAGCCCGCTTGTCGATTTTTCGCCTCTTAGCTTAACTTTTCATTATTGAATGTGATATAACCAACAAAAAAAATATGCTAAAATGAAACAAATCTGTAAAATTTATTCGGAACATTTCGAAATGAATATAAAACAGTTTTTGAAGACTCTCTGTAAGCATTGAAATCTTCATTTTACGACAATGGAGAGATAACACGGATCTCAGAAGCCTATCCTATCCTAAAGACTGAGAAAGGTTTGGTAAAAAAACTCCTTTAATGAAATGAATTACTTAAGGCCGCATTCGAACTCGCTTTTACAGCAAGAATGACTAACCGTTACATGAGCTAATCCTCCCAGTCAACTTTAACTTACATCTTCGCAAAAAAGAAGGGCTAAATTAATAACACTGAAAGTTCCATCTTTATAAAAAAAAAAATTGAAGAATAAAATCATTTTCAAGGAAAAACAATTCAATTATCGTTAAAAAGGCGTGATTAGGTAACCATATTCGTGCTGTCATGGTTGTTCACAACTTTCCCTAATGGTTTCAAGGACAGTCTCTTTTACAATAATTACAACAACAAAAAAGATTCTACGCTTATAACGAAGCCAGATTTCTCAAAGCTTGAACCGGAAAGGTATCAGTACACTAAAATCATTCTTCGCCTTCTCCAGACATCGAAAATTCATTAGCTATCTTCGATTTTCGTTAACTCAACACGAAAATGCCAAGAACCAAAAAGAATTCCTCCCCAAAATCTCCGAAGTCTTCTCCTTCGACCAAATCTCCCTCCGCCAGTGTCTCAATCTCCGAAACAGTTGCCGAAGCTGTCGCCTTCGCTACATTAGATGCTCCAGACGGAATCTCGATTCCACTTTGGAAATCCATTTCTCGGATCATAACCATGCTTTCGTCTACACTCGAAGCCATATCTTCCAAGACATGTCATTGCAATTCAACATCCCTTCCCCCTAGCGCGACACTGAAATCATCTGGGTCGCCTTCCGCCTTCTTGTCAACTACTTCTGATCAAGAGTCTCACAGAAGGGCACGTTCTCTGGTCATCGCGGGTCTTCCAGAAAGTCTCTCTCCAGCAGCAAGCGAGAGGGTCGTCCATGACGAGGCTATCGTCCAGTCTCTTCTGGATGATCTCAATATTCAAGTTAGACCAGAAGCCGTTTTCAGAATGGGTCAAGGTAATCGTAGGTTACTCAAAGTAATGCTTCCTGCTCGTTCTTTCATGTTGGCAGGACTTCGTTCAGCTTCTTCCATCCGTTCAAACCCCCGTTGGAAGGGGGTTTTCATCAGGAAGTCAATCACGCCTGATGAGTTGATGACCTGGAATGCAAAGCGAGCTCAACTGAAAGAACTCCGTCTGTCTAATCCATCGTCGACTTGGGTTCTCTACAAGGATGATCTGTGGCTGAAAGAAGAAATTGGAGGAGCACGAAGAACTCTACCGCCCCCCTTGCGGTTACCAACATCTTCTAATCAGGGAAACTGATCCAGAAAGGACTATGTTATAGATCTTTATTTTCAACTTCCAATAAATCTAGTTCAGTATTCTCTGTTTCTTATTTCAATGCACGTTCCCTCAAAAACAAAATTGATCTACTTTACCATTATTTGTCATCAACACAACCAGATATTCTATTATGTAGTGAGACTTGGTTAAATAAAAACATAGTAGATGCCTCATTGACAGCTAATCTGCCTTATTGTGTGCTCCGCTGTGATAGAACTTCAAAAAGAGGTGGTGGTGTCTGTGCTTTTCTCCGTAATCATTTAATATACTCTGTTGTAACTCTCAAGACTAAAATATCAGCTGATGTCTTAGCTTTCGATCTCTTATGCAACTTATCACTCTCCAGAACACGTTTCATTATATGCTATCGACCGCCAAACACTACTGTGCATCAGAATAATGCCTTTTTCGATGTTCTTACTCAACTGTTAGCGGTACCTCAACAATCTGTACTTTGTGGTGATTTCAACTTAGAAATTGTTGTTGACAAAAAATGTTCTTCAACTGAGCCTCTTATCGACTTGTGTACAGACTTTTCTCTTCATCAATTTGTAACTGAGCCTACACATGGTAAGAAAATAATAGATCATGTTCTTGCTAAAGCTGACTGTATCTCTAATTGTAAAGTTTGTCCTCCGTTCTCTAACTCTGATCACAATTCGATTACTTTTTCTGTATTTTTACTTTCGAACCCACAACCTGTTGTAGAAGTTTTTGATTTCAACCGGGCCAGTTATGCAGATATCAATAAGCTATTATCAAATATGGACTGGACACTTGTTTTCGATGATTTCATTTCTGTAGATGACCTAGTTGATCGATTGAATGTTATTGCGAAGTCTTTAATTGAGAAATTTATCCCTAGAAAACGTAGGAAAGCTGCTTTTGAAACTTATCCTGAGCACATCCGTAACCTCTTCGAGCATAAATTAGCCCTTTTCTCTAAAATTCATGTTCCCACTGTTCTAGAATTATTCAAACGCACTTCTCGAAAACTTGACAAGGAAATCAAGAAGTTTGAAATAAATCGACAGAAGGCTTTCTTCTCCGATCCTAGAAAGTTCTATCAATACGTAGGAAATCGTCTAAAATCCCATTCTTCGATTCCATCTTTCACAGATTTAGTTGGTTCTTTTGTTCACACGGATGAAGCTAAAGCTAGTGCTCTATCCGATTTTTTCTGTTCCGCTTTCTCAATCGATGATGGTTTGATTCCGAATGTTGATAGAGTTATTGATCATTCCCTAACTGATATGCTTATTCTTCCCGGAGACGTCAAGTACTATTTAAAAAAGCTGTCTCCTTCTCTTACGCAGACATCTGACTCTATTCCTCAGAAATTTTACAAAGAATGCGCTTCGTCGCTTGCAGAACCACTAAGCTATATTTTCAATTTCTCTCTTAAACTTGGCCATTTTCCTTCTCTTTGGAAAATATCTTACATCACTCCTATTCCAAAAAAATCTCCACCCTTGAATGTAGACAACTTTCGACCTATCGCAATCACGCCCACACCTTCTAAAGTTTTCGAACGCATAGTTCGTGATAGGATAACAAAGTGGATGGACATGCATTCTATATTTTCTGAAGAGCAACATGGTTTCGTTCCTAGAAGATCAGTTCAATCTCAGCTTCTTTCGGTAACTAATAGTTGGACGAGAGCCCTCGACCAAAGTAAATCTGTCGATTGTCTCTATTATGACTTGACTAAGGCTTTTGATGTTGTCTCGCATTGTAAACTTCTCCACAAACTAGAAAGTTTAGGCATTCGTGGAAATCTTTTGAGATGGACTAGAAGTTTTCTAACAGGACGTTGTTTCAGTGTTAAGGTCAACCGAACATTTAGTGACACTAGAGAAATATCATCTGGAGTCCCACAGGGATCGGTTTTAGGGCCGCTATTCTTCTTGATCTATATCAACGATTTGCCTCGAATTTTTTCCAACTTACCCTCAGTTAGTATTCAGCTGTTCGCTGATGACATTAGGTTGTATATTTCTTATGATGAACTAGGTGCTCAAATCGCTAAATCCCAACTCTGTTTAGCAATAAATCAATTCGATAGGTATTGCGATACATGGCAGTTGGCAATAGCTGAAAAGAAATGCATTGTTCTATATTTAGGTAATAAAAACCCATGCTCAACCTATTATGTAAGTCCAAATACTCTTTTCACGAAATCAACCTCTGTTAGAGATTTAGGTATTTTAATAGATGATTCCCTGTCTTTCAAATCACAATATGAGCTTTTATGTCGGAAGGCATTACAAACAGTTTATGTCTTATTCAGAATTATTTCATGTATCACACCAGATATATATGTAAGATGTTACAAATCATATGTTCTACCGATTTGTGAATTTTCTTCATCGGTTTGGTCTCCTCATTTAAAAAATGATATTAGGAAAATAGAGAAGGTCCAGCATATATTTACTAAACTTCTCTATTTTAGATGTAATTTAAACTGCTCTCCTAATATTAGTTATGAGAATCGTTTGAATACTTTAAATTTGACCTTTCTATATTGTAGGAGAATCATTAATGATCTCACTTACGCTTTCAAAATAATCCGAGGTGAAGTTGATCTTAAAGTTAGTACCTTTTATGTGTTCAAACCGTGTAATGGTAGAACATCCGCCTTTAATTTCCACATACCTTTCACAAATAAGAGGTTAACTTTCAATTGTTTTGGAGTAAGAACGTCTAGGTGGATGATTAATTTACCTGCTCAAGTTATGACTTCTCCTAACTCTAATGTGTTCAAAAAGAGGCTCAAGATGCTAAATGTTCTTGAAATTCTCGATCTGCACTTACCTAATCTCTGAGTTGTTCCCTTTTTTTGCTTTCTCTCTCCTTTCTTATTCTAGAAAATCATTGTTCAGATGTTATTGTCAAGAACAACGCTCACTATTGTATGAGTTATATTATGTTTTGTCACATCAGTATTGATGTATGAATAAATAAATAAATAAATAAAAGTTCAACACTTAACCATTGCGTGGGTATGGTACCGAACTGTTTACTTCCACAATACGCGGTTTGATGAATGATTTGGTTGTGATGGATGAAAGCAATTTTACCCGAAATTTATTTCGCTCAGATTTATTTGAGATCGCTAATTTGTTCTAACAATTAATTCGGAAAGCATTCCTGAGAAATCTCACTGAGAGTTCATTTGCCTGATTAAATGAATGGAATAACATGTTACAGATGTCCGCTTCATCTTAATCTTGTTCAAAGGTACGATTATATGAATAAATCATCGGAATCCAGTCAAGCAATGCTGAATATTATCCTATCCTGTGAAGACTGCTTTGAAAGACTGCGGAGAAGTACAAGAGTTTTTTCCAGACAACTAGAGCTTGTCACAACATAATAAAAAATTACTTGACTAGCATTTATATGAAACCAGCAAAAAACAATCGAGAAAAGCTGAGGATGAAACAATGCTTACTCTTCCAACCTCCTACCATTCCGTTTATCAAAAAGAAAGTGGTCAGTTCATATTTGAATCGGACATGATTCAGAAATTCAGACAGGAATCAGGGGAGATTCTTCCATCTTGGGTGGCATCACTGGGGTCGCACTCGTAGGGGCCGTGTGAACTTTTCTTAGCCTTCGACGCGCTTTGAGCACGGGTCTCTGCACGACTTCACCGAGATTCGCTTCGACATCCAGTTTCTTCTGTGATAACGAATTTGAATAAAGTTCAAATATTAGTTGTTTTTTTTTATTATTAAAAAGAATCAAATTTTAAAATTCAGTTGAGCAAAAAAAAAGAAGTTAAGGAATGAAGTTCCAAAAAAGTTTCAACTATTTCATTTGACCACAATTTTCTTTTTCAAATACTTAGCTTGTTCTTCGTCTGTAAACTATTCTCATCTTCCAATCGATCTAACCTAATTCTAAATATTTTCTTGTATCTCAATTTAATAAGACCAGAAGAAGTGGATTCTTCACAAGCGAGCTAAAGAGATACTAATTTGATTGGGTGTATGAACCGTTAAACTGAATAACTCACCCGGTATTTCCCACAGCACCTTTCCTTCCAGGACCATTCGAAGGTGAAGAGCACTGTAATTAGAGAATTACAAGAAAAATAAAACCTCTTCTGCAATTTTAATGTAGACTAAGTTGAAAAGAACTCACGAGTCAGTAGAACAAATCCAATAGAGGCTATACCGAAGAAGACGAGGAGAATTGCGATTACTTCGCAATGCGTCCAAAAAAGGTCCTGCAAAGTCAATATCTTATATGGACTCCATTGTTAAATTTGTTACGACCTGGCCAGCCACTCCTAGACAAGATATCGAGACGAGAGCCAGCCACTCCTAGACAAGATATCGAGACGAGAGCCAGCCACTCCTAGACAAGATATCGAGACGAGAGCCAGCCACTCCTAGACAATATATCGAGACGAGAGCCAGCCACTCCTAGACAAGATATCGAGACGAGAGCCAGCCACTCCTAGACAAGATATCGAGACGAGAGCCAGCCACTCCTAGACAAGATATCGAGACGAGAGCCAGCCACTCCTAGACAAGATATCGAGACGAGAGCCAGCCACTCCTAGACAAGATATCGAGACGAGAGCCAGCCACTCCTAGACAAGATATCGAGACGAGAGCCAGCCACTCCTAGACAAGATATCGAGACGAGAACCAGCCACTCCTAGACAAGATATCGAGACGAGAACCAGCCACTCCGAGACAATTTACTAGAAAAATCTGAATTTTAAAGTGCACCCCAACGACTTTATGTAATGCAAATGTGCTGACGCTTAAAGGATCCTCCGTTTCTGCCATCGTCGAGGAAGGGATTGGAGAAGTGTGGAAAACCAGGGTAGTTCCAATGGGTGCAAAACTTTGGTTGGAGAAATGAGTGGATAAAGGCTCGGTTGCCGATGGAGAAGAAGTCGATGAACCGTTTTTTTGGTTCTTCTGTAAAAGTTTTTTTCTGTAAAAAAAATTGTTTGAGCCACGTTTTTCAAGCAAAAATCACCTTTGAGTTAGAGCAACTGAAAAGTTTATCTCACCTATCTCATGATTTCTTAATGTTATTCTCCGAATAGTGAACAGATGGTTTCCTAATTTTATTTGTAGAAAAGCCTCACAACTCCTCAAGAGAAATTTTTGCACAGTTACTTTCCATAGGTCATCTGCACTGTCTCATTGATCCCCTCCAAACTGTTTGATTGATCCCCTCCAAACTGTCTCATTGATCCCCTCCAAACTGTCTCATTGATCCCCTCCAAACTGTCTCATTGATCCCCTCCAAACTGTCTCATTGATCCCATCCAAACTGTCTGACTGATCCCCTCCAAACTGTCTCATTGATCCCCTCCAAACTGTCTCATTGATCCCCTCCAAACTGTCTCATTGATCCCCTCCAAACTGTCTCATTGATCCCCTCCAAACTGTCTCATTGATCCCCTCCAAACTGTCTCATTGATCCCCTCCAAACTGTCTCATTGATCCCCTCCAATCTGTCTCATTGATCCCCTCCTAACTGTCTCATTGATCCCCTCCAAACTGTCTCATTGATCCCCTCCAAACTGTCTCATTGATCCTCTCCAAACTGTCTCATTGATCCCCTCCAAACTGTCTCATTGATCCCCTCCTAACTGTCTCATTGATCCCCTCCAAACTGTCTCATTGATCCCCTCCAAACTGTCTCATTGATCCTCTCCAAACTGTCTCATTGATCCCCTCCAAACTGTCTCATTGATCCCCTCCAAACTGTCTCATTGATCCCCTCCAAACTGTCTCATTGATCCCCTCCAAACTGTCTCATTGATCCCCTCCAAACTGTCTCATTGATCCCCTCCTAACTGTCTCATTGATCCCCTCCAAACTGTCTCATTGATCCCCTCCAAACTGTCTCATTGATCCCCTCCAAACTGTCTCATTGATCCCCTCCAAACTGTGTCATTGATCCCCTCCAAACTGTCTCATTGATCCCCTCCAAACTGTGTCATTGATCCCCTCAAAAAAATCGAGAAAAAAAAGTCTAGAGTAGTAGTGAGTCTTGACAGTCTTGACCTCTTCTCTTGACCAACTTCTCTCGCTTCTCTGACCTTTATTTCTAGCTCCCTTCTCATTTTTCGACATCTCTCAGTTCGAAGATTTTAAACAAAGTTTTTGACCTCTTTAATCAGCTTGTCGTGAGCTTCTCCCTCCTCTTCACTGAGAGATTATATCCCATATTCGCTCTCATTTACTGAGCGTAATAAAAAGTTAAAACCCAATCGGAAACATAATATGCTTCGAGCGCTAACCGAGAAATTTCGTCGATATGGCTGAAGAATTTGCGCAACATCCGCGTCCCACTTCCCATCCGCGTTGCAGAGGTCCCACTTCCCATCCGCGTTGCAGAGGTCCCACTTCCCATCCGCGTTGCAGAGGTCCCACTTCCCATCCGCGTTGCAGAGGTCCTTGTCGCAACCACATATTATTTCCAAAGTTGCTCCCTTCGTTCCATGCAGGCAACCCATTGCTGCGTCATCGTCACACGTCGGCTTCCCGGTGAAGCTACCGCTCATTACTTCCGTCAAATTTGAGGGGTTAATTTCAAACTTGACCGAGCACCTTTTATACATTCCACAGTGGATAAAACCATCATCAACTCCTTTGCAGTTCTGAAAAGAAATACATCAATTTGAATCGAAAAAAAATTAAATTAAATTCGTCAGCCGCTTTACTAGGAGTGAAACAAGAGAAAGGTTGTGCTACAAACTGTTTTTAAAAAAATGCTTTCTTGTTTTTTTATAATTTTGCTAAGAGGAAGGAATAAATTACAGATCTCGAGTCAGCGAAAACTTGTGAGGAAAGTTATTTTTTGAAGTGAGAAAAAGTGCGAGCTTCTTGAAAACATTTTTTTACTCAAGACTTTTGGAATGAAAGTATTATGTAACATACGATCGCGACACTTGGGATCCACATCAAGCTGCCAAGAATAATTGTGAGGAGCAAGCAAGTGGTGCACCACTGAAACGTTACGTATTAATTGTTGGTCATGTCATTTAAGTCTCAATCATAACTCACCAGAACTTCAAAAAACTCAAAAAACGACCACTCATTCAAGCGGGGTCTGTAAAAATGAGAAGCAAACGAGAGAACAGAACAGAACGATTTTTTAAAAAAAGCTTTAATGTATACTGTGCCCTACTCTGTTGAGGAGTGCACATTATACATTAACATGCTATCGGTGTGTAGGCCCCAGTAGATGAAACCGCATGGAGTCCATTAAACACTTCACGAAATTTTCATGGAATCATCTCTGCAGCCAGTGTTCATGTCCTTGCTAAACCGCTGAGAATCTTGCCTAAAATTTCAGAAAAAAATGGATGAAAAATTTCAAGTGCGAAATGTCGTGGTGGGAAATGCCTTGTTACCGCCCAGCAGCTTTTTCCTGTTGTTAACAAGAGGAGTTTGAAGCGGCTGCGATTTTTCGATACATGTCGAGCGCGTTTAATTCATGCTTTCGCCAAGCGTGTACACCTAGTCAAGTTGATGGAGCACGTTCTTGATGGAAATGCCAGAAACCTCAAAACACTCTAAAATCTCTCGACTAGTTCTCTCAAAAACCGACTGCAACGGAGGAACAAAGATCGTCGAGAACGGGCAGGCGAGAAAGCTTCTGACGGTCCTTGTCTTTCAATGTTTGGTCAACCATCTTAGACTGATTGTTTCAAGTGGGTTGTCAGTTTTTCAAGCTCGCAATGTTCGGCCAATCGATGAGGTAATTGTTTAATCTGTTCTGAATGGATAACCCAACATTCCAAGCCTCATATTCTGTGTTAGGAATAATTCTAATCTATTCCACAAAAAATTCCAAGTCATATGTAAAAAATGTCTCGATTTTTCAATAGTTCGGTCACAAAAGCAGGTTAAAGTATCACTTTCCACTTTTTTTTCGAAAACGGTTGAGGCTCAGTTATTTCTAATGAAAGGAATGATTTTTTTTCAATTTCAGCTGTGAAATCACTGATAGACTCATTTCGAGTGACGGAGCGGGTCTGTAGGTCGGTCGCACTATACTTTTTTTGCCAGTTGGCAGTTTACTTATGATCCAAGTTCATTAAATTTTTTTCTCAGGATGGGGTTTTTGAGATTTTAGAAAACACACATACAAAATAAATGTTTTTCAAAACACTTTACACATATAGTTTGGCTAATCATATAATGTCTTCACAAGGTTCGAACCTGACGATAGTTCAAGAAGAGTCTTGTGCTCCTGGACTGCTTTGAATGCGCATTAACGGCGTTCATAACTTTTTCCTGAAAAAACAACTTTAATAAGAGCTGAACCTTTCTGTTTTCAAACTAAAAAAGCGATTTGTTTACGTTATCTATTTATTTTTCAATCAAGATCGACGAATCTAATCTT
>OZ057407.1:12451178-12476045 GCA_964056735.1 Allodiplogaster pararmata
TGTGAGAAGAAGTGCCTCTCAGAAAGTTTACTTAATTTTTTCGCTGTGTTTTGCTCTATTTAAACCTCAGTGAACGCAATTTTCAGCTGTAATCATGTTAACGAAAAAAGCTATTCATTGAAGATCGGTCCGGGTTTGGCATAATGGTGCGCAAAAAGTGAGCAAAGGGTCTCAAGTTAGTTCCATACACCCCGTTAGATCCACGAATCTGATTCTCCCCACTCCTGCTACACACATTAGAAATGAGTCAACAGGTAACGACTTGTTCTAGCATGATAGGTCTTTCCCGCATCTCAGGGTAGCGCGTACCTTGCGGCAAGAGAGAAAAAGCGCGAGGAAGATTATTATCGAATCGGAATTCTTTTTTGTATTGAACTCACTATACTTCTTTCCTTTAAACTTGATAACTCCTGAGAACTTGTTCAATGCAGATTTTAGTCACTCAATTGCTGGCTGAACTTCTAGCATCTTTGAGTTGCGCATCATTAAATCCTCAGCTCAAAACAGCTTTCACTGAACTTTTTCACGTGTAGGCTCTCACATTGGCGCTGAGGACAACATCACCAGGTAGCTTTATGGTCCATAGCTCACCAAACTTGGAAAATTTTTCTCGGTCGCCGCCCGATCACACAGAAAAATTAGTTAGGAAAGAAATTCTAACAGAAGCTAAAAATGAGAAAAAAATGTGTAAGTGGGTTGTTGTTGTTTGCCCGTTGGTCCTGTCGAGGGCACTCCTTTGGAATAGGTTGATAAGGATTTTTTATAGTCAGGAGAAATTTTCTCCGTCTACACTCGCACCGCAGTCGGCGATCCTCTTCGCGAGACCCATTCGTTAACCGGAGAAGGGCAGGAGGCTATTTTACTGGCGCCTCGACTCGCCATGTTGATGTGTGTTGTTGTTGCTGGGGCCTCGACTCGCCATTACAGAGTATAGGGAAGTATTGGCGGGGAAAGTAAAGTATTATCCGGTGGAATGCCCAGGCCAGTCCGGCATCGTCCTCTTCTGACGGACTATCCAATCTAATTTTGGTCCGCGACGGGCAAGTCCGCTATCTCCAATGCAAAAATGCAAAGAGACATCCCTCTATCCGCCACCTGAGGACGCGCTCGATAAGACGCGCTCGGTGAGGATGAACCGGTTCCTTGCGATGGTGTGACCTTGTGGGCTTTAGCACCATCGAAGGCGAGTTGTAAGTGGTGAAATATCTAATGATAAACTCGTACCCCGCCTAAGCAAAGTAAAATATCACTTGACTTCGGAGAATAGACCAAAAATTTTGTTGACTTTTTCTCCCCCCCCCCCCTTCTCCTTCTCCGGTCGCCAAGGGTTGCTCGGTCACCCAACCGAGAAATTTTTCAACACATCCTGGTGAGCTATGATGGTGTGGTCGAATACAAAAGTATAAAAGACAGAATACAAAGAAAGTTCATGCAATATAATATTTTCTTTTGTTATTCCTTGATGATTTTATGTTCTAAAAAGAAATTAAATGAGTTAATAATTGGAGCTAACTTGATTGGCAATGAGATTCGACTGGTAGTGGTTCGGAAAAAGGAAAAAACCAGAACTTTCAAAAAATCTCTTTTAAGAGAATAGAGATCTGCCCGGTCGGTTTGAGAAGTTTTAAATGAATTCGCATAACAAAGTCGACAAGTTCATGCATATGAAAGTAGAATCGAATTGATGTGTGTATCAGCTCTTAATCAGGCTGTTTTTGCCCACCCGCTAAAGAAGCGTGTAGATCGGAAAGACTAATAATTAAGAGAACTTCAGTCGCAGGAGAGAGACCCAGAGCTTGTGTAAAAATTAGAGAACGGATACGTGCAGAATTAACTTGTGTAAAATTTAGAGAACGGATACGTGCAGAGAGTTTTTATCACTAGACTTTTTAAAATAGTGGATGGATTTTTTAAAATAGTGGATGGATAAATAGATGACAATCCGTTAGAGCCGAGAATCGCCTTCGGTAAGAAGGACCCTAACGAGCATGCCATGGGCTATGGAAAGCCCAGAATCGCCTTCGAAAGCGAGTCCGTTTGACGGTCTCTTCGGCAAAACTGCTTCTTGACACCCAACTGAAGGCAAAATATATAGAATCTAATTGTTTGAAGTAACTGCAAACCCGTAATCCTACTTTAAATTCCCTGTTTCATTATACCCGGAAAATCCTTAATCGAATTATAGAAATAACCCGCAGAGCGGGTCACAGAAATACCCTGTTCTTAAGGTACTGCATGCAAACATTAGTGAAGAACTCTGGATGGCTGATCAATGCAATAAAGAGTCACAAAGAGGAATATATCGTTATCGATTGCCCCGGCCAGTTGGAATTGTACCGCAGTGAAGGAGATTTTCGTTCAGTCCGTGTTTTTAATTGTTGTTTTCTATTTAAATAGGTCTTTTGATTAAGTCCTATCGACGGCTGGTAGACTTGTGTTTTGAGCTTATAAAGGGGTTTGCTTCCGTTTTACGAGCTTATATGAAAACTTATCTCTTTAAAGTATGTTGACGAATAATATTATTGTTTTCCGCGATTTCTTGAAATCAATATAAAACTCCTCTTTGAGAAATCTTAGGCAGGATATTCTAAAGAGTTGACGTGTTCCAAGCCATTTCTATATGTATTAATAATGAAATAATTCTCATCAAACTTTTCCTTCAGCTCATTCGCGATCTTGAAGTGGCAAATATAAGATTGTGCGCGGTTCATATGATTGACTCGCTGTACTGCCCGGATCCAGCGAGTTACATCTCTGTAGTGATGTCCTCATTGTCAGCCATGGTGGGACTGGAGATGCCTCATGTTGGTGCATTTCACGAGTTGGATGTATCATGCTCTTGAGATAATTTTATAAATATTCATAAACACCAGAAAAAAGTAGCTTTATTAATCACCTAACTGAAACGGTGAAGCGAGAAACATGGAATTGGTTCAAGTGGAACAAATAATTCGAATTTTCAGCTCAATGTTTTGTCAAAGGCGGACCTATTCGATCCCGATCTACCATATGATCTGGAATTCTACACTCTTCTACCTAATCTCGACCGTTTGGTCGATGTGCTAGATGTCAGTTGAGAGAATTCCATAAGTTGACTAGGTTTGGATCCTGTTAAAGCTAACATTACTTTTTTAAACAGGAACTAAAAAGACTTGGTTCTGAGAGGGTTTTTGAGTCGGTGATTAACATGAGCGTTAGAGAATAGATAGAGCAAGAAAATTAAAAAAAAGAAGGTTTGAAATGTTTTACCCTCTGTGGATTCGTGAATGCTAATGAGAAAAAACTTGAGAGCCTTGTCGCAAATAATCATTGACTGCATCGTTCTCCACAAGCTCTATTTGTTCCAGGAAACACCGCAAGTTGCTAGTTACCGTAAGCTCAATCGAGCAATCGCGGAAGTAAGTTTGAAGAGTTCACTTTGAGGCGGGAAACTATGAATTAGACCAGGGTGACAAACGCTTGAAGTACAGTACTATAATTTACAGTAATCGCTTGAAGTACAGTACTATAAGTTACAGTAATCTCGATTAAATTCTCAAAAGCATTATAAAATTTAAAATTCGGTCCATTTTTTTGAATTTTGTTTTGTGTTATGAGAATGTCACAGCGTTTTATATAGAATTTTAGAACTTATTTGAAGTTTAATTAGTATTTGACTAATGAAGAAAGATTTGATGCTGAGAAGTCAAGCCAATAATGCAGATGTTGAGGTAGCGTCTAACATGAATTTGGTCTCCTTCGTCCCTCTGGACGTATCCTCAAAGAAGGACATGGCAAGGGTTATCGTCTTCATGGATAAAGCGAACGGCTTCGCCTTGGTAGAGAAAGACCTAAGGGAAATCGTACTGAAAGATACGTAGACAAGTAGAAGAGGGAATTGTTGCTGAGCACGGTGATAGACAAGTATAAGACGGTGATAGACAAGTATAAGAGGGAATTGTTGCTGAGCACGGTGATCTGAGTGAATTCAAGCATTAAAATAGATTCCTTCGTCCTTTTGATCATCTTCTCAAAAATAATTGATGGCAAAGATAATCTTGTTTATTGATATGTTGAGCCGTATGTATGAGATTACATCGTATAACAATTGATTGAAGATTACATCGTATAACAATAGAAAAAAATCAAGTCCATCGGGCGGGATCGAACCCTGCCATCTCGTCTCAAACCGGGAGCGCGCGTTACCATTACACTACGACCAAGAGAACAAGGCATATGAGCCTTTCATGTGACACTAACGTACGGAATAGCTGCGTGTCCCCGTGGTGGAAAGTAACATGCGCTCCCGGTTTGAGGCGAGATGGCAGGGTTCACTCCCGCCCGGTGGACTAGCTTTTTTCTGTGCGGTATTTCAATCAATTGTCCTCTTATTTAGGCGTCACTTCCTTTGAACTGAGTAACTTAGAAGTTGAAGAATAGCATCGTGTACTTTTAAAGTTCGTGGTTGCTTTTACTAAAGATTCTTGTATAATTGTATGAATATGATCTCTACTGACACAAAACGGGTTTCAACTTTATTCTGATTGTATTTGTATTTAAAAATTTTCATGGTCGTTATCCTTCAATACTCGCTGTCAAGTAATTGTTTTGTTGATTTTTACGTTATGATGTTGAATAATGAAAAATTTAATCAGATCAGTGCATTTCAATGCGAAAAAAGACAAAAGCGAGCCGACCACCATCGAAAACCTTAGATGAAAACCATAAATCTTCTAATAAGGGAAGTATAATCTTCCTCGCGCTTGTTCCCGCCTCGCGGCAGGGTACGCGCTCCCCTGAGATGCAGGACAGACCTATCCTGGTAGAACCAGTGGCTGCCTGCTAGATCACTGCTAGTGTGATTAGCAGCAGTGGGGAGAGTCAGATTCTAATAAGGGAAGTAACCGTCGAAAATCTAAACTCTTTTTCGCAGGCATTCTTCGTTGTTTGTTGATGGTGGAAACGGTACAACCTTAAGGTTGTCACAATCTGAGCTACCGGAAAAATTCCTCATGGGAAGAAACAGCCACTCTGTCTTGTCATTGTCGACTGTAATGCGTATACACGCATATCGACGGTAGAAGTTGCATAAGACCTACAGTAGCAGTGGTTTTCACAATGGAGCCATTTATTCTCCGAACGCAAGATTAAGCAGAAATTGCAGCACATGCTCGCAGATTTTTACCTCATGCAGCGCAAAATTGAACAGTTGAAGAAAATGTGCACTTCAACATTTTAAATATAGTGTCCTATGAAATTAGAGTTTCTTTTTGGCTCTTTCTACCGAGTAGCTCACTTTTTTACTGCTTTATTTTTGTGAAAGTGTGTAAGATGTGAAAATCACGCAGCAGAGGGTCATGAAGTGGAGAAAGAATAACAAACACTGATATAGTCAAATGATTGAACTATCGTACAGAAAAAAGCCAGTCCGCCGGGCGGGATCCAACCCAGACCATCTCGACTCAAACCGGGAGCGCGTGTTACCATTACACCACGGGGACACATTGCTATTCCGTGCGATAGTGTTATATGAAAGGCTCATATGCCTTGTTCTCTTAGTCACGCATGCTTATCAAGCGATTGCGTCATGAATGGAGCGTAACTCCAGAGTGTAATGGTAACACGCGCTCCCGGTTTGAGTCGAGATGGTCTGGGTTCGATCCCGCCCGGCGGACTGGCTTTTTTTTCTGTGCGATAGTTCAATCATTTGTCATCTTAACCAGGCGTCACTGCCTTTAAACTGTGTAACTTAGAATTTGAAGACTGATATAGTCACTTTGAAGTGGAGAAAGAATAACAAACACTGATATAGTCACATGAAGTGGAGAAAGAATAACAAACACTGATATAGTCACATGAAGTGGAGAAAGAATAAAAAACACTGATATAGTCACATGAAGTTTAGAAAGAATAACAAACACTGATATAGTCACATGAAGGGGAGAAAGAATAACAAACACTGATATAGTCACATGAAGTGGAGAAAGAATAACAAACACTGATATACATAGTCACATGAAGTGGAGAAAGAATAACAAACACTGATATAGTCACTTTGTTTTTACATCGAACAACCGCTTAAATGTATCAAGCTTCAGCTCAACTAGGTCATTCCTATCTCTTTTTTTCCATTTCTTCTATTGCTCACACAAATCGTGTATAGTCAGATATGGGACAAAAACTGCTTCCTTATCTGTTTTGGATTTTGGAAGTGTTTGTTAAAAACGCTTATTAAAGGTGCAAATTTAGCTCCTTCCCAATTCGCATATGATTTTATGTAGGTTTTATGGTTTTATGAGAGTTAGGAAATTAGCAGTTGAAACTTTTAAGTATGTAGCTCTGTAAAGCACTGAAGTGTTAATACTAAAAAATTTTACATGCATTTCGTAAGAACTAGCTCGTCTGATGAACTTTGCTCAAGATTTTGCGGAAAATTCGACGCTGCATGCAACTCTTCGGTAATGTAGCATTTTATTGAAGAAAAACATTGAATTAGAAGTTGCCGTTAGAGATTTCATTCGAATCAAACGTTTTCGGGAGAGAAGTCAAGAAACTGAAAGAATGTCTGATTCATGTGCCGCTGCGATGAGCTTCTCTTACTTCTTCTGCGCTCTTCTCACTTGTGTCATTCTGATGGCTCCTCTGTACTGTCGAGGTTACGGGTTAACTTTTCTAACATTTTTGTGTTGACAATCAAAAAATTAGAGATGCAAAACGTTATGACAGTGACAGTTCTGCAAGCGATGTGATTGACAATATGATTTGCATAAGATCTAGTGAATATGTTTTATCATAATCTCCGTACGAGAACACTATGATCAAAATTTTAGAAATGTATAAACTAAGACATTTTTGAGAAATTCATGCTATAAGACATTATTGAGTCTACCGTAATACGCAAAACCCTGCCTCTTCTGAAAAGGATGTTTTCGGAGAAGTTGTTGAACAGTAGACAGTATGTTAGGATTAAACTCTTGTTTTTTTCTAACTTTAAGACTCCCAGATCTTGTCAGCTCAGTTAGCTATAGCAGAAGGCTTTTGAAGAAAAAAAGAAAAAAGCAGAATCTCCTTGCAGCTGCTCCCTCGGCACTCCCGGGATACCAGCGGTACGCAGTAGAGCCAGCGCTCGCCCTGCGAACTCCACAAGCCGCCTTTGCCTTTGGAGAAGCAAGTGTGAACCCCGAAGACATGGATGAAGCATACATCAAGGTGACGGAAGAAAACAATTGAAACTAGAGTACGAGTTTTTATAGCCTTGAATACTTGTTTACTCGACCATTGATAAGCAGTTAACTTGAAAGCCTCTCCGTAAACTATTTTTCTTATATGTTACATTCTTCTATTCTTTCTGTATCTAAAAACATTGCCAGGCAGAATGGTGCGTGGAAAGAATAACTAATATGGTTCAACTGGGTCACAAACAATACAATTGGGTCTAAAACAGTCTAGATCTTACGAAAGACTGATTCAATCAGGGTTATGAGCCGTGTAAGAAAGGGCAGAGTAGTAAAACGACCACTATTTAGCCTGGGCGAGAAAAACCGAGCCCACGAGTACAAAGCAATCAGAAAACTTTTCATTGGAACGCATTGGGACGCACAAACTACTGAATGTTCGTTTTTTATCGTTTTAATAAACGAGAAACATTAAATAATTGATTTATTTTGGACAGGTAGGACAAAAAAAAGCAATGCCGAAAGGGATTTATCATTATTCCGAGAGAGTGTCAGGAGCTGAAGGGGGATGGGCCCTTCCGGGCGATGGACAATGGGGCAAGAGTGATGTCACTTTGTCGTAAGTCATGGAGGGGTATTTTCATTTGGATGTCAATTATGAAAGAGTGATTTTCCTTGTCTTGTCAGAGTGATTTCATACATAAGTCGGGGGGATACGGTGTGGCTTATCACGACGGGGAAGAACAATGTCACGCTGTCGGGCGTTGACCAATAACAGTGAGTATGTATGTTGAGCACATAAACGCGATTCCCTTGAGCTAAAATTATGTTAGGAATGTGATTTCGTTTTTTCTGGCCACAGAAGTAGGAGCATGATCTCTATAGCTCTCTCTCTCTCTCTCTCTCTCTCTCTCTCTCTCTCTCTCTCTCTCTCTCTCTCTCTCTCTCTCTACTTCTCTCTCTCTCTCTCTCTCGCTTCCTCGCTTAAATTTTGTTGTTAGGTATCATTCTCTCTCTCAATTTCCCAATAATCTCTCTCCTAAAGTCTGAAAATTCTCATCAAATAATTTTATGCAGGGACACGACTTCTCATATGGATGGCTTCTCCATTAACCCAACGGTCTTCTCCAAACCTATCAACGTCCAGTTACTCACTGAGAGGTGTGTGTGGTATTGAGACAGAAAAGGATGTGCTTATTTCTCAGTCAAAATTAGTCATCTTTGGTTAAATCTTATTTTCAATCAATGAATCAATCTTTATTCCTTGAGCATACACGAGTATGGTACATGGATTGTGTTATTCACAGATATTTATAAGATAAAAATAGCTCAAAAACAACGCAAGCTAGAATTTGAGATGATATCTCGAGGAAGCGAAGCGCATTTGTGTCTCGAGGAAGCGCATTTTTAGTAGTGCATTTTTGAAAGCGAGGGAGGAGGCCAACAATGCTAATTGAGCTGGAAGCGACTTCATAAATTGATACAACATGTGACACAAGTGCTATGTGAGTTGTTAGTATTGAAAGGCATGAATATTCTCAAGGAATGTGAGTTACGTTTAACGTAGGGAGGGGGAAGGACTTTGAGTAGATTAACACTATCCATGGAAACGTTATTGTGGAGAATCTTGTGAACAAAACAAACATCAGTGATTTGGCGGCGATATTCAAGGGTTGAGAAGGATAGGGTATTCAATCGAGTAAGGTAGTCGGCAGTGGGTAGTCCGGCGCGAATGAAGACTCTTCTTGTGAAAGCTCTCTAGACTTTCTGGAGGTCATTGATCTTGCCGATGGCAGTTGGGGACCATATTTCGCTGCCGTATTCTAGGAAAGGGATAAGGTAGGCTTTGTAGGCACGAATATAGAGCCCCATACATGAGATTCGAAGAGAACGAAAAATCACATTCATCGCTCTAGTAGCTTTCAAAACAGTGACGTCAATGTGATTAGTGAAAGAGAAATCTGAATCAAAAAGTATTCCGAGGTTTCCCAACTTCTACGACAAACGGAAGAAGTGCCGAGTTTATATGGTATGGGTTAAGCAAATTGTTACGTCCAAAGTGCGTTATGAAACATTTGGTGATGGATACTTGCAATGACCAGGATTGAGAAAACTCGTAAACGGTGTCACTGGCTGTTTGTAAAATAATTGAAGACTCAGAAAACATTTTTACATCATCGGCGTATAAAAATCAAAGAACCGGAGAAAGAAGTAAATCAAGGAGATCATTAATGAAAATTGAGAAGAAGAGGGGCCCTAGACAACTGCTTTGAGGCACGCATAAAATCAATCAATCAATCTTTTATTCCTTGAACATACATGAGTATGATACATGGATTGTGAAATTCACAGGTATACGATAAAAATAGCTCGAGAACAACGCAAACTGGAATTCGATATCATAGTCATCCGAGGAAGTGCTAGTAGTGCATTTTTGAAAGCGAGGGAGGAGGGCAAAAATCAACTTGAGCTGGAAGCGAGTTTCATAAATTGATACAACGTGTGACACAAGTGGTATGTGAGTTGTTCATCATGAAAGGCAAGACAATTCTCAAGAGATGTGAGTTACGTTTAACGTAGGGAGTGGGAAGAACTTTGAGTAGATTAACACTATCCATGGAAACGTTATTGTGGAGAATCTTGTGAACAAAACAAACATCAGTGATTTGGCGGCGATATTCAAGGGTTGAGAGGGATAGGGTATTCAATCGAGTAAGGTAGTCGGCAGCGGGTAGTCCGGCGCGAATGAAGACTCTTCTTGTGAAAGCTCTCTAGACTTTCTGGAGGTCATTGATCTTGCCGATATCAGTTGGGGACCATATTTCGCTGCCGTATTCTAGGAAAGGGATAAGGTAGGCTTTGTAGGCACGAATATAGAGCCCCATACATGAGATTCGAAGAGAACGAAAAATCACATTCATCGCTCTAGTAGCATTCAAAACAGTTACGTCAATGTGATTAGTGAAAGAGAAATCTGAATCAAAAAGTATTCCGAGGTTTCGCAACTTCTACGACAAACGGAAGAAGTGCCGAGTTTATATGGTATGGGTTAAGCAAATTGTTACGTCCACAGTGCGTTATGAAACATTTAGTGATGGATACTTGCAATGACCAGGATTGAGAAAACTCGTAAACGGTGTCACTGGCTGTTTGTAAAATAATTGAAGACTCAGAAAACATTTTTACATCATCGGCGTATAAAAATCAAAGAACCGGAGAAGGAAGTAAATCAAGGAGATCATTAATGAAAATTGAGAAGAACTGGGGCCCTAGACAACTGCTTTGAGGCACGCATAAAATCAATCAATCAATCTTTTATTCCTTGAACATACATGAGTATGGTACATGGATTGTGTAATTCACAGGTATACGATAAAAATAGCTCGAAAACAACGCAAGCTGGAATTCGATATCATAGTCATCCGAGGAAGTGCTAGTAGTGCATTTTTGAAAGCGAGGGAGGAGGGCAAAAATCAACTTGAGCTGGAAGCGAGTTTCATAAATTGATACAACGTGTGACACAAGTGCTATGTGAGTTGTTAATCTTGAAAGGCAAGACAATTCTCAAGAGATGTGAGTTACGTTTAACGTAGGGAGTGGGAAGAACTTTGAGTAGATTAACACTATCCATGGAAACGTTATTGTGGAAAATCTTGGGAACAAAACAAACATCAGAGATTTGGCGGCGATATTCAAGGGTTGAGAGGGACAAGTTCTTCAATCGAGTAAGGTAGTCGGCAGCGGGTAGTCCGGCGCGAATGAAGACTCTTCTTGTAAAAGCTCTCTGGACTTTCTCAAGTTCATTGATCTTGCCGATGGCTGTTGGGGACCATATTTCGCTGCCGTATTCGAGGAGAGGGATGTTGTAGGCCTTGTAGGCACGAATATAGAACGACATACATGAGGTTCGAAGAGAACGAAAAATCACATTAATCGCTCTAGTAGCTTTCAAAACAGTTACTTCAATGTGATTAGTGAAAGAGAAAGTTGAATAAAAATGATTCCAAGGTCCCTAACTTCATCGACACACGGAAGAAGTACCGAGTTTATATGGTATGGGTTAAGCAAGTTGTTACGTCCACAGTGCATTATGAAACATTTAGTGATGGATACTTGCATTGACCAGGATTGAGAAAACTCGTAAACGGTGTCAATGGATGTTTGTAAAATAGTTGAAGTTAGTGATTCGAGGGTCGGAAAGGCAATCATCTACTTGAATGCGATAGGATCTACTAGAAAGAAATGATTGGATGAGCGACAACAGAGAGGATTGGACACCGGACCTACGCAATTTATGTAAGAGAAACCTATGATCAACGACATCAAACGCCTTTGTAAAATCAATGAGACAGATATCGAACGGAATTTTTCTGGACAGAGCGGAAATTCTGATTGCACGAGAGAAGAAACGGTGCCCCTCCGTCGAAAGCCGGATTGATTAGGTTTGAGTATGTCTAAGTGTAGTGAGTATACAACTAATTGAAAATATGTTTCTCTAAAACTTTGGACATTGAGCAACCCAAAGTGATCGAACGATAGTTATTCAATTCTGTTTGTTTGCCTTTCTTATGGATTGGTTTAACAATACCTATTTTCCATGACGAGGGAAAGCATCCTACCGTAAGGCAATTTGAAAAGATTATAGACAGGGGTACTGCTAGAGATTCTTTGCATTGTCTGATAAAGATGTTAGGAAGCGGATCAGGAGAATTGCTAATATTAGGCTTGATGCGGGTTAATAGATCACTGATTTCAGAGGGCGATATAATGGAAGTGTATTCAAGCGAATGACTAAATTAAGGTTCCGGTCCTTGAGGACCGGACTGGCGCGAAACGATAAACGATGCAAAGTGATCACCGAAAGCCTTCGCTATATGCAATGGTGACGTCATGGGAACTTTGTTTATGATGAGCGAATATATAGTATGACTTGGCTTGGTTCTATTGTCTATAGTACGGAAAAAATAGCTTGTAATTACTAGCCATGACAAGGGAATTTTCACGAATACATTCGAATACGAGAACTTCGCGATGAAGCTTCTTACACACAGGCAGTTAAAGAAGTAGAAGAGCGTTTATTACATCTTTGAAGAAAACTATAAAATTTTCTGATTTTCGCAGGATAATTGAGATGAAATCGTTTAGTTTTAGTTCGAGGAACAACATCGGATATTAGGGTGTTCAAGAAGTTAGTGAGATGGTCAACGCATTCATCTATGCTAAGAGAGGAAAACAACATGGTCCAGTCGACGGAACATATAATGCCATTGATGTTTTCCCATGGAGCTTTCTTCCATCGAGGGCGAAGAGAACTATTACGAGTCGGCAAAATTTCGCATCCAGAGAGGTTGAACAATATTGATTTTTGATCGCTCAAAGAGAATTGATGCGATGGTTTACAGTTGGAGATGATGTCCTAATTACAAAATAAGTAGTCGAGAATGTTGTCTGCTCGATTGGGATAGAGAACGTATTGGGTTTAGTGATAGTCGCAAGTGAAGACAAGAAAAGATTCAGTTGATTGAGGGTTAGAAGTGGAGACTGCATTGGACCAGTTGACATTGGGAAAGTTGAGGTCGCCGCAAATGATGATTGGGAAAGGTAGGAACATTGAGGTGCGAGATGTCTGATGAACTCATTGATCGCATCAGAAGAGGAGTTTGGAGATCGATAACAGGAAATTAGTCTAATACAGGGTAATGGTAAAGTACATGTCTCGCTCCGAAATATATCGATTAAAATATATTTGACGGAATCTCCAGAGAAGGATGAAACAAATGCCGGAGAAAGAAGATTTCTGGTTAGTTGTTGTTGTTGTTGTTGTTGCCGGATGTAGCCGGCTTCGAAGAACGTCTGTGTACTTCGTTTCTTGTTCTTCTTCTTTTTTTTTTTTTTTCTTATATCTTCAAGAACGCTGCGACATCCAGCGGCTTGGTCCAGAGGTCGATTGGAGACAGCGCGGTCGGGTGGCATGGGCAGTTGAAGAGATGCGCAACGTCGTGAGGTCCGGAAGAGCAATCGGGACACACGTCGGGGATGGATTCGTCAATGCGGTGGAGGTAGTTGTTGATGAATCTGCTGAATCCCGAGCGGAGCTGGCTGAGCGTGCATCTAGTCTTGCGGGGTAACTCCTTCTCTTCTTCCTGGATAAGGGGCGGAGGTCTGCCTCCCAGGATGACGGCACCCTTCAACGATTGGAGTTCGTTCGAGACCATCATCGAGTGTACGGTGTTTGCTACTGATTTCCCATTGTTCGGATCCTTTGACATCTGTTTCGCGGCTTCGACAGTCTTCTTGCAGCTCAACACGAGGTTGTTCTTCATTGCGCGAGGGGGCGCCGGGCAGTCGAGGAGGCCGTGGTGGATGTGTTCTGGGTCCAACGATCTCGCGAGGTACTGCGCGGCGAGCATGTTCAGATGGGATTTGGTGCGCATGACCTTTGATTCGCGATGAATATGGTCAGTGTCGGCCATTTGATGATTCCCTGTCACGACGCGGAGTCCGGAGTTCTGAGAACGTTGGATTTTGGCGTGAGCGGAGTCCGAGAGGAAGGTGGACCAGGCGGGTGCGGCGTAGTTGCAGATCGCTTGCGAGATGGCTTTGAACGTGAGGCGGAGGGTTTCTTTTTGGTTGCCCCAGGTGCTTCCGGCTAAGGCTTTCAGTACGTTATTGCGCTGCGACATCCGTCTCGCGATGTCTTTGGCATGATGGCTGAATGTGAACATCGAGTCGTACGTGACGCCGAGTAGCTTGGCCTGGTTGACGGTGGGGACGGGTGATCCGCAGATTGATATGTCCAGAGTAGACTTGAATTCACGACTGAACGGGGTGAAAAGCATGAGCTGGCTCTTGGTCGGGGAAATGATGAGTGACCGTTCTTTGAGGAAGGTTTCAATTTTCGTGATGGCCCTGCGTAGATTTTCGGAGGCGACGTTGATGTCGGGATCTGACGCCCAGATCGTGATGTCATCAGCATACGAGATGACGTTCGTGTGGGCATCGTCTGTGGGAAGATCGCGGAGGTAAAGGTTGAAAAGCGTGGGCGAGAGGGCGCTGCCTTGTGGGACTCCGTTTCTGAAGAGTCTGGAACTTGATACCGAGTCGCGGAAGCTTGTGCGTCCTGTTCTTCCTCTAAGGTAAGAGGCGAGCCATTTTTTAATGTAGTTCGGCGCGGTTGTTGTCTCAATGAGGTCGATGAGCTTGACGATGTCGATACTTTCGAATGCCTTGGACATATCAATTGCCATGAGGACCGTTCGACTAGCGGGACGTTTCTGGTTAAAACCGTCTGCGATGCTCTTCGAGAGAGTTACGAGGGCCGAGGTTGTAGAGCGTCTTGCCGTGAAGCCATGTTGGTGGTCTGCCGGGGGAATGTGCCTCTGTAGGGAGCCGAGTAATAGCCGTTCAATCACTTTGGCGACGGGCGAGAGTAGAGATATCGGACGGTAGCTGGAGCCTTCGGATGCTGGTTTGCCTGCTTTCAGGAGGGGTAGTATGATCGACGATTTCCATATCATGGGGATCCTGCCTGTGCGTAGGGAGCTGTTGATCAGGGAAGTCAGGGCGCTGATTCCTTTCGGACCTAAATGATGGAGAATTATAGGAGCGATGCCATCTGGACCAAGCGCGGTGGACTTCTTCGTGGATCTGATGGCGGCTGCTACGTCTGTGGTAGTGAAGTCCTCGAAGTCATCTGCGGACAGGCGGTGTATTTTCCTCATAGTCTTCCTGTTTTCCTTTGAAGTTGTATACTGGACTGGACAAGTGTAGGCTTTGTTGAAGCGGTTCGCGATATCGGAGGCGGTCGTGATCGTCTCATTTCTGAAGGATATGGCGCAGTTCGGCGGTGGTCTTCCTTTGTTGTTGAGGATTTTGATGGTCTTCCAGAGCTTGTTGACATCTTTCTTTGGATCGAAGGACTCCATCAGTGCGCGCCAGATATCCCGTTTGTTTTTGTCGGTAGCTCTCCTTATGTTCGTGTTGAGATCGTTCAAAAGGTCGCTTGTCGGATTCGATTCTCTGAGTGTGTCGCGATGATGCATCCATTCTCGTATCTCTGTCGTTAGGGCGACTTCTCTCTTCTTGATCCGGCCGCGTGGGATTGTTTTTGCTGCAGCTGATACGAGTATTCTTCGGAAGAGAGGTTCTGCTTGAACGGCTGGTAGATTGGGAAGAGGATTTTTTGACAGGCTTTCTTCGACGTGTTGCTGGAACGCTTCCCAGTCCGCTTTCCGGTAATTTGTGAAGGTTGCGTCTCTGTGAGTGTGGTTGAAATTGCTGCCTTCTAGTTCGATGATTATCGGAAGATGATCGGAGCTGCCTTCAGTGATAGTTTTCCATGACGCTTTTTGAAGGAGATCCTGAGAGCAGATGGAAATGTCTGGCGAGGAAGGGCGACCGTTTGAGGGAACTCGTGTGGGCATGTCGCGGTTGAGAGTGGCGTGTTCCGAGTCGTCAATAGCACTGGAGATGACGTTTCCTCTGTTGTCTGTCGAGTGAGAGTACCAGCTGGAGTCGTGGGCGTTAAGGTCGCCTAGTATGATGGAATTCTCGCGGTTGCGTAGAAGGGGGGATAGATCCGGTTGGTAGCCTGTGTTGCAGGAGGTCATCGGAGGAATGTAGACATTAGTGATGTCCAGAGAGAGGCCGTTGTTGTCCGAGATGCGAACAGTCAGTGATTCCAGGTGAGGATCTGTGGTAGACGGGACGACGGAGTAGATTAAAGAATGGGTGATGCCTGTGAGTAGGCCGCCACCTGTGTCGGTTCCGCGGTCTTTTCTAGCAATGGAGTATCCGGGGAATGAAGGAGTTTTAGCGCGATCCGTCAGCTTCGTTTCTTGTATTAGGAATATGTCGATCTTCAGGCGAGTTAGGAGGTCGAGGATCTCTGTTGTCTTGCCATTTATCCCATTACAATTGTATTGTAGCAGTCTCAGGTTCTTGTTGCCTTTGCGTCTGTTTCGAGCGATTGGAGCGAGAGCTGCGTCTGCAGATGGCGAGGGTGTGTCTTGGCGGGTCTGACATGGAGGGCATCGGTAGGTTGCAGGGACGTAGTCCTTGAGCGATGGAATACCGCTGCACTTCGCTTTGATGTGTGTCCATTCGGAGCAGAGAGAGCACTGGATGCAGTTCGTGTTCGCTGTCTTTCGGCAAGTAGAGCAGAGCCAGGTGGTGGGAGGTCCTGGGTTGCGTTCGATGTCTCCGGCTTGTAGAAGTAGAGATTGAGACAGACTGGCCGGGTCAGTCTGCCTCACATTGCAAAAAACGGAAGAATTGTGTGCTCCGGAGGGAGCGTGTCTTCGTGTCTTCGGAGCTGGTCTGCTTCCGGAGAAGATTGGTGATGTCCTTTGCAGTCCTGAGACTGACGTGCTGCACCGCGAGTAGGCGGACATCGTTGTAGCACATTTCTGGTTAGTATAACTGCTCCCCCTCCCGCGAGCCTGAGGTCCTTGAAGAAGAACAAGCGCATGGCTGCAGGGTAGAAGAAACGGCTGGAGCAACGAGTGGAGCCCGGACCAGAACGCGCTTCCGAGTGTTGCGTCGGGTAATGGATGATTTCTCCGACTGAATGATATTCGGAGGGTCGCTGGGCTGAGTTGAAGAGCTTGAGGCGATGGAGGCATGTGAAGAGGGAGCAAAGTGAACTCATTTCATAAGTAAGAACTTTCTGTACGAAACGAAAAAAGACGCCACATAACATATTCTACTCAAGTTCGGTAGTTTTTATACAATTCATCAGAAAAAGATTGAGAGAAGTGCTCTGTTTATATTTTTATACAGTATTTCAAGTCAGAGTCTTCGAGAAAAAATGGCGTTAAGTAACATGAGAACTGTAGATTATACATCAACATAACCGTGCATGAAGGGGAGTGCATGAAGCTTCTGGGAGGTTTTGGAAATGTCGAATTGTCCAAGGTATTTCAAAAACTGCACATTGCACATGTTGACAGGAACATTGAATACAGGAGAATGGAACGACGTATCCTGGGAGATGCGTCTCCGGATAACTACGCAGCTGCCTTAGTAAGAGCTCAGCGGGTTTGTCGCAAGTTAGTATTCTCACCCAACCTTGAAGCATTAAAAATATTTAGGCTTTAAGTTGGTTACAGTCATAGATTTTAACCAGGAAAACACATAAAACTACGTACGCTCAAAAAAACTTATATACGTTATAATGTCAACATGGAATTAGGTTTTAGTCCATAGATGTTATTTACGATGTCCTCATATCAGTTAAACTGAATGCGATTCAGTTGAATTTTTCATCAGATCACATGAAATCAAATCACTCTGACTTGCATCATGTCTTTTAAACTGTCAGAAGATCAGTTGAACTGACATCAGGTGAGTTAGACTTTATCAGCCCGTCTGACTTATTATCAGGTCAGTTTAACTGTCATGAAGTCTTGTGAAGTGTTTTTGGGTTAATTGAAGTGCCCTAAGGTCAGTTAAACTGTCATTAGGTCAGTTAAACTGTAATCGGGTCAGTTCAAGTTTTATCAGGACATTTTATATATCATCAGATCAGTACATATAACTGTCATCTGTGGAAAAGTTCGTTAAAATTTCCTCAGATCACTCTCGACTGCTTGTGAGGCCGCCCTTCGCGCTTACTACCAGACCAAGGCACGGCAGATCAGCTACTCCTACCTTCCATTGCATAGGCAGCTTGTCGAATTGGTGAGGGCAGCTGTATTGAACATCATTTTTTATAAATCCTAATTCATTCTTTCAAAGCATAATATCATAATTTTATCAGGACAGGAAGTAGATCCCGAAATCTCTTATTCAATCAACAGTTATAATTTCCGAGCACTCAGAGTCCATTGGGTGAAGTTTAAAACGGAGTGTATAGGACAGCACCTTTTCCATTCACGTCCAAAGTGTTATCATCTGGTTTCCCTTTCACAAAGGAACAAAAAGTTAAAAGAATGATTAATTTGAAAAAAAAAAAAATCGAAAGAACGCAAAAACGAGAACATGTTTGCGGTCAAGTTCTACTTTTTCTATTTTGACCAAACGCCAAGAGTTGGCTGCAACTTATGTTTGAGACAACTTATTTGAAAATTGTTAAGCTAATATATTCTTTCCTCATTTTCAATTGTAAGTAAATTTGTGCATTTTTGCATCGAAAGATGTAGATTATATATATATATATATATATATATATATAACTTGATATTGCAGGGTGAAAGTGCACGTGCCTCTCTTTCGGGAGTCGATCGCCGGTCGATGGGAGTCCTGATTGACCTGCCTGGCCAGAAGCCCCTCTACATGGGCGCGGCATTGGATCGCGGTCGAAACAACGACATCCGACTCAAGCTCAATCCTGTGTAGTCGAGTTGAAGAGAAACGGACCGGTTTTCTAGCTCGTTGGTATATTCGATAAATTGGACCGGTTCTGCTACAGTTTATTCAACTGTGGGAATGAAAGATATGAAAGTCGAGCGATTGACACTTTGACAGTGCATGGGGTCCCAAAGAACTTGTTTGTAAGTATTGAAAAGATGTTTTTATTGGATGCTCCTTTCACATTTTTAAATTTGATTTCTTCAAATTTTAAAGAAATCTTCATGGAGACCATTCACGTAATTAATTTGGAAATTTGTTTCATGTTTTTGTAAAATCAATATTTTAGTTACTTTGAGTCTGGATCGTTCCTTTTTTCAAACATCTAGAATTTTTTCCGTAGATTAAAAATTTTGAGACTATTTAACTGTTTGTTTATTGTTCGAATCATAAAGTTATTCGTTTTGACATGCTGTGTTTCCACCAAAACATCGATGAATTTTTAATTGTGAAATGTTTAAGCGAAATAGAAAATTTAATTTTGTATTGTTGGTTTGTAAGCAGAGTTTTCTTTCTCTTTCGCACCCTCCAGTTATGTTGAGGTTCAGCGCGGTAGTCCCTTTTTAATTTTTCAACCGGTCAAGAACTAAAACAGCCGCGTTTCTCAAGATGCACCATGTAGAACTAAACCTTTGCAAAAAAGGCTTATCACCATTTTAAATTTTTTTGTTCTCACAGAATGTTCCCACAATCAATCAATAGTCGACCAAGGAAGAAAGATGAAGGAACTATTGCAAAAAACCAAGACCATTTGTTGGAGGTTGATTAATACAAATAAATTGGAAAACTTTTAATTGAGAGAGACTCGGGCTTCTTGCTTAATGTAAATTCTGTTCGAATGCTCTTAAATGAGTGGTGTCTCGCGAAAATTGTGCGTGAACGACACAGTATGTTTGGAACGGTAACACGACACCTTGCAGAGCGACACCTTGCAGAGCGACACCTTGTACCGGTCACTTTGCAGAGGAACACTTTATACAGAATGCTTCCACAATCAATCAATAGTCAAGAAAGATTAAAGGCTTTACAACCAACTTCTTCTTTTTACAAATCTCAAGCAAATTTTATTTGGTAATACTTGTGAAACAACAGTAGACAGCTTGCAAGAATCGTCACACCGAAGAGTTAACAAACGGATGTTTCAACAAATTACAAAAGCATTAGAGAGGGAGAGAGAGACATAGAGAGAAAGAGAGAGAGAGAGAATGAAAGAAAAGAACAAAGCCAAGTTTATCGTCTCACTCAAGGAAGGATCCATACAATCCTACAGTACGAGATCGCACTATTTATTGTGGACAGTTCCAATCGGAGTAAAAGTACATAGTTTTGTTTAAGATTCGTGATTTGTATAACTGAAAAATACTTTGTATAAGTTCATCAGAATAATTACCAGCATTTGATTTACTTGGCTAACTCATGGTTTTAATTGCAACATAACACTTTGAATTGAAAAGAATCTACCATACGAGTGGATTATTCTGAAGAAAAGGAAGATTTTGAATTACCCGTAAAGTTTAGGTGAAGTTAAAACAACGGACTTCAAATATATATGGATAAATTTTATGTATATGATAATGAGTAAATATGTATGAATTATCCGAAATCTTGAAACAGATAACTGAGAAAAAGCCTTGAAAATTTATGAAACAAAAAACACGGGAAAATGAAGTTGAGAGCACAAAAGGAAAGAGTTAACACCAAATCAGAAGAATGTAATTATTATGAATGAAACACTTTTGTATTATTTTGTTTTACCAGAACAACAAGGCCACTCTTTCGGATAACACTTAAAAAGTTTTTTTTGTTGGAAAATTGAACCCTGTTCCACGAGGCCAATCACTTTTTTGCTTCATGAAATTTGAACACTTTCTCCATGAAATGATAGAACTTCTAAAAAAAGAGGGGGAACTGTAGTAAAAGTTATCTCGGGCTTTAGAAATGACAAAGCGCATTGACGATTCATTCGAACGTTCAGTTTTTAGCTTTTAATCTAAATGGTACATCTCCAAGAATCAATTTTCATGCGTATTCAAGCTGTGATAGTTTTCAAACTGGATTCAAGAATTCAATTCATCCACTTTACCATTCGTGGCATGTATTTTAAGATCAATATGACGATGGGATCTACATCTCTCTGGTATTAGCTATACACATTACGAACTTCTCCGGCTTTTGCAAACAGCTTTTCTGCTCCATCTGCGGTTTCCAAGAAACCTGACAGATTAGCATAACCAGCCAGCTCCGAGATCATTTTTCACTGCGAAAACCTTTCATCCGATTTTGGCTTAGAGAGCGCGGAGTGCGGTAAGCTTCATTCCTCCGCAAAACCTAATCTCATGATTGATTATCTTTCTGCCAGAAATGCCTATACGTGAGCACCAAGTTGTGGCCGAGATTCGTGAATGAGTTGGGTCGCGCTGGCGGCTGCGGTGACCGCGAAGACGACAGGCTGTTTTCCGCGTTCGGCGATCTCGTCCTCACGCGTCGCTCCGACGCCGAGTTTCGACCGCGTCGCATGCTGCTTATATAGTTTAATTAAGTCGTTCATTAAGACATAACTATCTCTTTCAGGGAAAACAGTGAATATTTGGTGGTTTCGGCAAGATTACGATCGGTCGGACTTTACAAGGGTTTTAACACAAATACGGATAAGGGATGAACATGATCTTGTAACTGAAATATTTTATTACATATATTATCATAAAAACTTCAAAAATTTAATAATAAATCAATTTAAACTTAAGTTGTTTCTGAAAGCCATGATTGCAGTAGAATGCCATCCTAATGCGGGTTCTTTAGCAGTCTGTGAATATTATTCATATGTAGTTGAAAATCATTCGAGACGTTAGAGAAAAAAACATTTTGAAAACTTCACGAAGTGTATGAAAGTTGCTTCCTTGCTGTAAAGTTCATGAAAGTTTTTTCTATTGACGTCATGATATGTTTTAAAGATAACATTGATTAAACTTTTGCACGGAAAAACGCTAATCCACTGAGCGGAAAACCCAGACATCTCTCTTATAATATCTCTTATGGAGCGTTAGAATTCAAATTTTCACTTTGTCAAAGTAATCTCTGCAAAGTGATCTCGTTAAACGGTCTAATGCCTCACCACGAATTGCCGTGAGAAGAAAAATGGACTACGGTATTTTTTATATAATAACTTTTATTGTTGGACGTAATTTTATATGAATATAAAAAAAACCGTAGTCCTTTTTTTTCTCACGGCAATTCGTGGTGAGACATTAGAGCGTTTAACGAGATCACTTTGCAGAGATTACTCTGACAATGTGAAAAGTTGAATTCTAACGCTCCATTACACATGTAATGTTAACGCGGTCTTTCGAATCTCGGTTGGAGATATGAGATATGGATGGGTTCGATCCGCCCTGACGGCTATCTTTTTTCCGTGTGATACTTTTATCAATTGTCCTTTTAACGAGGCGTCAATGCCTTTAAACTGTGTTACTGAGAATTTGAAGATAATTTAAAGATTATGAGAGGCAATGAGTACATTATTATAACTATCCGAAAGCAATTCACATAGCTTATTTCCCATAATTTACCCAGGATTTCACATAGCTTATTCAAGAAGTACATATTCTTATGACAATGTCTCGAATTTTACGCTTGTCCACTTGGGGGGGGGGGCTGATAAGAATGCCAACCTCATAGCTCTGTCCAGGGCACGTGCACTGTCAATGCCGGTCTGCTCCAGACTGCAGGAGTGGGCGTAACTCTCCAACCAACTCTGTCGTCTTCCTTTCTGCGAGTGATATGAAGAGTCATCTGACGCTTCGCTACCGTTGGCTGAGCATCCTGCAGGGATGATAAACGGCGAGGAAAAGAGAAAAAGAGATCGAAAAAAAGCGTAAGAGATCTATAGAGGCAGAGAAAAGAAAAGAGAGAAAATGGGAAGTATATGAAGATAAGAAGAAAGGAAGAGAGGAAAAGAAAAGAAAAAGATCAAAAGAGCGTGTGAGAAAAAGAGAGCACGTAAGAGAAAGAGGCAGAGAAAGATTGAGAGATATAGAGAATATATAGAGAGAGTTAGAGAAAAAGGGAGAGAATCATCTATGAAGAGAGAGCGAGAGAGCTAGAACACACCTAATCGTATGCTCATTTCGGATTCTAGAGATCCTCGGCTCTCTTTGCTCTCGCGACGGCTTTCACGGTCTTCTAAACGGCCATCAGCAGAGAGGAACGACATCTTTCTGCAATCGAGTATGTCCAAATTTTTTTTAATTTCAGGTTTTTTTTCAATTTTAAAACTTTAGAACTTTTGCTAAATGTTCAAGTTTATCACAGAAGGAAGAAGTCGAATGCCAGTTATTCAAAAACTCGAGCAAACATTCTGATAAAAGATGTTCTCGCACGACATGATAGTATCAGGATATCAAGAGTCTCATGATCTCCAAATGCAGATACCTGCAATCGTACCTCGAGTCGCCCGAGAAGGAAGGCCGAGCAGCAGTGATCATAACTCGAGGCAGATTCGTGCTCGACATGGACACTCGGCGGTTACCCAGTCGTCTCCAAATAATAGTCATCAGGAGAATCGATTGTTAGTAATGCTGGATGACTATCACTACAATCGCAGAATTACTATGAGATGTATAGTAGGTCTTGAAGATGAAGTTCTCAAATGAGGCTTTTCATACATATTACATATATCGAGAGCCTGAGATCGACGGACTTCTCAATAGGGGTTTTATACTTTAATGAGGATGGCAGGATTCCAAGTCACCATACCCAAGCCTCGACGCACCGCGGCCCCATTTCAACAGGCATCTCACTCCCAATATCGTCAAAAACTAACAAATTCTCGTTTTAAATGTCCTACAATATTATAAGGTCATAAAAAACTGAAAAACCCCAATGTGACAGTTATTTATTGTAACTCGACTATGTGCAAAGTATAAATGAATGAATGATTGCAACTGGTATTTTAACATAGACAAAATTAATAAAAAAATTTATCATCTCAAAAAACCCACCCCATTCCGGAGGTTTCTTGTGCGATGCGCGCTTCACTCTCATAGCGCAGCTGCTCTACTATGTCGAGTAAGATCCGTATGCTGCTCATGACGTCATCAAAGTGCGCTGGACTCAACTCACGAGACGCCAATCCTACGACGTGAGGATTCAGCAGATGGAAGCAGACATGCGCTGGGTCTCGCAGACGAGAGCCGTCTCTCGTCACTAACCGTTGCACGAGTCCTGAGCAAGAAAGTGACTGGTTTGGAACTGAAGACAATCTTTGCAATTTGGACAGAAAAGATCAATACAAATCGATGATGATTCGCCGTTACCGGTAACCTTTCAAGCTGGGAGCTCAAAACCGATCAATTACACATTGCCTATTTCCTTCTAAAGATACTTCGCGTAGGAAATTGAGAATTAGTTCGTCTCGCCATTCGAGGCACAAAGAAAACTTGCATCGGTCAACCTTCTGACCAAACTACTTTATGAAGCTTGAAAGAGTTTTCAACGTTTGATTCTTAATGTGCACAACATTTCAATGGAAGTTGAACCTTCAAACAAAGAATAACGCGTTTTGATTTACAATTAACATTGATTTCTAGCCTAAGATCGAATATTTTGTCTGAATTATTTTTTGGAATGTTATGGGTTGATAAGGACAGATGGAAAGGATATAAGCGGTCAACAGAAAATGGCCGTAGAAGCCAGCGAGTTCTGAAGCGCCGTGGCGTTCGTTAAGGAATATATCAATCGTTCTGGAGTTAAGAAAGATTGATTGAACGTGAACTGACTGGACTTAGCGTGAATGATGACGGGATGATGAGCGGAGCAGAGGGAAACGCACGCGGTCAGCTGCTGCAGTGAGGTGGCGTCGCAGCGGTCGGAGAGGCTCGCAAGGGCTGCCAGCAAGTCTAGCTGCCGCTGCAAATAGGAAATTTGGTTTTTTCCAGTAAATTTTTTTTATTTATTGTCAAGACAATACATATAGAGCATGTCTAATAAGTACAACGAAAAACTTTTCATGTGTTTTAAAGACTCTCAACCAATTCATACATGAACATCGATTGAACCGGTTGGCTCGTTTCTGAAATTCGAGTACGCCAATCGGCTTGTCATAAGATTTATCTCGCCAATCGGCTTGTTCATAAGATTTATCTCGCCAATCGGCTTGTTCATAAGATTTATCTCGCCAATCGGCTTGTTCATAAGATTTATCTCGCCAATCGGCTTGTTCATAAGATTTATCTCGCCAATCGGCTTGTTCATAAGATTTATCTCGCCAATCGGCTTGTTCATAAGATTTATCTCGCCAATCGGCTTGTTCATAAGATTTATCTCGCCAATCGGCTTGTTCATAAGATTTATCTCGCCAATTGGCTTG
>OZ057407.1:12476245-12574988 GCA_964056735.1 Allodiplogaster pararmata
AAGAGAGAGCGAGAGAGCTAGAACACACCTAATCGTATGCTCATTTCGGATTCTAGAGATCCTCGGCTCTCTTTGCTCTCGCGACGGCTTTCACGGTCTTCTAAACGGCCATCAGCAGAGAGGAACGACATCTTTCTGCAATCGAGTATGTCCAAATTTTTTTTAATTTCAGATTTTTTTTCAATTTTAAAACTTTAGAACTTTTGCTAAATGTTCAAGTTTATCACAGAAGGAAGAAGTCGAATGCCAGTTATTCAAAAACTCGAGCAAACATTCTGATAAAAGATGTTCTCGCACGACATGATAGTATCAGGATATCAAGAGTCTCATGATCTCCAAATGCAGATACCTGCAATCGTACCTCGAGTCGCCCGAGAAGGAAGGCCGAGCAGCAGTGATCATAACTCGAGGCAGATTCGTGCTCGACATGGACACTCGGCGGTTACCCAGTCGTCTCCAAATAATAGTCATCAGGAGAATCGATTGTTAGTAATGCTGGATGACTATCACTACAATCGCAGAATTACTATGAGATGTATAGTAGGTCTTGAAGATGAAGTTCTCAAATGAGGCTTTTCATACATATTACATATATCGAGAGCCTGAGATCGACGGACTTCTCAATAGGGGTTTTATACTTTAATGAGGATGGCAGGATTCCAAGTCACCATACCCAAGCCTCGACGCACCGCGGCCCCATTTCAACAGGCATCTCACTCCCAATATCGTCAAAAACTAACAAATTCTCGTTTTAAATGTCTTACAATATTATAAGGTCATAAAAAACTGAAAAACCCCAATGTGACAGTTATTTATTGTAACTTGACTATGTGCAAAGTATAAATGAATGAATGATTGCAACTGGTATTTTAACATGGACAAAATTAATAAAAAAATTTATCATCTCAAAAAACCCACCCCATTCCGGAGGTTTCTTGTGCGATGCGCGCTTCACTCTCATAGCGCAGCTGCTCTACTATGTCGAGTAAGATGCGTATGCTGCTCATGACGTCATCAAAGTGCGCTGGACTCAACTCACGAGACGCCAATCCTACGACGAGAGGATTCAGCAGATGGAAGCAGACATGCGCTGGGTCTCGCAGACGAGAACCGTCTCTCGTCACTATCCGTTGCACGAGTCCTGAGCAAGAAAGTGACTGGTTTGGAACTAAAGACAATCTTTGCAAATTGGACAGAAAAGATCAATACAAATCGATGATGATTCGCCGTTACCGGTAACCTTTCAAGCTGGGAGCTCAAAACCGATCAATTACACATTGCCTATTTCCTTCTAAAGATACTTCGCGTAGGAAATTGAGAATTAGTTCGTCGCGCCATTCGAGGCACAAAGAAAGTCAACCTTCTGACCAAACTACTTTATGAAGCTTGAAAGATTTTTCAACGTTTGATTCTTAATGTGCACAACATTTCAATGGAAGTTGAACCTTCAAACAAAGAATAACGCGTTTTGATTTACAATTAACATTGATTTCTAGCCTAAGATCGAATATTTTGTCTGAATTATTTTTTGGAATGTTATGGGTTGATAAGGCAGATGGAAAGGATATAAGCGGTCAACAGAAAATGGCCGTAGAAGCCAGCGAGTTCTGAAGCGCCGTGGCGTTCGTTAAGGAATATATCAATCGTTCTGGAGTTAAGAAAGATTGATTGAACGTGAACTGACTGGACTTAGCGTGAATGATGACGGGATGATGAGCGGAGCAGAGGGAAACGCACGCGGTCAGCTGCTGCAGTGAGGTGGCGTCGCAGCGGTCGGAGAGGCTCGCAAGGGCTGCCAGCAAGTCTAGCTGCCGCTGCAAATAGGAAATTTGGTTTTTTCCAGTAAATTTTTTTTATTTATTGTCAAGACAATACATATAGAGCGTGTCTAATAAGTACAACGAAAAACTTTTCATGTGTTTTAAAGACTCTCAACCAATTCATACATGAACATCGATTGAACCGGTTGGCTCGTTTCTGAAATTCGAGTACGCCAATCGGCTTGTTCATAAGATTTATCTCGCCAATCGGCTTGTTCATAAGATTTATCTCGCCAATCGGCTTGTTCATAAGATTTATCTCGCCAATCGGCTTGTTCATAAGATTTATCTCGCCAATCGGCTTGTTCATAAGATTTATCTCGCCAATCGGCTTGTTCATAAGATTTATCTCGCCAATCGGCTTGTTCATAAGATTTATCTCGCCAATCGGCTTGTTCATAAGATTTATCTCGCCAATCGGCTTGTTCATAAGATTTATCTCGCCAATCGGCTTGTTCATAAGATTTATCTCGCCAATCGGCTTGTTCATGAGATTTATCTCGCCAATCGGCTTGTTCATAAGATTTATCTCGCCAATCGGCTTGTTCATAAGATTTATCTCGCCAATCGGCTTGTTCATAAGATTTATCTCGCCAATCGGCTTGTTCATAAGATTTATCTCGCCAATCGGCTTGTTCATAAGATTTATCTCGCCAATCGGCTTGTTCATAAGATTTATCTCGCCAATCGGCTTGTTCATAAGATTTATCTCGCCAATCGGCTTGTTCATAAGATTTATCTCGCCAATCGGCTTGTTCATAAGATTTATCTCGCCAATCGGCTTGTTCATAAGATTTATCTCGCCAATCGGCTTGTTCATAAGATTTATCTCGCCAATCGGCTTGTTCATAAGATTTATCTCGCCAATCGGCTTGTTCATAAGATTTATCTCGCCAATCGGCTTGTTCATAAGATTTATCTCGCCAATCGGCTTGTTCATAAGATTTATCTCGCGAATCGGCTTGTTCATAAGATTTATCTCGCCAATCGGCTTGTTCATAAGATTTATCTCGCCAATCGGCTTGTTCATAAGATTTATCTCGCCAATCGGCTTGTTCATAAGATTTATCTCGCCAATCGGCTTGTTCATAAGATTTATCTTGCCAATCGGCTTGTTCATAAGATTTATCTCGCCAATCGGCTTGTTCATAAGATTTATCTCGCCAATCGGCTTGTTCATAAGATTTATCTCGCCAATCGGCTTGTTCATCAGATTTATCTCGCCAATCGGCTTGTTCATAAGATTTATCTCGCCAATCGGCTTGTTCATAAGATTTATCTCGCGAATCGGCTTGTTCATAAGATTTATCTCGCCAATTGGCTTGTTCATAAGATTTATCTCGCCAATCGGCTTGTTCATAAGATTTATCCCGCCAATCGGCTTGTTCATAAGATTTATCTCGCCAATCGGCTTGTTCATAAGATTTATCTCGCCAATCGGCTTGTTCATAAGATTTATCTCGCCAATCGGCTTGTTCATAAGATTTATCTCGCCAATCGGCTTGTTCATAAGATTTATCTCGCCAATCGGCTTGTTCATAAGATTTATCTCGCCAATCGGCTTGTTCATAAGATTTATCTCGCCAATCGGCTTGTTCATAAGATTTATCTCGCCAATCGGCTTGTTCATAAGATTTATCTCGCCAATCGGCTTGTTCATAAGATTTATCTCGCCAATCGGCTTGTTCATAAGATTTATCTCGCCAATCGGCTTGTTCATAAGATTTATCTCGCCAATCGGCTTGTTCATAAGATTTATCTCGCCAATCGGCTTGTTCATACGATTTATCTCGCCAATCGGCTTGTTCATAAGATTTATCTCGCCAATCGGCTTGTTCATGAGATTTATCTCGCCAATCGGCTTGTTCATAAGATTTATCTCGCCAATCGGCTTGTTCATACGATTTATCTCGCCAATCGGCTTGTTCATAAGATTTATCTCGCCAATCGGCTTGTTCATAAGATTTATCTCGCCAATCGGCTTGTTCATAAGATTTATCTCGCCAATCGGCTTGTTCATAAGATTTATCTCGCCAATCGGCTTGTTCATAAGATTTATCTTGCCAATCGGCTTGTTCATAAGATTTATCTCGCCAATCGGCTTGTTCATAAGATTTATCTCGCCAATCGGCTTGTTCATAAGATTTATCTCGCCAATCGGCTTGTTCATAAGATTTATCTCGCCAATCGGCTTGTTCATAAGATTTATCTCGCCAATCGGCTTGTTCATAAGATTTATCTCGCCAATCGGCTTGTTCATAAGATTTATCTCGCCAATCGGCTTGTTCATAAGATTTATCTCGCCAATCGGCTTGTTCATAAGATTTATCTCGCGAATCGGCTTGTTCATAAGATTTATCTCGCCAATCGGCTTGTTCATAAGATTTATCTCGCCAATCGGCTTGTTCATAAGATTTATCTCGCCAATCGGCTTGTTCATAAGATTTATCTCGCCAATCGGCTTGTTCATAAGATTTATCTCGCCAATCGGCTTGTTCATAAGATTTATCTCGCCAATCGGCTTGTTCATAAGATTTATCTCGCCAATCGGCTTGTTCATAAGATTTATCTCGCCAATCGGCTTGTTCATAAGATTTATCTCGCCAATCGGCTTGTTCATAAGATTTATCTCGCCAATCGGCTTGTTCATAAGATTTATCTCGCCAATCGGCTTGTTCATAAGATTTATCTCGCCAATCGGCTTGTTCATAAGATTTATCTCGCCAATCGGCTTGTTCATAAGATTTATCTCGCCAATCGGCTTGTTCATAAGATTTATCTCGCCAATCGGCTTGTTCATAAGATTTATCTCGCCAATCGGCTTGTTCATACGATTTATCTCGCCAATCGGCTTGTTCATAAGATTTATCTCGCCAATCGGCTTGTTCATGAGATTTATCTCGCCAATCGGCTTGTTCATAAGATTTATCTCGCCAATCGGCTTGTTCATAAGATTTATCTCGCCAATCGGCTTGTTCATTAGATTTATCTCGCCAATCGGCTTGTTCATAAGATTTATCTCGCCAATCGGCTTGTTCATAAGATTTATCTCGCCAATCGGCTTGTTCATAAGATTTATCTCGCCAATCGGCTTGTTCATAAGATTTATCTCGCCAATCGGCTTGTTCATAAGATTTATCTCGCCAATCGGCTTGTTCATAAGATTTATCTCGCCAATCGGCTTGTTCATAAGATTTATCTCGCCAATCGGCTTGTTCATAAGATTTATCTCGCCAATCGGCTTGTTCATAAGATTTATCTCGCGAATCGGCTTGTTCATAAGATTTATCTCGCCAATTGGCTTGTTCATAAGATTTATCTCGCCAATCGGCTTGTTCATAAGATTTATCTCGCCAATCGGCTTGTTCATAAGATTTATCTCGCCAATCGGCTTGTTCATAAGATTTATCTCGCCAATCGGCTTGTTCATAAGATTTATCTCGCCAATCGGCTTGTTCATAAGATTTATCTCGCCAATCGGCTTGATCATAAGATTTATCTCGCCAATCGGCTTGTTCATAAGATTTATCTCGCCAATCGGCTTGTTCATAAGATTTATCTCGCCAATCGGCTTGTTCATAAGATTTATCTCGCCAATCGGCTTGTTCATAAGATTTATCTCGCCAATCGGCTTGTTCATACGATTTATCTCGCCAATCGGCTTGTTCATAAGATTTATCTCGCCAATCGGCTTGTTCATAAGATTTATCTCGCCAATCGGCTTGTTCATAAGATTTATCTCGCCAATCGGCTTGTTCATAAGATTTATCTCGCCAATCGGCTTGTTCATAAGATTTATCTCGCCAATCGGCTTGTTCATAAGATTTATCTCGCCAATCGGCTTGTTCATAAGATTTATCTCGCCAATCGGCTTGTTCATAAGATTTATCTCGCCAATCGGCTTGTTCATAAGATTTATCTCGCCAATCGGCTTGTTCATAAGATTTATCTCGCCAATCGGCTTGTTCATAAGATTTATCTCGCCAATCGGCTTGTTCATAAGATTTATCTCGCCAATCGGCTTGTTCATAAGATTTATCTCGCCAATCGGCTTGTTCATAAGATTTATCTCGCCAATCGGCTTGTTCATAAGATTTATCTCGCCAATCGGCTTGTTCATAAGATTTATCTCGCCAATCGGCTTGTTCATAAGATTTATCTCGCGAATCGGCTTGTTCATAAGATTTATCTCGCCAATCGGCTTGTTCATAAGATTTATCTCGCCAATCGGCTTGTTCATAAGATTTATCTCGCCAATCGGCTTGTTCATAAGATTTATCTCGCCAATCGGCTTGTTCATAAGATTTATCTCGCCAATCGGCTTGTTCATAAGATTTATCTCGCCAATCGGCTTGTTCATAAGATTTATCTCGCCAATCGGCTTGTTCATAAGATTTATCTCGCCAATCGGCTTGTTCATAAGATTTATCTCGCCAATCGGCTTGTTCATAAGATTTATCTCGCCAATCGGCTTGTTCATAAGATTTATCTCGCCAATCGGCTTGTTCATAAGATTTATCTCGCCAATCGGCTTGTTCATAAGATTTATCTCGCCAATCGGCTTGTTCATAAGATTTATCTCGCCAATCGGCTTGTTCATAAGATTTATCTCGCCAATCGGCTTGTTCATAAGATTTATCTCGCCAATCGGCTTGTTCATACGATTTATCTCGCCAATCGGCTTGTTCATAAGATTTATCTCGCCAATCGGCTTGTTCATGAGATTTATCTCGCCAATCGGCTTGTTCATAAGATTTATCTCGCCAATCGGCTTGTTCATAAGATTTATCTCGCCAATCGGCTTGTTCATAAGATTTATTTCGCCAATCGGCTTGTTCATAAGATTTATCTCGCCAATCGGCTTGTTCATAAGATTTATCTCGCCAATCGGCTTGTTCATAAGATTTATCTCGCCAATCGGCTTGTTCATAAGATTTATCTCGCCAATCGGCTTGTTCATAAGATTTATCTCGCCAATCGGCTTGTTCATAAGATTTATCTCGCCAATCGGCTTGTTCATAAGATTTATCTCGCCAATCGGCTTGTTCATAAGATTTATCTCGCCAATCGGCTTGTTCATAAGATTTATCTCGCGAATCGGCTTGTTCATAAGATTTATCTCGCCAATTGGCTTGTTCATAAGATTTATCTCGCCAATCGGCTTGTTCATAAGATTTATCTCGCCAATCGGCTTGTTCATAAGATTTATCTCGCCAATCGGCTTGTTCATAAGATTTATCTCGCCAATCGGCTTGTTCATAAGATTTATCTCGCCAATCGGCTTGTTCATAAGATTTATCTCGCCAATCGGCTTGTTCATAAGATTTATCTCGCCAATCGGCTTGTTCATAAGATTTATCTCGCCAATCGGCTTGTTCATAAGATTTATCTCGCCAATCGGCTTGTTCATAAGATTTATCTCGCCAATCGGCTTGTTCATAAGATTTATCTCGCCAATCGGCTTGTTCATACGATTTATCTCGCCAAACGGCTTGTTCATAAGATTTATCTCGCCAATCGGCTTGTTCATAAGATTTATCTCGCCAATCGGCTTGTTCATAAGATTTATCTCGCCAATCGGCTTGTTCATAAGATTTATCTCGCCAATCGGCTTGTTCATAAGATTTATCTCGCCAATCGGCTTGTTCATAAGATTTATCTCGCCAATCGGCTTGTTCATAAGATTTATCTCATAAGATTTATCTCGCCAATCGGCTTGTTCATAAGATTTATCTCGCCAATCGGCTTGTTCATAAGATTTATCTCGCCAATCGGCTTGTTCATACGATTTATCTCGCCAATCGGCTTGTTCATAAGATTTATCTCGCCAATCGGCTTGTTCATAAGATTTATCTCGCCAATCGGCTTGTTCATAAGATTTATCTCGCCAATCGGCTTGTTCATAAGATTTATCTCGCCAATCGGCTTGTTCATAAGATTTATCTCGCCAATCGGCTTGTTCATAAGATTTATCTCGCCAATCGGCTTGTTCATAAGATTTATCTCGCCAATCGGCTTGTTCATAAGATTTATCTCGCCAATCGGCTTGTTCATAAGATTTATCTCGCCAATCGGCTTGTTCATAAGATTTATCTCGCCAATCGGCTTGTTCATAAGATTTATCTCGCCAATCGGCTTGTTCATAAGATTTATCTCGCCAATCGGCTTGTTCATAAGATTTATCTCGCCAATCGGCTTGTTCATAAGATTTATCTCGCCAATCGGCTTGTTCATAAGATTTATCTCGCCAATCGGCTTGTTCATAAGATTTATCTCGCCAATCGGCTTGTTCATAAGATTTATCTCGCCAATCGGCTTGTTCATAAGATTTATCTCGCCAATCGGCTTGTTCATAAGATTTATCTCTTTCCTAGAGCTCGTTTCTAGAGACTAGTTCAACTTATCGGCTTAGCTATGACATACCTTTGTTACATACGATTGAAAACAGAAACATCACTAGCAAAATGATTCAATATCATTTCTAGCTTCGTAAGTCAACATAAAATGTTTAAAAATAAGGTTTTCCTTTTCAGTTGTACTTGTGGTACAGCATCTAGAATTATTAAAAGTAAATCTAGCAAATGAACCATAATTAGAAGATTCGGATTGCCAAATTGATTTTGATGCCAGTTATGATCTTCACAAATCCAATTTAAATAATATTGGTTATGATCTTTTCATTTTACTTTTGCAATCATGGAATTGTCATAAATTCACTGGTTTCGTGTTTTTTTATGAACGAGTCGGGATGAAATTGAAGGCTCCTAGGAAAATTTATGGCGCGTTAACATCAAAAAAGTGAAAGAAAAGTGGAGCACCTATTTTGTACCTTGTTAAAACTCACCACGAATCGCCGTGAAATGGCAATGAAATTCGGGTTTTTACATGTTGCTAGTTTTTGAAGGGAGCAATCACTCTTAAACAAGATTAAGCGATAAGAAAACACCGTAATCTATTGCCTTTTCACGGCCATTTGGGGTGAGACTAAAGAAAGTAAGAAATCGACACTCCACTTATTTTTCTTTTAAAAAAAAATAATTTTAACGCTCCATAAGTCAATCCAACGGTTAATTGGTTTGATTGATGATCCAATTCTTATTCGACTGACAGGAACATTGTCGTGCAAGTAGGAAGGAAGCGAGTTGATGGCAGGCAGAAGCTTACGCGTCACGTACTGCATCGGAAGGTACTCCGCGATCGAAGGAACGCCCCGGATAGCAGAGCTCTGCCAATCGCTAATTTAGTTGGATGAAGAAGAGATAAAGTAAAAGAAAGAGAAGAAAGATAGATGAAGAAATATGTAAGTGTACACAGAGAGAGAGAGAGAGAGAGAGAGAGAGAGAGAGAGAGAGAGAGAGAGTGGAGAAGAGAGAGAGAGAAGTTAGAGCACATTATATGTATTATACCTATTCATCTATTAATGAAGAAGAATATTATACCTATCCATCTATTTACCTATGTATTTATCTATTTTTGAAGAATCTATTTATCTAATTAAGAAGAATATTATACTTATTTCTCTATTTATCTATTTATGAAAAATACCTATTTATGAAGAAGATAAGAAAACGGAAGTACAATGAAAAAAGTGGAGGAGCTGTGATTCTATATCGAGATGTCAAAAAATGGTGGAGTCAATGAATGTTTGATTTATTGATTAATTGAGTGAACGAATTGATGATTAAATGAAAAAAAGAATAACCTGCATGCTCGTATCATCGTTCTTGATAGAAGTAGTGATGAGGTCCATGACTTTGTCCTCGACCTTCTCGTCGGAGAGTCTTCGGAAGAGCACCGCGAGATTCTCCATCAGATACGAGACTAACTGAGACGGCATGTTCTGATAAGCGATGCAAACTAAAAGACTAGTCTTTGAACTCTACGAGATTTTCAATTCTCTCACGAGTTCTTTGGACAGCGTCGGTGGCTGGCACAGCAGCCCAGAGCAGTCTTGAAACTTCACACTACACACTTCGAGCAGTTTCTAAGCGTAAGAAGAAAGTCTTCCTCTTTAACGAATGCTTTCCCACGGTTCAATAGTGTACGAGAAAGATGCTCTGGGAGCGAGCGGAGAACTGGTCAGGATCCGAGAGTTTTCATGCCTTTAACTTGGATGAAATTGTCCATTCACCGTCCTTTTCACGCATCAGAAACCTCTGGAATTGTGCAAATATGCAGAAATAATACAATCAGAAAAGACTAAAGCCGTTAAATCAAGTGTGGGTACTTCCTGTATGTTCAACCGATTGAATCATTGTCTTGTCACATAAATTGAGTTTCACGGGGTTCGACATAAAATTATTCACTGCGTACATATATGCGTGTTTGTGCATGAAGAGGTTGAGTAGTGAATACACACAAAAGTAATAATCAAAATGTTTCTTCAACCTGTGTCTGGAATTTATGCGCAGAAAACTGCGAAACCTATGTTTGTATTGTATTATCTATTTTTGATCGCACGCTTTCTTAGTCCTTCCTAAAGTCTGTCCTTCCTTCTTCGATAATTTTTTAGATCTAGGAGGTTTTTGTTCGGTTGTAAGTGTAGTGACTGCTAATGACATCATATATTTTAGTCATGAGTTATAAATAGCATTTTCATCATTATTTAAAGCATTTTTATTTGTTGATGATGAAATAAGATTTCCTCCATGGGCACATAACATTTATAGGCGTTAATATTATAGCCGTTTTATCATCATATGAACAGATGACGTCATCAATGTCGTTTCGCTTCAATAAAACTGTCGACTAGATAAGCGATGGCTCTTTGAATTTATTTTAATTTGTTCTCCCTTTTTTCTATGAATTCTTTTTGCTTTAAAGATATAAAGGTTTAATTACCCAAGTTTGAGGTGTTGTAACACAAGACAACCCCGACAAAAGTAAGAAACATCCTGAAACTCAAAATAGCCTCTTATAAGAGAGACCTATGGAGTCAACAAGAATCAGTTACTTCGAAAGCTAAAAGACTTTGAAACAAGACATTCCATTTCCTTAAGCATCTGAAATGACTCTAAAAAACTGCTTTAAGCTGCTAACGCTTTTCTGATGCGTGTGCTCCAAGATACGGCGAATCCACGTTCGCAGCTTGTGAATGTTGTGACTCTCGCAGTGTTCCAGCATGAAGAGCAATGGCTTCACCATGGCAGGAAAAAGCTCGGGTGACTCTGTCATGTGTTCGTTCAGTCGCGCCAAGATCCGAGAGAACCAGAGGGGCTGAAAAAAATGCCATCAGAAAGAACATTTTACCATATCGAAAAAATCCGTCGAAGTATTTAATGAACTTTATATAAACATCTCAGAACTTTCCAAGTTGGATCTCAAAAAGCATAACGGAAAAATTATCGAGGCTTCAAAAACTTAACCTGCAATCAAAGCTAATACGGTTCGAGAAATGAAAGTCTTCAACCACCGATAAAAACAGTTGCTCAAAACACCATTATAATAAGATCAATAAGTATTAAAATTATATACATATCTTCAAATTCTAAGTTACACAGTTTAAAAGCAGCGACGCCTGGTTAAGATGATAAGTGATTGAGATATCGCGCAGAAAAAAACTATTCCATCGAGTAGAATCGAACCCAACCATCTCGTCTCAAACCGGTAGCGCGAGTTACCATTAAACCACGCGGACACATTGCTATTTCGTGCGATAGTTTTATATGATCAACACACATCATAACAATGTTTGAAATTTTACTCCCATATGCATTTTCTGTTTCATAGAAATGTCCGTAAGAAGTTATCCTATTCGTAAAGAAAAAATTACATAAGTACTTGAATATTTGAACAATATAAGGCGATGCTGGAAATAATTTTCGCCAAAATGCTCAAAACGTTGTTCCTCGGGCAGATTTTGCCTGAAATTCCAAGCTTTTCAATGGCAAGAAACGGAAAAATGCTCCATGATAAATGACAGCAAATAACATGCGTTTTGATGGGCCTGCCAAGAAAAACCATGCAAAAACCAGCTTTCTACTTTGTACTCGTTTTGTTACCGCTAAAGAAGGGACAAAACTTTTAACTGCTTTTGTCACTGCCAAAATCGGGTTTTTCTGTCCTTGTTTTGTCACTGCCAAGATCGGGCTTTTTTTGTAGCACCTGCAACCACTTAGCCCTCATTTCCGGGATGATGGAGGATCGCTCTCAGGAACTCTTTGGGGACTTTGCCAATACCACATAGACTTTGATCTCAGCAAAGGGCCGAGAAAGAATACCAGCAGCTTCAACGGCAACAGACATTTCTAGCGACGTACCCCAACCGAGTTTACTAAACTAAACTCGGTTTGGTACGTCTCTACTAAACTCGGTACGTCGCTAGAAATGGTTGGTAGTTGGCCGTTTTAGCTGCTGGTATTGTTTCTCTTTAGCACTGCCTCCAGAAAAAATTTTAACATTAAAATTCGCTTAGGCTTACCAATTCCTAGCCGGGCTTGGACTGAACAAAACTGAAACTCACTAAGCTGTGTTCAATGGACAGTGTGTCCAAAAAAGAGCCGAGTTTGGCAGTGCCAAAACATGTAACAAAGAAAAAATTAAATTGTTCGTGATTTGACAATGACAAAAGGTGTTCAAAAAAGAGTCGAGTTTGGCAGGAACAAAACCTGGCCACAGAGTCGTTCATCATTTGACACGGCAAAAAGTGGTCAATTCTTCGTCCCTATTTTGGCAGTGAAAAAGTACTAATATCGGAATTTTCTTCTTCCAAGTTCGCATACTCGAAATCTTGGCGAAATAAGGTTTTTGACTGAGGAACAACATTTGAGCATTTTGGCGAAAATTATTCCCAGCATCTTCTTATATCTAGATTCACAGAGTCATTTGATCTTTATTTTGTGTTGTTATTGACAACGATTACTTTTCCTGCGATTTCCTCTCAAACTAATTATCACTGTAAAAAGTTAATTAGCAAAACTGTGAAAAGTTTGTATTTGTTGAAACTCTTGTATCAACCAATACTTCATTTCAGCATTTCAACCCGGTCCTTTCACATTTAATGGACCTGTGGTGCAGTCACTTCTCCTTCCTTGTACCTCTAATGAACGCGCTGCATCACATAAAACCCCGCTAGGTCAAATTTTACTTTTTTAGAAAAACTTTTTTCTATAAAAATTCCTTTTTCAGAGCTTCACCTCTCTCTCACCTCGGGAATGTTCGGCAGAGCCGCAAACAATGTTTGCGAGAGAAAGAGCGCCTTATGTGCCGGATCGAATTCCTGTGAGATGTCGTCGAGTTGTCGCAGAGCGGACACGGATGGATCATCGAAGTGCTTTGTCTGAACCAGTGGCATTTGATGAATCTCATTGAATAATGCGTCAAATGATAACCTTCTCAATCATTTGTGTCAAGTAAAGCTAGTGGCGTCGCATGTATATAATTTGTTGAAGTGTTTTTGAAGTTATCAATTCTAAAATTATAACTTCAAGAGTATATTTAACAACAAGACACATTGATTTATCGAGAGATTAAGCGAAAAATCCAGGTCTCCCTCGAAATATTGAGTTCACCCTAAGAAAGTTTGAACGTCAAGTTTAGGTAATCAATACTAAGAATTAGTTTCACAGCTTGAGGCAATCAATCAACAAGAAAAAAGAATGAATCAAAAGCTAACCAACGCGAGAAGTTGGACACTTGGGCGTACATCGACTTCCATGCTGAGAACCTTTGAAATTAAATGATTTATCTCAAGTTTGAACATCAAGCAAATCGAATATAAAATACAATCAATGCTTTTATGACGCGGAACTGCTTTCTAATCTCGATTACTCTAAAATCTTAATACACAACTTTAAATTGAAAGCGTCTGATTCTGAATATAAAATGCTAAGTTTAGTTAAAATGAGATGTGTTTAAGTTGATTAATTTGAAATAATCCTATTGTCTTCATATATACATTTATTTATTAAAATTTATTTTTTAAAAAAAACTCTGCTAATGTGTTAAAAGCAGGAAACGCCGCGTAGCGGCTGAGGAGAAAAATTACAATTGTTAGCAAAGGAAACCATCCGAAAAGTTAGCTGCGAAAATTTCCTATAGTTAGAAAATAGAAATTTACTTCAGAACTTAATTTGACATTGAGACTCACTTCACTATTCCTACGTTTAAAGTAAAAGCAAACCTTAGTTAATGATTCGCGTAGATTGACTCCGAGGTCGTCAGCAATGAGATTTAGTGCTTCATTCAACTAAAACAATACACTACCAAATACGTCAGTTAGGATCTTAGGTAACTAAGTTATTGTCATAAAAGAACTAAAAACAAAATATGTCTTTTTAGACATACTTTCTGGAGAAAAAATGCATATTATGAACTTCAGGGCATTCAACGAATTCCACGGACGGCTATGAATTTGGGTCCAATTTTTTCAAGTCCGCGTAAAACCCATAGAACGTTAACTTAGCTCTGTTTTTTCATTTTTATTACTCTAAGAGAGCAGAAGTCAGAATTCAGCGGATAACTTTTTTCAGAAACATTATCTTCACAACCCGTAAAATGCCAATTAAGACTACGATTCAAACTAGTGAATATTTTGTTCTTCGAGTATTGGTCATTTCTAAGCGAACTATCCATCACTACGAGCTTGTGTCCTGACAAAGTCTTAACTTTTTTTACATTCCTTAGCGAACTCAAATTTGATACATTTTAAATATTTTGATACATGTAGAAAATACCATGTGTTGTCATATTTTGAATAAATTTTTTGATAAATAAAAAAATTAAAAATAAATTAATGTGATAAATCTCTATACCTTCTTTTGATTACGATATTTGAATCATCTCCTGTTTCTCCTATTCAAACTCGGGGGGGGGGGGAAACGAAGCTCAAAGCTCACCTGACCACAAATAATCGCGTAGGACTCCAAATTATTCTTTGCATCAATGATCCGCTTACCACCTAAAATTAATCATACTTAGGAAACATAGAACGGATATTTATATTTAGAAACGAAAAACGAAAAACTTGTGAAGTTAACATTGAAAAGAACTAGGTCATTGTGCTTTTACATAGTTTCATCGCTTGGAGTAGCTACATACATATGTGTTTTCGCTGCTAGTAACGCGCTTTTCCCTGGTAAGAAAGGAAGAGAGAGAGAGAGAGAGAGAGAGAGAGAGAGAGAGAGAGAGAGAGAGAGAGAGAGAGAGAGAGAGAGAGAGAGAGAGAGAGAGCGAGAGAGAGAGAGAGAGAGAGAGAGAGAGAGAGAGAGAGAGAGAGAGAGAGAGAGAGAGAGAGGAGACGGCTGAGTTCGACACCGCCTGTCAAGCCGATTCATAATGGTGAGAATTATCGTGTTTTTATGCAGGTTTATAAATACTCGAAAGGTTTATGTAAAGCTTAATCTGTATGCGAAATAGCAAAACTTTATTACACCTCAGGCAGACATCTGTTGGAGCGTTAGAATTCAACTTTTCACTTTGTCAAAGTAATCTCTGCAAAGTGATCTCGTTAAACGCTCTAATGTCTCACGACGAATTGCCATGAGAAGAAGAATGGACTACGGTATTTTTTATATTAATATAAAATTTCGTCCAACACTAAAAGTTACGTCGAACAGTAAAAGTTATTTTTTTAAAAATACCGTAGTCCATTTTTCTTCTCATGGCAATTCGTGGTGAGACATTAAAGCGTTCAACGAGATCACTTTGAAGAGATTATTTTGACAATGTGAAAAGTTGAATTCTAACGCTCCGTGAGAGAAAGAGAACGCTACAAGCGTGTATATGGACAAACAGAGAACATGAAACCTCATCTTATGAGGACCATAAGTAAATTCATTTTATTTATTTTTAAATCTGTATTTGGAAACGGAATTTAAGATGGGAAGAACTATACTTTTTATTAATTGAGTTGTGAACAGTTTTCAATATTTATCGTCTCAAAACTTAAACTCTTCTCTTAGTTCTCTATCTTTCTATCTAGAATTCTCCTCTTTCTCTCGATCTAGATTTCTTCTTTATTGCTAGAAAAATTTTTGTAGTTGGAAGAAATTATTCATTTTAGAAATTGAAATGCCGTTCATCATACCAGCATATATCCAGCAGATAAGAACGCCCAATGAGAAAACGTCAGCCGCACTTGTAACACACTAAAAGAATTCTCATATAGTTATCCACTAGTTTTTTTCTTGTAAATTTCTAAAGGTTTGCTGGAACATCTATTCAACTCGTCAATCAAGTCAGCCAGCAATTTACTCAATAAATTATCTCGAACTGAAATTATCACTCTTAATCATTTTCGAATGTTTACTTATTTTCCAAGTTTAAACGCAATAATTGCTGTATTTTAGAAATTTCTAGAATTGAAAAATTCACAAACTTGCCTTTCTTACGGTAGTGATTTGAAAAAAACCTGTTCTTCGCGAGCACAGTAACCTATTCGGTTATACATATTTTCGACTGCCAAAGTCGAAATTCGGTTAGTGGATTTGAGCGGTTTTAAAATAAAACCCAACTTTCTTTCAAAAATTTGAGTCACGATCCTGTCAGAATAACAAAACATGTGTTTTTTCTAAATCGGTTGAAAATATTGGTTGGACATAAAGCATCTTAATTCAAATAACTCATTAAAGATTCGATTCCAATTTAAAAACAAGTTTGATAAGAAATTAATCCTTTTCTATTACTACTTCCCTTTTTCTCCAATTCCCACTCATAACTTACCAAGGCTTAGTTTTAAAAAAAAGAAGCTTGATAAGTGAAACTTGTTGATTTGGAGCGAGGTACTCTGGAGCAAGAAAATCGAGATCTGGCTGCAGTAGAGAAGGAAGTTTTTTCGTCCACGGGAAGCAAGGGTAAGTGGACTGCAAAACAATATTCATTCATTCAATCGTTTATTTGCTCGTTGATTTATTCATTAGATTATTACATTCCAGGGATCAGTTTTTAATAGTTCTCTGACAACCCTAGGTTCTTTAATAGTTCTCAAACAACCCTAGGTTCTTCAATAGTTCTCTAACAACTCTAGGTTCTTTAATAGTTCTCTGACAACCCTAGGTTCTTTAATAGTTCTCTAACAACCCTAGGTTCTTTAATAGTTCTCTAACAACCCTAGGTTCTTTAATAGTTCTCTAACAACCCTAGGTTCTTTAATAGTTCTCTGACAACCCTAGGTTCTTTAATAGTTCTCTGACAACCCTAGGTTCTTTAATAGTTCTCTAACAACCCTAGGTTCTTTAATAGTTCTCTAAATACCCTAGGTTCTTTAATAGTTCTCTAGCGACCCTAGGTTCTTTAATAGTTCTCTAACAACCCTAGGTTCTTTAATAGTTCTCTAAATACCCTAGGTTCTTTAATAGTTCTCTAACAACCCTAGGTTCTTTAATAGTTCTCTAAATACCCTAGGTTCTTTAATAGTTCTCTAACAACCCTAGGTTCTTTAATAGTTCTCTAACAACCCTAGGTTCTTTAATAGTTCTCTAACAACACTAGGTTCTTCAATAGTTCTCTAACAACACTAGGTTCTTTAATAGTTCTCTAACAACCCTAGGTTCTTTAATAGTTCTCTGACAACCCTAGGTTCTTTAATAGTTCTCTGACAACCCTAGGTTCTTTAATAGTTCTCTAACAACCCTAGGTTCTTTAATAGTTCTCTAACAACCCTAGGTTCTTTAATAGTTCTCTAACAACCCTAGGTTCTTTAATAGTTCTCTAACATCCCTAGGTTCTTTGAATGTTCTCTAACAACACTAGGTTCTTTTAATGTTCTCTAACAACCCTAGGTTCTTTGAATGTTCTCTAACAACCCTAGGTTCTTTAATAGTTCTCTAACAACCCTAGGTTCTTTAATAGTTCTCTAACAACCCTAGGTTCTTTAATAGTTCTCTAACAACCCTAGGTTCTTTTAATGTTCACTAACAACCGTAGGTTCTTTAATAGTTCTCTAACAACCCTAGGTTCTTTAATAGTTCTCTAACAACCCTACGTTCTTTGAATGTTCTCTAACAACCCTAGGTTCTTTAATAGTTCTCTAACAACCCTAGGTTCTTTAATAGTTCTCTAACAACCCTACGTTCTTTGAATGTTCTCTAACAACCCTAGGTTCTTTAATTGTTCTCTAACAACCCTAGGTTCTTTGAATATAAAGTACACATCAGTTTTCAAATTAATCAATCAAAAACCTAAGTAATTTTTATTTATATCACTGCAGATAAAACATCAAACGGTTAAGCAACCACTATCAAATCATATCAGCATCTTCAAAAGCCAAATGAATAATCTCTATGGTCTTTAAAACCCCTTTTTTGAGAGTTCTGAGAACCTAAATAAACCTAGGTTTTTTTTAATGCAAAAGTAGTTTACTTTCAGACCTCAGGTTTTATACTCTTGGTGAACATTGAGACTCAATTGGTGTATAAGTGGCTCCCTAACTAAGGGCGGAACATAAACCTTGTTTCGGCGAATTCAAAAAAGCCTTTGTTTTTATTTGTTTTATATATTTTCCTTTCAGCTACATTGAAGCATATAATTCAATCAATATCAAGATAAAAGACCGTCCCTGCCTATGTTCAAGTTACTGACTCCTTCTTTGGCAGAGACGCTGAAAGAAAATCCTCCAATCTTCCACAATCTCTGGTTCGTTACGTAGATGGAGGACGGCGTCAAATTGCCGTGAAGAATTTTGGCCGAGTTGTGCAAGTAGGAGAGACCGTCGATTATCTGTGAGGACACTTTTAGATAGATTGGTGAAGTTTGTTGAGTATGGTGACTGAATGGCTATAACTTTATGCGTATATTGAGCATATCAATTGAGAAAAATTAAATTTTGAAGAGAAATAAAGGGATAGATCGATATAGAGAAAGAGAGAAAAATAGAGGTAGATAGAATCGAGAGAGAGTGAAAAAGCTCTAACTTGTAGAATGCCAAGCTTCATCTCCAGTCGACTAACACCGTCCTCAATTACAACGGAGTCCAGTTGTGCATAGACGGATTCCGTTGCGAATGCCATGATGTCTCTTAATAGTTTTACCTGGGCTCAGATATTTTCTGCGGACTAGGTTCAAATTCATTGTTGTTGTTGTTGTTTTCTTCTCAGACCATGTTGTGAAGCCTTGTTTTCTGTTTCGAGGCCAGAATTTTTCCTCAACTCAGTTTGTAACTGTTTCCTATTCCTAGAAACTCCTATTATGTCCCAAATCAATTCATTTTTTCCTAGTTGTGAAAGGAACTCTCTCGAAAAAACTCTACTAAGCCTGTAAATTTTAAGGCAGATGAGCAAAAAACCGTTTTTGAGGCTCGAAATTATCTGATAAATGAGTTTTCCGGAGGTGTTGTTGGAAAAATCAACTCTGGAGGTCGTCTGTATGTATAAACCAGCAAAAGTCACTTAATTAGAGCACCAATCAATATTTTTTTAATATATAAATTACTTTTGTAAAATGGATTTCGTTAAAAGCCTGTGAACTGTAAAATATGCTCTCACCTATCAAGAAAAAATTTTAGTCATAGGAAACCTGCAATTCTTGTAAAGAAGTCAGGAAATCATTTGTTGCTTAGATAAATAAAATCTACCGAGTGATCACTAGGAAGGAATGTGATTTGAAGTCGTTTGATTCGATCGATTACTTGGTGGCCGTAAATATTTGCGTAATTGAAGAATTAAATAACTTCCCGTACTGTATTTTTTATTCAGGAGTAAAATCTTCATGGAAAGATGTAAAACGTTGATAGATAACTTGATATCCTCAAGAGGATGCACCACTTGGAGTATTCGAGGATGAGCGAGAGCGGAGAGCTGAGTGATGTCATATCTGAACAGAACTGTATCCATTGACAAAGAGGAACCTTATTCGTCAAGGAAAGTTTTATACATTAAGAGACTCTTATGAATTAACTTGAGATTTTTCTTATTTATCATTTGTAACATTATCTGAGGGTACCCGATAAATCTGAAAATAAAAACCTTGAAAAATATCATATGTATACATCTTTATATTTTAGAGAATCTAGAGATTCTCTAAAACATAAAGATTATTATCCATCAGTTGTAGCTCAAATAACTTGAGCAAATTGACTTTATCCATTCCGTAGATGAGACTACAGAGTAAGTAGAGAATTTTTTTTAAAAAAAACGCTGGTTTCAGTCATGAAAAAGCCGAGTATTTGAGCAGCCATAGTTTATCAATGCTTAATTTCTAATCATACCCGTAAACTTGCCTATTTTTCTTAGAAAAGTGTGTTGGTCTCCTCATTTTTCAGGTTTTTGGCGAATTCTATGTTCTGAAAATTATAAACATACGCCGACAGTGATTCAAAATTTAAACATTTGAAATTTTGTTGACCGTATCAAATCGACAAGAGTTAATCGATTCTTCATCCCAAGGCGTGGCGCAGCTTTGACATTCAACTTCTTCTCAAAGACGAAAACCGAAGCTTCCTAAATATCATTACAACTCAAATATGTGCGGTACTTTATTATTTTCTGTGCACGGTACTTTTTCATTTTCCCTGCTCAAATCTTCCGGTATTTCATATGTAAATATCACACGGAACAGTTTTTTTCCGTTAGGGTAGCGGTAAGGGACTTGCTCTCGGTAAAAGTGACACGGCTGAGTTTGAACTGCCCTCGGATCCTTTTTCCATGCAATAATTCCCATTTTTTCCCATTTATGAAATTTTTTAATAAAAAAGGCCTTTTCTACTACATTCTTTGGGCGTAAATAGTGAAGTTGAGTCAAATGACGTAGAAAGAGAGAGAGAGTTAATGAGTGGGTAGGAAAAAGCTGCACAACTGGGTCAGTTTGTTCTCATTTCAAAAAATAAGTTTATTATCGGAGTGCATTTTTATGTTTAAACCAGTATGAAATATTACTAAAATCGTTTCATTTAATTTGACCATTCATTCATTTATTCATTACATGATCTGTGCATAAGAAAGAAAATAAAGTTACACGTCTGGTTTTATTGGACGGAATTGAGTCCAAAGCTATAAATAAAGACTTCGAGAGCTCAAATATACGTAGGTCTTTATCTGTAAGCTCTTTAGTGAATGTTGACCTGTTTGATGTCCATAACAAGTACTGCTCACTTATTTTTGTCCCTATAGGGAACACGGTATTCTATAGAATACCGTTTCTATATAATACCGTGTTCGGTCACCACTTGAGACATGGTCTAATTGGTAATAAAAGGGAATCAATAGGTTGAAGCATTGGGATTCCGACCCATTTAAGCGATGAAAAATCGAGAAGTCACAAATAAATCTAGTAAGTGAAAGCTTTCGGTTCCAGAAAGGATAGTGAAAAAAGTTGTAGTATTAGAGAAAGGATAGAAAAATTAAGAGAAAATGAAAGTAAGAGAGAGGAGTAAAAAAGAAAAAGAGAATGAAAGTTAGAAAAAAAATAGATGAAAAAGTTCTGATGCCATAGACTTTCTCAAGAAGTTTCAGACGAATGTATACTCAAAAGATTTTTAGATTCTTCATTTTGTATACCCTGTGGCAGTTGTTATTTTTCAATAACAGAAGTTTATGCATTCGGTTTCATCTAATCAAGAGATTATTCTGAAGGGTTTTGAAGCTTTTGAATAGAAATATTTATGTTTTCATGAGTTTTCTTTAATCCTCTCAGCTATTTCTGTTCCCTTTTGGAGTTTCATAATTTTAGAAATCGGTTTTTCTCTTCTTTTTTTTCTATCTATCTTTATCTCTTTGATGATGATATTCAAATGAGAAAGTCTTCATTCCATAGCTTCTCTGCTGTCCCACTCTCTCACAAACACCTTTCTCTCTTTTTCTTTTCTAGAACACTATGTCTTCCAGGCTTTCATATTACGAATACCTCCTTTTGGTTACGTTGAAATAATTGTTACGTTCAATATTTTTTTGGAAGGAACGATAAATTGGAAGGCATCCAAACAGAGAAAGGAATTTTCTATTTTACATTTTTCTTTTTGTTTTGCTCTTTTATCTGTCCGGTCTGTCCAGCCCAGTAAGGCCTATTTGTCTGGTTTGTCTAGATTGCCAAGTACTTTTTGTGCCTTAACTGGTTCGATCATTTTCTTCTGAATGAGATGGAACGGCGAAGAAGAGCTACCTAATGGAGTATATAATGTGCTCCCGTGAGACAATCCCATACGTGCACCGGAAAGCGCAGAGAAAACAAAGAAAGATAATAAGAAAAAGAGATTAAAAAGAGAAAAAAATTAAGAGTAAGAAAATAAGAGAAATAGAGAGGAAAAAATATGAAAAAAGAGGAAGAAAATTTGAAAGAAAGAATAGAGAAAAGACAGTGCAGATAAAACCATAACAATACAAAAGAAAGAAAGAGAAAATGAAAGAGGAATAAAGAAATTGAGATAGGAGGAATTCTGCCTAAAGCAAGCTGGAAGAGTGAAAAAAACCAGAAGAAGTTGTAGGACAATCACATGGCCTTTTATATTCTGGAATAAGAAATGTTAAGACTGAATGAAAAAAGTACAGAAAAGAGAATGAAGAAAACATGATGAAAGAAAAAAGGGTGAGAATAAGAAACATCAGAAAAGAGAGAGAGAGAGAGAGAGAGAGAGAGAGAGAGAGAGAGAGAGAGAGAGAAAAAGAGAAAGAGAGAGAGAGAAAGAGAAAGAGAGAGAGAGAGAGAAAGAGAAAGAGAAAGAGAGAGAGAGAGAGAGAGAGAAAGAGAGAGATAGATAGACATAAACAAGTAAAGTGAGGAAACATGAAAAAGCTCAAAGAAAGAGTCGAGAGGAAAAAAGGAAAACAATAGAATATTTTTCATTCATTCTTATGGAGTGTTAGAATTCAACTTTTCACTTTGCAAAGTAATCTCTGCACAGTGATCCCGTTAAACGCTTAACGGGGTGCGGCCGGGATGCGGCCTAGAGCGTTTGACGGGATCACTTTGCAGAGATTACTTTGCAAAGTGAAAAGTTGAATTCTAACCCTCCATTAGTCTCAGCCCATCGTTGCCTAAACGATTTACAAAGATCAAAAAATGATCTCTCTACCATCATCTTTCTGTCTTTATCATAAATTATGGAGTTACACTCCTTTCATGACGCAATTGCTTCATGAGCATGCGTGACTAGGAAGAGCGGTCAGTGTGCCTAAGTGACATATGTAGCAAGAATTCGCATGGGACAATGTGGGCTCGGTTGGTGTATTGGTAACACTCTACAAGACCCGGTTAGGCAGTGGAGGTTCGGTCCCAGCCGAGTGCCATTTTGCCCGTGCGATGGAACTCTTTCAATAGATTTTTTTTATGTAGTACTGCATACTTGTATTATTTTTTTGCGTATGTAGGATCCTGAAGGCAAGGTACGAGTTTGTAACTCGTTAGATGGAACTAACAAGTAGAACAACTGTTCGCTTCCTAGTTTATTACTAGATATATTGCATGGAGAAATTTTGAGACGAGCGATCACATTATAGGCCTTCTCAACACGGTCGAATTGGAGAATGGGAATTCAATTTCGAGACCCTTCGAATCGATACTACTAATGCCACAATACCTGAGTAAATGCTGCATTAAGTTGGCAAGTACATTCACTGTGTTTTTCGAGAACAGAGAGTGATACTTCTTAGGCTCTCGAGCATTGGAAAAGACGCCACAATTTGGCCACTGCACACGAACCTTGTCACCGAAGACGCTTCGCGCGTTGTAGATCTTCCAGTAGGCGGAGGTAGATCGATACTCGAGAGAGTGGAAGAACTTCTCCAAAGCTGAAGCTGCCATATTTGACGGCGGGGGAGAGACAGAAGGTCGCGAAGGGATCAAGGAGGTCTCCTAAAACATCAATTTTTTTCAAATTCTAATCAGTAAATTGCTCCTTTCCCCCCTCAACCTCTAGAAAGGACAGGGAATTAGAATTTGTAAACTTCACCAGAATCTCCCTCTCACCTCAGGCTCCAAACTCACCAAGCGCGCATCGCATGAGCGGGAGAGTGGTTGGCGCAGCAAAGTTGCATACAACCACCCGTTACGGACCCGCTCTCCCATGCCGAAGTTGACTGGTGGAATATACAATTGATCGACTTATGCTTGAGGACTCTTTCTGCCATCTAACAACAGTTGCAACAAATGGAAACGACGTATTGTCATTAGCTCGAGTTAATGCGCTTGAAATGATGGGGAACCAGAGATAAAAGAAATAGAGAGGTAGGAAGAGAAAAAGGAGAGAGGACGATAGAGAGGATTAAGAGAGAAAGAAAGATAAAGATATAGAGACAGAGGGAGAAAGAGAAGAAAAAACTGTGTAGTTATAATTGCTCTTAACTGCGTATTTTTAAATCATGGTCCTTAAAAGTCAGAGAAAGTCATCAGAGAAAGTCATCTTAAAAGTAATTATGTTTTTAGTTGATGCATGCGGCCTTTTTTGTGCCTCAGAAGCTGGTAACGCTTTTCTTCTATCAAAATTTTAGTCCATCGTTTTTTAATTATAAATGTTGTCTGAAGTGTGCTTCAAGCAGTGTGAAAACCATTTTCTACTTTTTTTCCTAACATTTCTAACATCAAGCAGTGTGAAAACCATTTTCTACTCTTTTTTCTAACATTGTCCGCGCTGTAAACAAATGCTTGTCAACTTGCTTTTGTGTCAAACTTGCAATTCGTTCATCATAGTGCGTTATACTCCTTTTTTTCAAACGAGTTAAACCCTTTTAGTGACAAATTTTTCACAAGTAACAATTCTTTCTATGAGTAGCTTTATTACGCTTCATAACATAACAAAATATATACCTTCTACGATATTGAGTCGGAAGATTTTTGATTCATTTTCAGTTTAAAAGCAGTGACTAGTTGTTGATACAAAATATGATTAAATTGAATCATGAAAAAGGTGGTTTACAAAGCGGGATTGAACTCAGCTGTTTTTCTCTTACCAGATGTCAGCTTCTGGGTAATTGAACCCAAATTGTTATTACGTGAGAAAAGCCAGAACTAAGAACGGCCTCTCATAGAGACGCGTGCTCATGAAGTCTTGAGCAGAGCAAAACTTTCAAATTTACTAAGAAAACAAAGAGGTTTTAAAAATGAAACAAGAAGGTAACAATAACTTTTTTACTTTATTAGTAAATACAATAAAGCCACTCCTACAATAGGAGGATATGACTTGATGATGCAACAATTTTTTTTCCTTTAAAGGGGTGTGAATACAATGCTTCAATGATTGAATTGACGTTTAGGCTGAAGTAAAGCTCATTTCTAATTAAAGATTCGATAACTTGTCGCTCGTCTTAGTAACGCCCCATGGTCAGTAATGAAAGAAAGAGAGATAGAGAGAGAAAGAGAAAGAGAGAGAGAGTAGAGAGAGAGAGAGTGAGAGAGAGAGAGAGAGAGAGAGTACTCAAGTCTTTTCGTGCAGTTTTCTCGTTAGTGTGGCCTTAACATTCTCTTCCACTTAAAAAGGCAAGCTGACAAGCGAGCGAGATACACACACACAACGCTCACATAGGAAGCGATACTCATATTGTTCAGAAGATTCTCCTCTCTGACTTTCTCATTACTTCTGGTTAATAAGTCATTGCCACGGTATGTTGAAGAGAAAATATTTCTCGGTATTAACTCAAAATAAATAAGTTATCCATACCGGCTCATTTGAGATTATACTGCTTTTTTAAATTTTTGCTTTGTTAACTAAGTTCATATTTGCCTCGCCTGCCATGATTTATTTGGCGAAAAGGCGACGGTGTCGATCAATGGTATTTATCGGGTCTCATTCACGGGTCTTTCACTCAATATTGTTTTTTTTTAAAATTTTTTAAATAAGTAATTGTTTTATCGAAAACCCATGCCGCCTAAGTAAGAGTACCGGAAGCAAAAGCAGATCCGAATGGTAAAAAATGTTGAAAGTTTTTTGTAAGCAAAATTGGAAAATTTTTTCCATAGTCTCTTTACCAAGCCGTTCGGCCTCGTTAGCGTCACCTCACCACTTAAACTGGTTCGAATTTCTGAGTATTCATGGTAGAAATACTTGAGAGAGAAGCAAAAAGAAACGAACGATGCGACCTGATGTAGTTTAAGAAAACAAAATCAGTTATTACACTCAAACGATGGGTTTCTACTTCGATACAACGATCGCATTTAGAAATCTGATTCAAAATAGAACTCAGACATACGAGTTGAACCCAGCCTTACGAGTTGAGCCTAGCGTTACCAGTCGAACCAAACTTTATCATGTTTCTAAAGCGGGAAAGAGCTGCCCAGCCAAATCAACGTAGCAGCATTAAAACATTCGAATCCTTGTCAGAGTTTCTATTGTTTTCTTGTTTCGGTCGGCTCTAATGTATCTTGAATTTGATCACAAATACTAAGAAAACATTGTTTTAAAATTATGTAATTTTTTTTTTCAAACAAGCTCTTGTTCTCTCGATGAAACAAGTTCCTGATGGCTTGAGCGGAACATAACTCCAGTATTTACAAGTTAATTTACGAAATTGTATCCAATCACTGTCATAATACCCGAATCGAATCTCAGCGCACAGGAATACACTTATGGAGCGTCAAAATCCCAAAAAGTGAAAGATAAGTGAAGCACCGATTTTTTTACCCTATGTAGTCTCACCACGAATTGCCGGTAAATGGCAATGGAAAATGGTGTTTTTTTTATGTACCTACGTTTGAACGAAACAATCACTTTTAAACAAGATTAAGCAATAAGAAAACACCGTAATCTATTGCCATTTCACGGCAATTCGTGGTGAGATTAAAGAAGGTATGAAATCGGCGCTCCACTTATCTTTCACTTTTTGAATTTTCACGCTCGGTTATATGTGATCGCTATTCACATACAAATTGCACGTTAGGTTTTCATGTATCAAAAACCAGACAGTTATGAACAGAATCAATAGGATAAAAACCGCTTAAAACCGCGGTCACAGATGAGATCGATAATACAGAAATGGAAGAACAGCTTAAATGAAGAGTCATAATGAATTCTCAAATGCATCTTTTGAAATCTTCTTTGACAAGCAGATTAGTGCGCACATTTGTTTGAAAGACTCACATAAAAACGGGATTAGAGACGAAAGATGATAGAAGAAAAAACTCGGAAGGCGGGAGAAAATACTCACATTGAAGTCATCAGGGAACATGAATATAAATTCGTGAATCGAAAAAAAAGGAGGACGTTGTTTTGTGCTAGAAAAAAGCCTAACTAATCAGGGAACATAAGTGAGTTTGAGAGTCGATGACAATTTGGTTGTGATACATGGACACTTTATAAACAATAATGATGAATTTTGATCGGGAACGATTTTTCGGATAAGAATTTGAAATAATAAAACTTAGTTTTATAATACATTTTTCAAAAAATCATTACGCAAAACAATACAAGAAAAAAGAGTTTAAAAAATAAATATCTCATAGTAAAAATGTTCTCGAAGCATTGTGAAAGTTCATGCTAACAACTTAAAAAAAGATGCGTTTTTGCTTGGAACTTCTTTGAAATATGATATAATAAATAGATAATATTAGAGAACTAGGATAATTTAAATCAACGGTTAATTAAGGATAGACAGAAGATCTTGATAAAGAGAAAGAGAGCAAAGAGCTAAATGAGATAGAAAAAAGTGAATAGATAATAAAAAAAGTTAGGGGAGGAGAGAAAAAGAGAAAGAAAAAAAGAGAGAGGTGGATAGAAAAATTATTAACAAAAAATAGAGGAAAAGCGAAAGTTACACAGAAGAGCTGAGTAGGTATAGAGAACAAGTATGACATGAGAAAGAGCAATCAGACCACCAAAAAAGATGATGTGGGGAAAAAACTTTTATCGTAGGTTCCCAGTGAATTAAGAAGTCTTTCCGGATTCTTTTCATATGGAAGAAGGCAAATGAAGTGAAATAGAGCCGTCTTTTATAACAAAATCTTATATTCTCATTCTCTGCACCAACTTCCGTTGAAATGAAGCATCCTATTATTCAGTCAGGGAAGGAAGGCCCTATTAGAGGGCGAGACGAGAAGAAAATGAAGACATGAGAAACAGAAAGTAGAAAAAAATTCAGGAAGAAGTTAAGAAAATAATGTGAAAGAGAGAGGAAGAGAAAGACACAAGATGAGATTGGATACAGTAAAAGAAAAAGAAGATTTAAAGGGAAGATTTTTCAAGTTACGTGATGGAGGAATGAAATGAAAAAAGACAATTTCACCATAGAAGAGAATTCTTCTAAAAAAATTTTAAGTCGCTCACCTCAGAGTGAACTGTTCTGTTGAGTGAAGCTTCTAGCAGCACAAATAGAGAGAACGATGCGTACATAACAAGGTTTTTTCTTTCTCGAAAGAATTATATTCAAAAACTTTCTCATGATATTGGATTGATTTTTCTTGAGTTTCAAGAAGGTTGAGTGATTAACAGTCGAATTTCATTCAATCTTCATGCTTATCAAGCGATTGCGTCATGAATGGAGCATAACTCCAGAATTCACGATTAAGACAGAAGAGAGATGGAAGATGGATGAAAAATCTTCAAATGCTAAGTAACACAGTTTGAAGGTAGTGACGCCTGGTTAAGATGACAAATGATTGAACTATCGCAGATAAAAAAATAGCTAGTCTACGGGTCGGGATCGAACCCAACCATCTCTGATTCAAACCGAGAGCGCGTGTTACCATTACACCACAGGGACACATTGATATTCCGTGTGATAGTGTTATATGAAAGGCTCATTTGCCTTGTTCTCTTAGTCACGCATGCTTATCAAGCGATTGCGTCATAAATGGAGCGTAACTACAGAATTCACGGTTAAGACAGCAGAGAGATGGAATATGGATTATAAATCTTCAAATGCTAATTTAAACATTTTGAAGGCAGTGACGCCTGGTTAAGATGACAAATGATCGAACTATCGCACAGAATAAAGCTACTCCACCGGGCGGGATCGAACCCAACCATCTCTGACTCAAACCGGGAGCGCGTGTTACCATTACACCACGGGGACATATTGATATTTCGTGCGATAGTGTTATATGAAAGGCTCACTTGCCTTGTTCTCTTAGTCACGCATGCTTATCAAGCGATTGCGTCATGAATGGAGCGTAACTCCAGAATTCACGATTGAGGCAGAAGAGAGATGGAAGATGGATGATAAATCTTCAAATGCTAAGTTACACAGTTTGAAGGCAGTGACGCCTGGTTGAGATGACAAATGATTGAACTATCGCACCGAAAAAGCTACTTCACCGGACGGGATCGAACCCAATCATCTCTGACTCAAACCGGGAGCGCGTGTTACCATTACACCACGGGGACACATTGATATTCCGTGCGATAGTGTTATATGAAAGGCTTATATGCCTTGTTCTCTTAGTCACGCATGCTTATCAAGCGATTGCGTCATGAATGGAGCGTAACTCCAGAATTCACGATTAAGACAAAAGACAGATGGAAGATGGATGATAAATCTTCAAATGCTAAGTTACACAGTTTGAAGGCAGTGACGCCTGGTTGAGATGACAAATGATTGAACTATCGCACAGTAAAAAGCTAGTCCACTGCAAGGGATCAAACCCAACCATCTCTGACTCAAACCGGGAGCGCATGTTTTTTTCTGTGCGATAGTTCAATCATTTGTAATTGAAGACTTTGTTTTGCGCCTTTCCCATAGCAATATCGCATCAAGAACTAATGTAACTCGTCGCAAAGTTTTCGCTAGCGGTAAAAGAAAAACTGCTGAGATTGTCTCTTAGATCAGCCTTCACTTTGCTATAGTGAGCTAAATTTTTTCAACTACATTCATTCATTCTTTATTCCAAGCATGTAGGTATTCAAGACAAAAGCAAATTACATATAAACAAAGGTATGCATGGACTACATTACACATAAAGCTTAGTGGCGGTGTGTAAAGGGGAAAAAAAAGGGGGCTGTGATGCTGATGAAAAATCACAAGTCTTAATTAAGTATCAGAAACAAGACTAACTGGCACAATCACATTCACAGGCAACGAAAGAAGTTGTTTTCTAAATTTAAGGCTACTAGCTTCATTGATAACATCAAATGGAAGAGAGTTCCAAACAGACATTTGACGGGAAACACATGTCGATAAAGAGGTCTTATTGATGCGGTGAGGAGAAATAAGTCTTAGAGGATGCGAATGCCGAGTGAAACGCTGAACAGCCGAGATTTCGTATAAATGATCAGTGTCTATGTCTAAGCTGTTATGTAAACATTTATGAATAAAAAGTAGATCAGAGATAGCACGACGGTACTCGAGGCTCTGAAGGCCTAGCATTGAAAGCCTCTGGGAATACGGAAGCTTAGAGTGATGGGCTCTTCCTAGTACTCTCCTCGTGAAAGAGCGTTGGACTTTCTCAACCAACTTAACAAGGCCCGAGGAAGATGGATTCCACAACTCACTTGCGTATTCGATAATCAAGAGCGACTTGGATATCATGGCTAGAAGAGGGAACACGACCCATAATTTTTATATCGTCTGCATACAAACCGAATCGAAGGTTAGGAGGTATCGCTTCATTCACTGAATCAATATACATAAGGAATAGTAAAGGACCAAGGGAAGAGCCTTGAGGCACACCTGAAATAACAGGCATGGGCTGAGATAGCACATTATCGACTAAGACTGATTGAGTTCGATTACTTAAATAGCTACTAAGCCAATTGACAATATTAGAGGAGATACCGAACGAATGAACTTGATATAAAAGCAGCCTATGATCTACAGTATCGAACGCTTTACGAATATCGAGGAAAATAACATCAACTGAAAACCCTTGAGCCAAAGAATCTACATCAAAAGAATGAGATTCTACCAAAGATGTTACGGTAGACTTTCTCGCTCTAAAACCTGCTTGATATGGAGACAATAGTTTTGATTCTTCTAAATACGAATAAACTAAGGCGAAAACGATTTTTTCCATAATCTTGGATAACGAGCAACATAGCGATATAGGTCTGTAATTATTTAACAGATTGCGAGAACCAGATTTGTGTACTGGTTTAACAATTTATCGCTTCCAAATAGAAGGAACTGAGCCAGAAAGCAGACTGTTATTGAATAAAATGCATAATGGTTTCACAAGAGCGAATTAAATAGTCACTAAATATGCAAAACGAGACTGTTCCAGATATTACCGCCATTTGAACCTCATTTACTTTTACTCAACTAGCAAGACCCAAACAAAGTAAAAACTTCGAGATAACTCGTTTAGAACCGCGTATTATCAATCTGAAAAAATTTTAATAAGCCGTTCGAATGACTTTATTAGTCCACCGGAGAGTGGAATTTACTATGAAAAAGTCCCTTTGTCTTTATTTCAGTGATTATCCATTATACAGAAGCACATAATAAACTTATATGTATGCGTGAAAGCCACAAATTATACAGAAAATTAGTAAGTTCAGGCATGGAATATAGCATAGAGTAGTGAAAATCGGATACGCTCCAGATGGTATAAGGCTGAATGGGTGCTGAATGGGTTTCCGTCTGCCTGTTGGCAGCAACAAGGGAGAAACAAGAGGAACAACGAAATTCTTTTTTTTTACAACCGCAACTACGTTCAGCATAAGAGAAGACAAAGGTTTGAAAGGAGCGGAAGTTACTTCATGCGGACTTGTTCGGTATTCCTCCATTTTCCGGCAATTTTTTTTCGACTCATGATAGACTCGGAGAGTCACACATTTCACGATCAAACATCGTTCTCATAGAATCAGCGCTCATGAAACACAAGATGATTATGTAATCTGCATCAAAAGAAAGGGAGGGCTTAAAGGACTTCACAGAGATATAAAGGTTTACAACGTCGGTTTCACAAATTTAAGATTTTCTACTGTATGTGTGATTTACCGATAGGCAAATGATATTTTAAAAGAACGAGCTTAATATGTAAGCTTAATATGTACGATGATTGATGTTGAATAGAAACGAGGAGATGGTTAGACTATTGGAAATGGTTAGATTCGCCTAGTCTTACATACATTCATACAAATTAGTCTCAAAGTGGCCTACGAAGTTGGCCAAAAAGTCACATGAAACTCGGTTATAAAAAGAAAGATTAGAACTAAAACTGCTCTGAATGAGAAATGGTGCCTATGGATCAGCTGGGTATTACATGAGATTCATGCGGAATCGGATTCTTATGGCCAGTTATATACATAGTTTTACGCCTCTTTAGAACTGAATTTCGTCTGTCTACAATTCAAATCATGTTTCATCTTCTCCTTAAAACTACAAAACTCGAGCTCAGTTAGCTATTTTTCTTATTGTTTTTACCATTATGAATATTTATTAAACAAAATTACGAAATACAGTTTGGAGCAGACAAAAAATACTAGTAGTTTTTGAGAGTTCATGTTAATTGCACAAATTGTTTTACAAATTATTTTTTGAGAGTTCAAGTTAACTGGGCAATTTTATTATTTGTTAACTTAGAAGTCTTGGTGATTTCATATCAAGAAGATACACATGTACCTATGTATCTAAAACCCTTTTGGGCTTTTGTTCTTGTTTTTAAAAAAAATTTGGAGAAAAAAGCTATGTATTATACATAGTTTACAGTTGAGAACTGGAAATGATGACCCTGTTCAAGAAAAACTTTTTCCATGTGGTAAATTAATCAAATTTCGTCTCTATCAAATCCTCTTGCATGAAGTGTGGAGTTCGTTCAGCGAAATCGCTGAGCAGCACCGTTCTATCTCTGATTCCCGAGGTTAATTTGGAAACTCCCTATTGTAAGATTGAGCACGAAATACCCTTCAATATCTTATTCTCTGCCTTAAAAAGATTCAGATTCAAATTTCTGTACGTTGCTCCCAATCTCTGATATTTTCGTTTTATAAAACGAACTATTACAAACGCAGAGTTTGTTTTTAGGACAACTTTCGTATTCAAAGGTCTCTAAGTAAAGTTGGAATTTCCGTTCAAACATATTGCATATAACTATAAAATTTTACGACGTATGCATGTATGTATATCCGAGCAATTGAAGACGTAATCAGCTAGTTGTTTCACGACATTAAACAATACCTTTTTCATCATACCGACCTTAAAAGTTTTTTCTGTTTTTTGCTTCAACTCTTATCGTTTCCCAAACTCGATTGAAAGTGATATTTTTATTTGAAATTATACCTTTTTTCAGCTAAGACTTAAAAATACTCGAATGTTGTATTATTTGTCTTAATTCAAATTTCTCATTAAATCAAACTCATATAATTATTAATTGTTTTTTCTCGAATATTGCGCATAACATAAAATACTGAATGTTTTTTTTATCAAACCAGACGATAGACGGAAATCACATGTTTTTCTAGGATCGCACTAAAGAGAAAATGCTCCACCATTGACACACTAAAAAGACTACGATCTTTCTCTGCGATACACTGAAAAGAGAAAATGCTCCACCAATGACACTAAAAAGACTAAAAAGACTACACTCTTCCTCTGCGATACACTGAACAGCCATGTAGAGCTTCTAGGACACACTAAAAAGACTACGCTCTTCCTCTGCGATACACTGAACAGCCATGTAGAGCTTCTAGGACACACTAAAAAGACTACGCTCTTCCTCTGCGATACACTGAACAGCCATGTAGAGCTTCTAGGACACACTAAAAAGACTACGCTCTTCCTCTGCGATACACTGAACAGCCATGTAGAGCTTCTAGGACACACTAAAAAGACTACGCTCTTCCTCTGCGATACACTGAACAGCCATGTAGAGCTTCTAGGACACACTAAAAAGACTACGCTCTTCCTCTGCGGTACACTGAACAGCCATGTAGAGCTTCTAGGCACTGTAAAACCCATGTTACTTTTCGATCCCATTTCTTTCAATTGCCTTGCAACGGGAAACATACTAAATAAACTAAGTATATTGTTCTCTCGTTCCCATTTTATGCTGTCGACGGCGAGTGAAGAGAAAGGAAGAGCTACAGCCAATACTCTCTAGTATAATATCTTATGCTTGAGCAGTCAAAAGTAGGAGAATAGTTCGTAGAGATAATTCATAAATACTACTTCTGTCACCCAGGGGCGATGCTATTTCCCGAACATTTTTTATGGAAGTGATCAACCGCAACAGAACAAACATGATTCTAACAAGAAACTACCGTAGGATTTTACTAGTTTTTTTATGAAAAAGCTAAGGGGAGTGTTATGAAAACTATTCGTGAAAGCCGAGTCACGACTTTAAGGTTTTATTAAAAAAATGATTGAAAAGCTGTGTGATAAAATGGTCAGAAAAAGTTGATTGTTTGATTATGTCTTGGATTGGTTTCTTAACTCTCAGACAGACCTGTTTCTTCGTAGACAGACCGTACTCTTGTCAGGCAGACCTCTTTATTATCAGACAATCAGACCCCTTCCCTGCGGTGAAGAATTACTTTTTTCTTTTTGATGGGCTTTTATTGCACTGCTTGATCTCTGCGAACTTTTTTTGGTAGACCTTTTTACAGACCTCCGGCATCTAAGACAGTCTTTTATCTCTATGACTTTACCCAGTTCCTCAGATCCTTTTCCTGTGGTAGAGATTCCTTTTCTGGGTGAGGATCGTCTCTGTGTGCTTACAGAGTTGTACAGAGAATTTGACGCCTTCCTAACAAGTAGGAACAATTACAATCAATCTGCCTAGTATAATATCAATAGTTTGTTGATTGAATTTAAGGTCTGAGTTTAATTCAAAGTCATCTTGAGTCAAAAAGGTCGCCTCGAAAAAGTAAAAACTCGAAGGCAAGACGGTGGACTGGTTTTAAAAACATGAATAAAATGATCACACATCGGACATAAATTGAGAAATAATGATTGAGCGAAGTGAGGAGGAATACAAAAACTTGAGCCTCAGTTCCAGAAAGAGCAAAGAGCAATCCTTTTCGCATAATCCATAATCCAATCGCACGGCTAAAAGCTAGTCGGCGAGGCCGATTCCAACTATACCACCGAGGACGTAACTTATCACAGAGAAAAAAAGAAGGATCAAAATTTGAAAAGTGTTGAAAGAGATTTTTTCGAAAATAGTTGGATTTTTTTTAATTTTTAGCAAATCTTTTTTCAAAACACTTAGTTATAAGACTGGTTGTTTCATATGATCTCGCTCATAAGCTGAACTGCCTCCTCAACTTTTTTTACTTATACTAAAAATGAGCCTAAGCAGAGAGGTAAATGAAGCTCTCTGCATGGCAATATTCCGTAAATTGATATATTGATCCGACTAAATTATTGATTAATTTTGGGAAGCCAAGTCTTATTGTTTTACTTCAACTATGAAAAACTGGAGAGAGGTCTAGATCTTCCGTGAATTCAATCGCCAAAATGACAGTTTACTTACTACGAAACATAAATTGTGCTGTTTGAAACTTCAAAAACATTTTCTGAACAGAAGAAACCTTTTTCATAGAATAATTTCTGTGCGAATAAACTTTAAACAGCTTTAAACAATCATTTGAAATACTACAAGCATTTTTTGTTTATCACTCGAAAAGTGTTCTAATAATATTAAGTGTTCATAATCACAGACTCCTTCCCTAGCCCCAATACCTCAAAGTCGGTGGGAAGGTGTAAACTCACTCAGCCCTACTACCGTGATTGCCGGAATCACGACGTTCTGAGTGAGGCTAAAATTGGGCCCCCTTTGGACGAGTCCACTTCCGGCAGTGGTTCTATCCGCCAGTTGGCCAGGCGGAGAGGGGTTAGTCCAGGCCACACGAGTCGAGGCGTCTTTTCGATTAATCTTCTGCTTTTCTACGGTCAAGGATTAGCAGGAACTCCCGACAAACACGTTCCGCGATGCCAGGCTGGATTGACCATCCACTCAACAGGCCGATCGCATGAATACCCTTGTTGTAAACCATGGCTTCAAGTTCTTCAAGATATATCACCAAAGCTAGGGCGTCCCCCGGAAGCGACGCGGTCTTACCTTGTCCGCTAGGACCGTCAAATATGCGAGGACAGGCAGCTACCCATGGGCGGGGTATGTCTGCGCGGCGTACAGCCCAAATTCGCCTTGTCACATTGAATGTTGGAACACTGACGGGACGCAGTAGAGAGCTGGCCGCAATGCTAGAAGCAAGAAGGGTTGACATTGCTGCTGTACAGGAAACGAAATGGAGAGGAAGCAAGTCGAAGCCGATAGGAGACGGATACAAGCTGATATACCATGGCACGTCATCAACAAGAAATGGTGTTGGCATTATCCTCTCCTCGAAAATTGCTGATGATGTAACCGAAGTCATTCGCTCTACAGATCGAGTCATGGCCGTCCGAATTTCTTCGTCCAACAATCACTTCCTTGTCGTCTCAGCATATGCACCTCAACAAGGATGTAGCGATGCTGATAAGGAGGACTTCTACGACTCTCTAGAGGAAGTTATCAAACTCCGAGAGTCTCATGAAGACATCTTAATCGGCGGAGATTTTAACGCTCACATCGGTTCAGATCGACAAGGTCGGGAGATTGAACATGGAGGACATGGAATCGGAACGATCAATGCTGAGGGTCAACGGCTACTTGACTTCTGTGCTCGATGCGATCTAGCAGTCGTGAACTCCTTTTTCAAAAAGAGACGATCTCACGGACTCACATACGAGAGCGGAAGAAATCAGAGTCAAATTGACTTTTGGTTAATCCTGAGAGCAAAGCTGCGGAACGCGAAAGATGCAAAGGTCATTCCATCAGACCATGTTGCATCTCAGCACCACCCTCTCTTTATGGACTACAGCGTATTGAAGTCGAAGAAACAGCCTTCTCGTAATCCTGAATGCACACGTGTCAAATGGTGGCGCTCGACTGGGAAAGCAGAACGTCTCTCTCTCATGCACATCATCCATCGCAATCTACTCCCTCCTGCACTCTACAAGCAGTTTCCAGAGGACATAAATGAACATTGGAAGCTTCTTGAAGACAGCATCAGAGCACCCGCCGCAAGCATCCTCGGAAAGACGAAACCCGGAAAGCCAAGAATCGAGAAAGACACCTGGTTTTTCACCTCCGAAGTTCAGGATGCGATCAAGGCGAAAAAGAATGCCTACAAGAGATGGAGGACGTCAAATGAGGCTGACGACCGCGCTGCATACAGCTCAGCCAAGAAAGCCGCCAAAAGAGCTGTCGCAGTTTCAAAAGCCTCCTACTTCCGCGATCTCTATGAGAAGATGAACCAACCAGGAGGCGATAAAGCCATCTATCGGCTTGCCAAGGCTCGACACCGCAACACCTTGGACATCCAGAGAGCAGCCACGATAAGGGACAAACAAGGGAAGCTCGTCACTGACCCTTTAAAAGTCAGAAACAGGTGGCGCGAACATTTCGAAGAAATGAGCGGCCAAGAGTTTGAGCACCCTCCCATCCCTACTTCCCACGCCATACAAGGACCCGTGCCAACCATCACGGCCGAGGAAGTGAAGAAGGCACTCTCTAAGATGAAGACTGGGAAAGCGGCTGGACCGGAAGACATAGCCACCGAAGCCTGGAAACTTGCGGGTGATGTTGGACTAGCACATCTCGTGCACCTGTTCAACACCATCGTAAAGCAAGGCCAAATTCCACATATCTGGCGCTACTCCACGACCGTTCCAGTCTTCAAAGGAAAAGGCGATGCCAGAGTGTGCAGCAACTACCGTCCAATACGCCTTCTCAACCACACTATGAAGATATTTGAGAGGATACTGGATTCACGCATACGAGATATCGTCGATATTCCAGCTCAGCAATGCGGGTTTGTGAACGGAAGAGGCACAACAGATGCAATATTTGCACTCCGTTTACTCGTCGAGAAGCACGCAGAGAAAAGATCACCTCTCCATCTGACCTACCTCGATTTGGAAAAGGCGTTCGACAGAGTCCCCCATGATCTTATTTCATATGCATTGTGCGATCATCAGGTTCCTGAAGAGTACATTCGATGGACAATGGCGATGTACGATGATTCAAAGAGTACTGTCAGAACTCCGGTCGGCATCACAGAGCCATTCGCAGTAAACGTTGGAGTGCACCAAGGGAGTGCTTTGTCTCCCCTTCTCTTCATTTTGATTATGGATACCGTCACGCGTCCTCTACTGACTCCGGCTCCGTCAACCATCGCATACGCCGACGACATTCTCCTTGCTGCTCCTACACGTGCCGAAATCGAGAAACGCACCCAAGAATGGAATGACGCTCTTAGTAGGCATGGCTTACGCCTCAACATCAAGAAGACCGAGTACCAGGAAGTCGGAGTGCAAACGACGGGAGCTGTTTACATCAGCGGTGAACCGCTCCCGAAGACCTCCGAGTTCAAGTACCTTGGTTCTGTCATCTCCTCAGACACGTCAACAAATGCAGCGGCACGCCAAAGAGTAAATGCAGCTTGGATGAAATGGAGAGAAGCTGCAGGTGTCCTCTGTGATAGGAATATCACAGCTGGCATACGCGGAAAGATGTATAAAACAGCAATCCGTCCCGTGCTTCTCTATTCGACGGAGACCTGGCCTACAACGCGTATAACCGAGAACATTATCCACACGAATGAGATGAAAATGTTACGCTGGACACTAGGACTGACTCGCCTAGATTGTGTGCGTAACACGATTGTGAGAGGGAGACTCGGCGTTGCCCCAATACAAGACAAGATGCGAGAAGGGAGAGTTAGATGGTATGGACACGTGATGCGAAGAGACGCGACCAACATCGCAAGACACGCCCTTGACATGGAAGTACCAGGCAAACGCCCTCGAGGCAAACCGAAGACAAGATATATGGATACGCTCAACCAAGACCTGCGCCTTGCAAGACTCCACTCGGAAGACGCAACGGACAGATGTTTCTGGAGAGCTAGAAGCCGTACAGCGGACCCTACTCCGACCTCGGCCGGCGCGGGACAACGCTAAGAAGAAGAAGAAGTTCATAATCACAGACTACAACTCGATTAACAACTTTAATTATTGAAATAGGCGGTATATGGATTCTCTAGCTGACTAAGTAAATATGTTCGAGTGTTATTTCATCGCTCTTTTGCTGAACAGAAAAAAATCTAATTACTTTAAATGGCAGGTTTAGAAGTAATAAATGGATGACGACAGTAATAAGGAACAATTTTTCTCAACTATTCTTCGGTATTCATATTTAAATCTAACTCATTTCTTGAGTGCGAACGTGAAGTATCGGAAAGTTTTTTTCTGTTTGAAGCAGCACATGAGTTTCGAAACGATACGAAAAAATTGTAGAGTTGCGTTTTTCGTCTTTTTTGCCGATTGAAAACTTATTTCTCAGTGGATTCATTCTCGAGCCCCTTATAATAAGCGAGAGTATAGTTTTTATGAGGGCTGTCCTAAGCTGAAGAGATTTCTGAAGAAGAGAGAAAACTAAAGAGACACAGGCAAAAAGGAAAGAACAAAATTAGGAGAGATGCATTTTTAAGAAAGATAGGCTTGCAAGAAACTCGAAAAGAAAGCTCATCAGAAGTATCAAATTAGATCAGCGCTCGAAAAACAGGTTCTCTGTCAACAAAAATTCCAGCCAACGCTAGAGCCTTAGTTTGAAGCAGAAAAAATTTAAACAAATTAATTTTTGACATACCAGCCGGTAACTGAGAAGCCTCGGCATGCTTGCAACTCGTCCGAAAGACGAAACAGATTTGGAGCCTGCTTCACGCTCCTGAAGCCAGACTGTTTGCGGTTTGGAAGAGCTTCTTGGCACTTTCGACGAGACGGTCAACAGTGCGCTGGAGCCTGACTTGACTAGTGCACCCGATTTACGAGTTGAACCCGGGGGTTTCTCAAGGAGTGCGAGGCGAAGTGAGTTCAACGATGAGAAAATGCTATTGGAAGCTGGCAAAGCCGAGACACTGGCCGATGCTGGCACACTCTTGGTAGATGAGCTGGAATCCTTGAGGACACTTTGGCAGAAGTGACCAGAGTAGTTCTGGATGGCTACTTGTTGGGAGATGGCCTCATGCCTCGCCCTCCCACCGCCACCTTCCTCTTCTGGGAGACACGATGGCGGCAGGGCAGGCGGAGCGCACTTTGGAAGAGGCGTGGTTTCCGTGGCCAGCAACAAGCGGAAGAGTAGCAAAAATTAGGCTTGATGAGAAGTAAGCTCGGAAGGGCGAGGTTTTGGAGACTATAGAAGAGGTGACAGAGAAGTTGCTAGCTGTTAGAAAATACCAGGTTGTTTATGAGAGGGCAGAGAAGAGCCGGTAAAAGGAAATAGTGCTGTGTCATTTAGGGTAATGAGAGGGACAGAGGCGGAGAATAGACGTTCCAGTGTGAATTGAATGCTTTCCCGTTTTATTAATTAGATGGTGAAATATTGAAAAGAGGGAGTAAAACGAGAGATAGGAGGTATTGAGAGATAGAGAGTAAGAGAGAGAAAGAGAGAAAGAGAGGGAGAGAAGAAAGAGGGTTTTGAAAAGGAGAGAGATGGGGGAAAATAAGAAAAAGGTTGTTGTATTTACAAATGAGAAAGAGAAAAAAAGAGATACAGAAAACGCAAAAGAGAGAGCAAAAAAGTTGAGAGAGAAAATATAAAGAAAAAAGAGAGATAGAGAGAGAAATATGTATGAGAGCAAAATAAAAGAGAAAAATAGGCAACAGAAGCAGTTAAAACCCTGCGAGTAAGGATATCCACTGAGATAATGAATATTTCGTGATGGGACGTTACTTCGCTTCTCCTCCTGCGAAGTTTCTTCGTTTTGAGATAAGGTCAGTAGATTAGGAGGACTAGGACTTACTTTTTGTAAGTTGATTCGGGTTCTTGGAGAAAGGGTAGAGAGGCTGATTTGAGCCCCGTGTAAGGTGGAGGAGGGAACTGCTGATTAGAAAGAAAAGGTGACCGGGTGGGGAAAGAGGCGCGAGTCTTCTGCCCTATGCTGAGTAATACATAGCTACTGAGATGCCTGCAAGGCATCTTTCAGAGAGATAGCAAAACTTCATAAGTGAAAAAGCAAAGAGAGGCTAGGAAAGACAGACAGAGAAGGAGTTCGATAGAAAGTGAGAGAGTTGAAGAAAGAGAAAAACACCTAGAAAATAAAGGGAAAGAAAAAAGAGAGAGAAGAAGAGAGAGAAAAAGAGAGATAAAGACGAAAAGTTAGAGTGAGATGGAAAGAGAAATATTAGTGATGAGGAACCAGAGGGAAGATACGGGATACATAAATATGCACTTCTGTAGATGCAACAGAAAAAGGTTGCTGTTTCTTTTTTTTGTACTTCGAAGTATTATTTTTGCAATAAAAAAGGAAATGATTGACAGAAAGAGAAAGAGAGAATGAAGTGAAGAGGAGAACTTAGAGAACTGGACGTTTTCTAGTTCTTTCAGACAATGAACACCGTTTAAAAAGATCATTAGGCGAATGAGAAGACGAGAGAAATAGAAAAAATGGGGAAGGAAGGATTAAAACAGATAAAAGCAGAGATATAAAGAGAGAGAGAGAGTTACAATAAAAAAAGGAAACATAATTATATACATATGTACATAGTGAATGAAGTGAAACAGCGTTATGAAGGCGGCATACATTATTGAAGCATTTCATTTCCTGCATGAGAAAGATGAGAGAAATTTCCTAGACAAATTACAAATGATGAGCATAGAGAAAAGAAAAATCCTGCTCGACGTTTAAAATTCATTGCATAATGATCCTCCTAATTAACATTTAATTAGCTTTTATTTAACTTTTAAAGTTGTTAAAAGGTTTCATACATTTTTGAAACATAAACAAACATACGAGTCATAAAGCGAAACATACGAGTCATAAAGCGAAACATACGAGTCATAAAGCGAAACATACGAGTCATAAAGCGAAACAAAAAAACATTTTCGCTAATCCTTTCATAATTCTTCGTAACAAATTTTCTAAAGCAGGTGGTACCTTTCTCAACCAGTTATAACGGAAACTCGGTAGGCTCCCTTCTGGACATCCTTCTTACAGACAAAGCCGACGCTATCACAGCAGTACATGAACTGCCGCCCCTTTCTAACTCGGACCATCTAACGACAACTTTTCAGCTAAACGTTGAATTCTTCAAGGAAAATTTTACTCATAAGACAGCAGAGTATTATGTTGACTATTTCCAAGCAATGAATGTATTCTGGGCTTAAATTCCTTGGTGCATAAAACAAATTGGAAAGTTTGTCTGAGATAAAGGGCAAGTATTTGATTATATTCTCTGAATAATACACGAAGCTGTCGACTTGTTTTGTCCAGTGAAGCGAATAAAAAGGAAAGTTAAAGGGGTAATACTTACTGCGAGTATTCGTGAACTACTGAACGAAAAAAAAAAACTATGGCGAAGGCGGCTGATCACTGCTGATTTCTAGTCACAATAAAAAGTTCTCGAAAGGAGAATTAGACATGCAAACTCAGAAGTTCTCCAAAAACGAGAATCTGAAGCAACCAAACGGAACTCATCGATGGATTAAAACAGTCTTAAAACCTCACCAATCTGTTCTAGACCTCAAAAAGATAATTCGACTTTCCACGAGTCCACTGAGAAAGTCCGCCTTTTCGCTGAGGAGTTTTTTTAAAAACTACTCTTGTCGTGGTAACGACCAAGAAGAGATGGTATTGACCAATGAAGCAAGTTCTCGAATCAATAAAGACGCGGACATAGACTTCTCTCCTCATATACTGTACAACACCCTCTCCTCATATACTGTACAACACCCTCTCCTCATATACTGTACAACACCTTCTCCTCATATACTGTACAACACCCTCTCCTCATATACTGTACAACACCCTCTCCTCATATACTGTACAACACCCTCTCCTCATATACTGTACAACACCCTCTCCTCATATACTGTACAACACCCTCTCCTCATATACTGTACAACACCCTCTCCTCATATACTGTACAACACCCTCTCCTCATATACTGTACAACACCCTCTCCTCATATACTGTACAACACCCTCTCCTCATATACTGTACAACACCCTCTCCTCATATACTGTACAACACCCTCTCCTCATATACTGTACAACACCCTCTCCTCATATACTGTACAACACCCTCTCCTCATATACTGTACAACACCCTCAGAAAACTACAACCTAAGTTCAAAAGCTTTTCAGAAAACATCAACTAATTCATTCATAAACAGTGTGCTCTTTCACAACATCAACCAATTCATTGTTAAATAATGTGATGAAGTGGTCCCGACTCACAAAAAGAGTGTGAACCAGGCCCTAAACAAGGTCATAAACAAGGCCCTAAACAAGGCCATAAACAAGGCCATAAACAAGGTCATAAACAAGGCCCTAAACAAGGTCATAAACAAGGTCATAAACAAGGCCCTAAACAAGGCCCTAAACAAGGCCATAAACAAGGCCCTAACAGAGAACTATCGACCGATCACGGTAACCTCTGTAATCTGTAGAGTTTTCGGAAGCATTCAAGAACAATATCAATGAATCAACTATCGGAATAGTATTTCACGTTATTGCTTTTTTTCTATGAGTATCTGTGAACTACAAAAAAAAACAATATGTCAATACAAAATTGATTTGAAAAAAAGGAAAGTCGATGTAGTGTATTTCGATTTCTCATTCGACAAAGTATCACATCACTAACACACCCACAAACTGAGAATTCTCGGAATTCATGACTGCATAGTCCGATGGGTTCTTGTTTTTTTTCAAACGAGAGAGCCTACAAAGTTCGTATAGACGGTAAACTCTCTACTCCGTATCCAGTGATCAGTGAGGTTCCCTAAGGCACCGTACTCGGGCTCCTACTATTTCTGTTTTCGACAATGATATAGAAAGCGTAATGACCCCTAAAGTCGGTTTTTCTCTCTTTGCGGACGATCTGAAAATCTACAGCCATGATTCAGAAACCCTTCAGCAGTGTACATATACATATACAAAATACTTGGCTGGGCTCTGAAATGGGATCTACCTCTAGCATAACATAAAATTTACTGTGTACACCTGGGTTATAATAATCTGAATCATTTGTGAAGGTTTTGATATTTTCTTGTGCTTTGTTGTGCCGGTGAGACGATGCGGAAGAATACTGGTTTATTGTCGGACGTTTCGGTTTTTTAAAAACATCATCAGCAATTACCCTCAAAGGTTTAATTACCCAAGTTTGAGGGTAATTGCTGATGATGGTTTTAAAAAACCGAAACGTCCGACATTAAACCAGTATTCTTCCGCATCGTCTCACCGGCACAACAAAGCACAAGAAAAAAATCTGAATCATGTTTACTTCATTGAAAAACAGGAAATAAGCTCACGAACTCAAGTGAGAGACCTTGGCGTATACATTGACTATGTAAGTTTGATCAACATATTAATCATCAGCTCGAAATCACTAACCAGCGTCTCACAGATTTTCAAAGTGTTCAGGTACCTTGATATGAAAGGATTTAGAACTGTTTATCTGGCTTACATAAGACCTATCATAGAACACGCCTCAATTATCATTTCACCCTCACTTTGTAGTGTCCTAGCCAGAAGATTATAATATCCTCAGAGAAAGTACCTCAAAAAGCTCTCTGGAGATGTACCGGTACCTCGAGGAGCTATTCAGAGAGGTTAAAATTTTTAAATGTAGACTCATTGATTATAAGAAGATCTAAGTGTTATTTATTATTTCTATTCCGTCTACTTTTCGGTTCTCTAGATTGCGAACTTTGCAGAAGCCAAATTTAATTCAGGGCAAACGGCAACCTCAGAATTTCACATACATACATACATAGATCAAGCCCGTTACGCCTACTAAATAGAGAAGACTACCAGCATCGCCAATTCTTTTTCAAGCGCGCAGTGGCACTATGGAACGAAAATTACCGAATAACCTTATTCTTCGTTCCATAAGAATTCGAATAACCATATTCATTTCAACTCTTCAATTCTACTGGATTACAAAATCGAACAAACCCCTGTTTCAGACAGTACGTGGAAACCTACAGTCCATGCCATATTCGACATAACAGTCTGCCCTCTGCATACTTTATCATAATTTATCAATTCAATCGCTTCATTCTGAAAATCATGAAACGTAGAGCGCCATTGTTCCAAAGCTCTTATTATTTATTGTTAGGGGCTTTTCCAACAACAAAAAAACTCCACCTGAGCCACTCAAAAAGTCGCCCCTATAACTATTTCTTGGTTTACCGTTCACAAACTCTCGATGAACTGGGGTACCATTCGGTTAAAAATCTCACCCACTTCCAATCCTGTATGCTAGCGACTCTCGCGCACCTTCATGCGCTTTTGCAAAACAAATTTCAATCGTGTTCGGTCCCAAACGGCTTTGTTCGTACAATATTCGAAGAGAGTGAACCATCTCATAATACTAATCAAGAACCAAAGAATCTTTGGCAGAATCGATAATGAAAAGTTTCAATTAACCAGTGAGTTGGGTAGCAAACTATTTATAAAAGATCTTCTTCCCGGCATGAAGGCTTTCTATTAGAGGAATATAGTGGAACCATTTCTAGTTATTTATAATTTACATATAAACTCCAGTGCTTCGTTCAAGAATCGAGAAGTAAGTGAGAGCTTGCATTTACTCACTTCTCGGTTCTTGAAAGTAACCGGAAAAACTGTAAAAATTGAACTTATCATCGATTTCGTAAAATTATTTGAATTGAAAATTCAAAACACCTGCGGCTCGCGATTCTCGGGTCTTGGTGAAGATGAAGGCGGTACGGTAGCTCTGGACGAGATACCTGGGCTAAGGCCAAGACCATCCTTCGAAGGCTGGCGGGCTCTGGTTGGCAATGCTGCCGAAGACATAATTCTTATCTGTAAAGTAAGAATTTTCATGTCGAGTCGGTTCTATTTACGGATTAAAAAAACTACTCTCTCGATCGCATGATGTATTTTTGCAGCATGAAAAAAGCCGTGAATTTCGCTCTTGCTTGCAAAAATAATAGTGGAAGTGGCTGATTTAAGTCTGCAAAGTCGAAAAAGATAGATGAGTAGGCCGAGTAGCTATAATAATACTGCATTCATAAGAGAGAACGGCATTCTTAAACGGATTAGTTATCGAAAAACGAAAATTTTTCTTTTTTTCAAAAATCGTCTCGTTCTTTCAACTTTTTCTTCGTCTTTTTTTCAAACTCCTCATCCTTTTTCTTTGTTGCTTTCTTTTTCTTCTCTTAGCTCGTTTTCTCTTTGTTTACTTTAAACCTGTTTTTTTCATAGTATTTTCTTCGACTAATTTCACTTCATAATAATGTTTTTCTCTGTTCCCCTGCTCATTTCTGGTAATCGCTTGCTAGATAAAATACCTTTACTTGTCCTGTGATACTTTTTGTTGGTTCACGTCTTCTTTCTCTTTCTGGAACCTTTTTTTCCACAAAATTAACATCCTCGAAAGTTTTTTCTAACAACGACTCAAATTTTTTTCCACATACGTCAAAATTGTCACAAATTACAAACTCTTCATGACTTCTAACCAGCAAGCAGTTATAAACTGTCGCGAATTTTATATGTTCTGTAGCCCTCTCTGGCTCCCTTACTTTTTCGTCACGGTTTTCAAAGTGAGCTCGGTGAATAATGAGATAATTCGTTTTAGTGTGACTCTGTTTTTGTATCCCAGTAAAACAACAATGAACTATTAGTAGCACCGGTGTGAAGAAGGTGACCGGTCGTGCACAGGTTCGTAAATGAATAAAGTATCAAACTCGCAGGAACTTTCGATAATATCGATTTCGATATAAGAGCAAGAACCGATCCAGTTTCTTCACCATCCGCGATATGTTTCTATCGAGTTTTGCTTTCAATGCACACAATCTTGCGCACTTTCGAGGCCCCTAGACATGTAAAATAGCATAAAATCTCGCGTTTTCGATGCCCTTTTCGCTCCTTTTTTATAAAAAATTACTCAAAAATTGTAAAATATTTTCTAGGGGAGCTTTTTTAATGAAGAGTTGCTTCAAAAGAAGTTGTTTCCGAATCTAACATAAGTGTGATGCGAGAAATCGAAAATTATCAGAAATACATAATGAAACTTGTACAACAGATTTTTTTCAGTGCTTATTCTACCGTTCAGAGAGTGTTAGTACAATACAACCGATTATTAAATAATTCGTAGTAAGCTGTTGAAAAGATCGAAAAGTTGAGCTCCCAAATAACAGAACAATTGTTTACTCGCCTGGTCGTTTTCGTGGGTAGTTTAGGTTGCATCTAAGAGACAAACGTCTCTTAGAACAGTGGATTGGTTCCCACTTTTAATAGAGGTGCATGGCTGATTTTTATTTCAAAATCTTATTCATCAAGTTATACATTTTCTACATTATTTTTAATTCAAAAGAGTTTTCCAGCAATCTATTTATCAACAATGCCTGGAAGTTACTTCCAAAAAATTTTTCTTTTAGCTTCGTCCTCGGAATTGTTTTTGAGTCCTGTCATCTGAAATAATTATAAACTCTCGTTTAAACACAAGACGTTTCATCAAATTTTTCTCGTAGCTGAGTTGTAAAGTTTTTTTATTCCGTCATCTAAAAAAGTAACATTTAGGGTTATTTCGCAAGAAGTGGACCCAATATATGAAAAAAATTCAAATAATCTCGAAGCCATCAAAGTCCTTAACTTGAGTCAATCTGGATTTCGTTCCAAACATTCTACAATTTCATCATTTGTGCACGCTCACTCAATTTATATTTCGTTTTTGACCAGACGAGAAGCTTTTGACATCTGCCTTATGGAATTCATCAAAAACCTTAGATCATAGAGCGTTCCTTGACAAACTTAGTTTTTTCCCGATATACACTATGTTCGCCCGTCTCGATCGGTCTTACTAATATAATAGAACGCATCCAAAGAAATTTCAACAGACGTATTCTGTCCAGAGCCGGTCGAGCCTCTCAGGATTATCCCATTCGAATCAAGCTCTTAGCCTTGAAAACTTCGGTCTATAAGCACAACATCCTTGATCTCTCTTTCATACATAAGGCTATTCACAACAATGTTGTTCTCGAGACCACAAATCTTCTGGAAACAAGAATTTTACCATATAGCCAAAGAAGTTCTCACTCTCTTGGACTATTCTTATCCTTCAAATTGCCCGAATCTCACAATACTTGCGTTTCACGCTCTATTGACGTTCGGAATTCTCTCCTTTTCACATTCGTATCACTGCACTCCTCTTCTCACTTTGAAAATGATCTTCGTCTACAGAAAGATTTAATTGTCCCCTCATCCAAATTGAGACTAATGTAATACCAGTTTAGTATAAGAATACTATTTAACAAGAATATCAGAACGTTTACCACACACCTTACATCCCCACAACCTTTGTGACTTTTTTTCTTCATAGAATTCGTATGTGAATATTTATTTACTGGAACTGAATCACGACGTTATACATAGTTATCCGCTGTACTTAAATTTTTGAAATCACTAATATTGTATCCCAAGAACGGTTTCGTTTCTCCACTTGCATTTCGCGATCCCTTGTAATTAATAATGATACTGCAAATCACTGCTCACTCTTTAGACTGAGAAAACTAACATACATATTTATATAGAACTTGAACTATATTTAACAAGTATTTTCAATCTGAAATCACACCTCGCACCTTGCGAACAATTTATAAATTTCCCAATTATATTTGATGCATGTACATACTTTTCGAATAATCAATTTCAAACTGAATTACTAAGTTACAGTTATCCATTGTACGTTTACTATACGAAAGGAAAATATAAATGGGATGAAATCAAAGAAAACCTCTAAACCTCTATGCGATGATGCTTCCTTCCTGAGACTTCGGCCAAATTTATTCAGCTTTTAGTATTTCGTGTGATTCCCAGTAAGAATTCATAGATCTGAAAAACACTCGGCTAAATTTGTGATTTGACTATTGCCCGCGTACTTTAACGATCGTAGCGGAATATTTATACATATATTATCATGATCACTTTAGCACAAATACATTTCAGCACAAATTTTTCTAGTACGGTATGAAAAATTCAAAAAGTAACATCATTATAACATTCTTTGACTATATGTAACATTTTTTTTAAGCTTTGAAAATATTTTTTTTAACTTTTCGGTAATTACAAAGTAAGTGAGGACATCATTATGCATTGGTTGGGAACTAAGTTTCAGAAGGTTCCATTCACAGCTACTAAAATAATAGATTAATAAACAAAATCATTTTTTTCTCTAAAAACTCCCACAGTTTTAGCGCTGTTCGTTTGGTTGCAATAAGCAAACTTCAACGATATTTGAATATCCCATCGCTCTGAAAGTGAAGCGATTGCATTTACAAAAGAGAAAACTTTGGTAACACTACTGAGAATGCAAGTCATACATCAAGTCATACATCAAGTCATACATCTGAAAACTTTATCGATATGATAACACGCCCTAAGGCTGAGTTAAAGGCTTTTTGCATCGAAAACTAGAGATTTCCTGTAGTTCACGAAACGAGTAAGAGGCGATTTTTCTGGTGTGAAAGAGAGAAAAAATAAGAAAAAGAGGGAGAGAAATAGAGAGAGAAAGAGAGAGATGGAGATACAGAGGAATATGAAGAGAAAGAGAGGGAGAGAGAAAGAGAAATATAAAGAGAGAGAGGAAAAGGAAGAGAAAGAGAGAGAGAGAAAGAGAGGAAGAGAGAGAGAAAGAGAAAGAGAAAGCGAAAGCGAAAGAGAGAGAGAGCGAGAGAGAGAGAAAAGAGAGTATTAGAAATAGGGAGACAGAGAGAGAAATAGGAAGAGCGAAAGAGAGGGATACTAAAGAACGATAAAGAATGACTGATTCTCAGCTAACGCGTATGCCTATGTTTATACATAAATATAAGCCATACGTGCAGTATTCATATACATACATAATACAAAATAATGGATACAAGTGGACAAACATCAAAAGGATCGAACTCACAAAGAAAAAAAAAGAGGAAAAAAAGTTTTTTGTTCTAAGGAAAATTTTGTTCAACATATTTATTCGACCTCATTACTTGATTATCTCTTTTTTCGATTGAGGTCTCTGATTTTTTAACGGTTTACGTCAATTTTCGGTTTACCAAAAATTAACGGTTTACCAAAAATTAATTTCATGAAAGCTACGACTTGAAAAGAAAATTAAACTTTGGAAATCTTTGTGACATTCTTTCTACTAGTACGCATCTCTAGCTAAAAAGTATGGTATTTATTTAAAATAGACTTCAGGATTATGAAAGATTATTCTAATTTTATCCAAACAATTAAGGTTTCGAATGAAGGAGCCGAAACAGCAAAAAACTTTTTAATAGCCTTTACTTTTTGAAATAAAGTAAAGGTTATTAATAAAAAAAACAATAGTATAAGAAAGGTACAGAGAAATAGGGGTAAAGAGAGAGAAACGGGAAGAAATAAAGGAAAATTAGAGAGAGAGTGAAAGAGAGTGAGAGAGAAAGAGAGAAAGAGAAAGAGGAAAAGAGAGATACAGATAAAGATAAAGAGAAAGAGAGACAGAGAGAGATAGAGAGAGATAAAGAGGGAGAGAGAGAGGGAGAGAGAGACAGAGAGAGAGAGAAGGAGGATGGAAAAAGTTCTCCGTATAGAGTTCCTCGTTCCGAAGTCCCGGCACGTGGTGAACTTGTTATCGGGTGGGCTCTCGGGTTGTCACGGGAGACCCCTGTCATAAAGATTCATTGTGGCAATGATGTTCCTGGAAAAACTGCGAGAAGAACAAGGAACTTCAGATATCTACCACAATCTAATTCTTATAGTTCAAAAACTTTAAGAAAAGAGAGTTTGTAACAATAAAAAAAGGTTACCAAAAAAATCGGAGATTCTTAAAATTCGTAAAAGGCAGAACTAATTATTTATCAAAAAAGAGTAAGTCTTGTCATTCATTGGTGTCATTGAAGAATTCAAATTCAAAATAGGAGATCCCAGGTTTGCTGAAGACTCTAAAATCTATATACTAAATCCGTAGCAGAGGAACTTATAGCGTGTGGGTGTCTGTATATCTGCTGTATATTTTCTAGACTAATTTGAACCGTGTAAAGCTTCTGTAAAATTTTAATCATCCATCTTAAATTGAGATCTCACAGGTTCAAAAAAACATATATAGTATTCTTAAAGTAAAATAGAGACTCTCAATGTGAACAAAATTCTAAACTCGCAATATCGCCTCTAACAATACAGAAAATTGATTTAAACAATAGTTGGAACAATAAAAATGATCGAATTAGGTAGGCTGTTACTCTCAACACTAATTTTTTTAATTAAAAAACATCAGAAAAGGTAAATTAATTGAGTACAATACACGAGACGGTTACCAAAGAAAATTATTGAGAAATAGAATATGTGAAAGAGGTAGAGAAGAGAAGAGAAGAGAGAAATAGAGAGAGAAGGAGGAAGAAAGAGAGAAAGAGAGAGCGAGAGAGATAGAGAGAGAGAGAGAGAATTATGAGTACTTGAATCATTATGAAATGAAGAACTGAATGTTATTTTTTAAAAATTCGCCTAAATACGTATATGTAGATCAGTATTTTTAAAAATAGGTACGCTTTTACTTTGAGTAAAATATCTATTTTAAAACTGGTTCTTTCACACTCAAAGCTCTAGTTACGTTCATGAATGATTCACAGCATTATTCCTCTTTTTCTGTTTTTAGACTTTCGAGAATTTCTCAGACCCCACTGGTTTCCTCTGGTTTATTCCGCTCCCATATTGCTTCATCACCCCCTAAAAGTTATTTACCCTTCCTCAAAAAATCTGCCATTAACCCTATTTATAGCGCTTCTCCTGCGAAAGAGCCAGCATTCCACTCGTCATGATTGTTTTTGTTGCCCCACGCGCTCTTGGCCCTCTTTCCGGTCCTAACCATCTCCACGTCATACTCTGCTGTACAATACTTTAGTTCTAAGCTCAAAACTGTTTCGGCCTTCTCAAACGAGGCCTTAAATAAAACACAAAGTTTTTTTTAAAACTTGGTTTTATTTCAATCCTTGTTTGAGAAGAACAAACAAATATCGCAATCCAATGTCCCATCTTTACTCAAAATTCTGTCTCAACCATCTTATTATAGTTAAACTCTTTACAAATACGTTACAGCGATTCGTTCAAGGATTCAATGGGCTCAGTCGGTACAAGATCGCGACACAGCTCTAACTTCGTTCAATGTTCTTGAGACTCAGAAAAAGAAAAAATTCAAATTGAAGCGTTTGAGATCATAGGCTTATGAATAGATCGCTCATTGCACTATGACCACTGATTTGATGAAGCGGAAGAACCCTAATATATACCCGTAAGTCAGACAAGAAAGAGATTCTGCATGCTACCCTACGGTTAATGCTACCCTACGGTTAATGCTACCCTACGGTTAATTAGGACAAACATGAAAAGTGTTCTCATAAAAATTAAGTTATCGTCAAAAACAGTTTGATATTTGTGAACAGTTTTTTTTAGAGTGAATAAAGTTTCTAAACTATGTGTGGTTGAGAATTGTTAATATACATTTTATAGAGCTCAGCACGGTTGTTTCTCTGATTGAGAAAGGAATTGTGTTATAGACAGTTTTAAATTGTTTTTTATTTTGCAAAGCCAATTGATTAAATGTGCGTCAGAAATTCTAGAACAGCAAATTGTAAGAAAGTTTTATTATTGTTTTTGAGACTGTAGTAGTTATAAAGAGGTTTAAAAATCGATTTTTTGAAATATGAGAGGTGGGAGGGTTCGATCCCGCCCGGTAGACTACCTTTTTTTTCCGTTCCATAGTTTAAACACAAAAAGGAGTAGTGTTTGTCTCCCCCCAGTATACATACTCCTACACAAGGTAGACAAGTGTCAGGAAGCATTTTCATGATTTCAGACAACATCACTACCTGTTCTTATTTTTGTAGTTATTTATTACCATAGGATAGCTTGTAAGGCCATCGCTTATATGGAATCATGAAATAGGAAGGGGAATAATGAGGAATAAGACGGTCAATTTCCGTTGGTGTCCACTCTTGCTGTTGACAACAGAAAGTTCGGTAAAGCTATGACATTCGAGAGGTCGATTTCTTCTAGAGCCTCGATATCTTGAATCTCTTTGAAATTATCTGTAGCTTTATTCCATAAAGCAATTGCTCTAGAAAAGAAAGAATGTGGATCATTGTATCGTTTAAAGTTCATCAGAGTTAATTTGGAGGTTCGGTCTGAAGTGCGGAGATTGGTTTCAGTTCTTAACTTCAGCTCTTTTTTGCACGTCTGACAATCCGCTCTATCAGAAAGTAGACGAAAAACTACCAATAAATCAGAACGGAGTCGTCGAATGATTAGTGAATCCAAATTGAATTCAGCGAGACGTTGGGGATAGCTCAACTTAATACTTCCACAACGAGAATAAGCTTTTTTTGTGAAAAGTCTTTGAGGGTATTCCAACCTTTTCGAATTATTACTGCGGACTTTCGGAGAGAAAATTATTGTACCATATTCAAGTAGTGGTCTGATGTAAGTGGTGTAAACGGTTTTGTAACCGTTCAAGTCCAAACATCTAAACACTTTGAAAACTTGTGAGATTCTACACAGAGTCCTAGCACGTATGATTTCTACGTGTTGCTTGAATTTGAGCTTAGAGTCCACAAAAATACCTAAGTCTCTGACTAAATTAACGACTTTTATCAGCGAGCTATCAATGAAGTAATCGTTTTGAGATTTCCCAAGACGGAGACAGCTGATTTTCTCGACAGCTAAGGGAAGTTTGAATTCACGTGACAAATTTGAGATATTGTTTATACATAGTTGAAGAGAATCAGAGTCCTCACTATAAATTTTAAGGTCATCGGCAAACAAGGAAAACTTTACAGTCGAGGGAATACAGCTCTCAATGTCATTGATGAAGCAGAGGAACAAGAGGGGCCCGAGAACTGTCCCTTGGGGTACCCCGCTGAGTACTGGGAAAGAATCAGAGTAGACATTTTCTATGCGAACCTTAAATGAGCGGTTTTGCAGAAATAAAGTAATCCAGTCTATTAGAGTAACATGAAGTCCCATGTAATGAAGCTTTTTGATCAACTCTGAGTGTGAGACCTTGTCGAAAGCTCTCGCGAAATCAAAATATACAACATCTAATGATTGATGTTTCTGAAGAGATATTTCCCACTCACTGATAGATTTTAGAAGTTGCAACTCACAACTTCTGAATATGAAGCCATATTGGGACTTGGAGAAGAAGTTTCTGTGGTCAAGTCTGACGTTATTAGATAAAATGCTCTCGAAGACTCGACAGACCGCGGAAGTCGCAGTGATATATTCTTACTAAGGCGTTCACTACTTATATTCGTCCAATTATTGAATATGCCTACGAGATTTGGTCTCCTACATCAAAAGGTCGAATAAGAGAATAGGGTCGCTAAACGTTTGGGGTCTGTTTAATTTAACTTATTCGCAAAGACTTTCCTTGTTAGGTTTAGAGACACTTGAGTACAGACGTTTAATAAAATACCTTCTGTTCCTACATAAATGCATTCATTCTCATGCTTATATAGACCCCTCTACAATATATCATCTTGCTCCTCTTTCTAGGCCATTACGTAGTTGTCATTCATTCCGTATTCAGCTCCCAGTACCTGTTTACCGTAGAAAAATTTTCACTTTTGTCTCTAGGATCATCAATATCTGGAATAATTTACCTTCTAATGTTGTATGTAAGTATCCAGAACAATAGTAATTTTGCTGCTAGTCTTAAGAACCTTCACCTTTCTCATTTGGTTTAACATCTGACTGTCGAAGTTTGAATGGTTGTTTCACTTTTTTTAAATCTCTATTTACTGTACTTGACCACCTAGCCATTGATCTACTCTCATTAGGGTTATTGTTAGGGCATTGATCTACTCTCATTAGGGTTATTGTTAGGGCATTGATCCACTCTCATTAGGGTTTTTGTTAGGGCAGCCATTGATCTACTCTCATTAGGGTTATTGTTAGGGCATTGATCTACTCTCATTAGGGTTATTGTTAGGGCAGCCATTGATCTACTCTCATTAGGGTTATTGTTAGGCCATTGATCTACTCTCATTAGGGTTATTGTTAGGGCAGCCATTGATCTACTCTCATTAGGGTTATTGTTAGGGCAGCACAATCTGCCACCAAGTTCATGCATTGAGGAATACAGGGTGGGCCATAAATAGTGTAACAAATGTTCGAGAAGATTTCCTGGGGAAGTGACCGCACGTAGCGGTCACTTTTCTTGTTTTTCCGATTCCCCGTAATTTTTTATACGTGTCGAGTGAGTTGCGATTCAATCCATCGATGTTTAGGGTAATGACAGCGTCGAATCGCTTGCGAACTGCGATCATTCGCCTACACACTCTTGGCCACGCCCCTGCTCGCATTGCTGCTTCGCCTGCCTCGCATGACAGTGTATCGAGCGATCAAACGGTTCGAGGAGCTTGGCACATCTTTGGACCGTCCAAGGCGAGGTCATCCTCGCACTGTTCGCCCGACATCACTCATCGAAACCGTTCGGAGTCGGATCAACCGAAATGCACGACGAAGCATCAGAGAGATGGCGCAGCAGCTCCCGATGAGCCGAATTTCATTGAAACGAATAGTTACGGAGGAGCTGAAACTCAGGTCGTATCGTACACGGAAGGCCGCTTTTCTGTCGGCTCGCAACAAGTCGGAAGGAGTCAAAAGATGTCGCGACCTTCTTCGTCGTACGCAGCAAGGCGGACATTTCAATATGGTGTTCTCTGACAAAAGCTGTTCATCGTGGAAGAAGTCCACAACTCCCAAAACGTCAGAGTGCTTGCGAAGGACGCAGAGCAAGCCGATAGCAAGGGTAGAACGGTCCAACGCAGTGCACATCCAACTCAAGTCATGGTCTGGGCGGGGATCTGCGCGACAGGAAAAACACCGCTTGTTTTCGTCGAGAAAGGCGTCAAGATCGACACGGAATACTACCTGAAACATGTTCTGCAGGACGTGCTCCATCCATGTTCTCAATCGCATTTCAATCAGAGGACATGGACCTTTCAACAAGACTCAGCACCAGCCCACAAAGCTAAAAAGGTCCAAACGTGGTGCAAGGAAAATTTTCCCGGCTTCATCACAACATCAAAATGGCCGGCCTCATCACCCGACCTGAACCCGCTCGATTATTCCGTTTGGGCCTACTTGGAGTCCAAGGTCAACTCCCGCTCCCACCCAAATATTGATTCCCTGGAAAATGCCCTTCAGGCAGAATGGGACAACATCGGAGTCGAATACCTCCGTACGATCCCAAAGTGTGGTGGAGGCGATCCCAAAGAGACTTCGAGCTGTAGTTCGGGCAAAAGAAGATCGTTTGAGCTGAACTTTTGCGTGAATGTTGTCGTTTATGTTGTTGATGAAATATGTCAATTTGAGATCATTTTCTCTGTTTTGAAAAAAGGTATAACAATTCCAATTTGTTACACTATTTATGGCCCACCCTGTATATTATTTTGAAATTGTATCACCTTATTGTTTTACTGTGCATGGAAAAATGAAATGAAATGAAATGAAATGAAATGAAATGAAATGAAATGAAATGAAATGAAATGAAATGAAATGAAATGAAATGAAATGAAATGAAATGAAATGAAATGAAATGAAATGAAATGAAATGAAATGAAATGAAATGAAGCAGCCATTGGTTAAACCAGGTTATGTATACTTTCGAAGCAGGTTATCGTGCTCTGATAGGTATACACATGAAGCGCGTGAAATCAAACACAAAGATAAACTTACAGTTTAAAAAAAGATAAAGCAGAACGATGTGTCTTACGTGATAAAACAAATTCGTGAACAAAATAAAATACCAATTTTTTTCTTTTAAATTATTTTTCTTTTTTTTGCTTTCTCTTCATCTCGTTTTCTCTCTCTCTCTCTTTTTTTTCTTCTTACCTCCTTTTTTCGACTTTAATTAGTTTGAATGCAACCTGCGCTTTTGTCTTTATTTATTTTTCAATCGAAATGGGAGAAGAGGATCAGCATCGCCATTCACAGAAAAAGGATCCTTTCATTCATTCTGATAAGGAAGTGGTGGCGTGTAACGCATAAAAGGGGCTCCCGGGATGGAATGGCATCAGTACTTTGGTAAAAGAAAATAAAAGAATAAGGAAAAGGGGTAGAAAAAGCGAAATTGCAGAGAGAGAAAGAGAAACAGAACGAAATAGAGATTGAGAGGATGGGGGAAAGAGAAATAGAGTAGGAAAGAATGGGGGGAGAAAGAGAAATAGAGTAGGAAAGAAAAATGAAGTGAGTGAGCAAAAAGACAGAAAATAGAACAGAAGAACGTGGGAAAAGGGTTGACGAATAGAAGAGAAAGCATCAGTTAGTGCGATAACAGTCTCTGTAACTCATGTTGAATTCTTTTTTATTCTACCCTTCCCTTTCCCCTATCCTTTCTTTATTTCCAACTACTCTATCTAAGCCTTTTTTGTGTCCGCTTAATTCCTCTCTCTCCCTCTCTCTCCCTCTCTCTCTTCCTCTCTGTCTCTCTGTGTGCCCTTTCTATCTCTAAAATGTCTTCTATCATCTTTCCAATCTTTTCTAGGTACCCTTGATCTCTCGCTTTCGAATGCTCTCTCGTTTCGTCTCCCCAAACTCTTCGGCTTCTCTGTTCTCTAGATGGATTCTCGGTTCTCTTCGTTTCCATACTCTCTGGTTTGATAAATAGTATACTTCTGTTAGTGTATCCCAATTAGCATAAGAAAAACATCTGATCGCCCGGGCTTCGCTGCCATCTCCCTTTTCTTTTTTATTCTCTCTATCTATTTCTGTCTTCTTTTATCTCTCTCTTCCTATTTTTATTTTCTATGTCTTTATTTTATCTCTCTTTCTCTCTTTCTTCCTCTTTGTCTCTCCCTTCTTCTCTCTTGTTTCTCTTTTCCATTCTACCTCTCTCTATCTCTCTCACACACCGGTTTTATTATCTCTACTTGTCTTGCATTATTTCTGTGCATGTTTCTCTGTCTCCTCATCTTTTCTCTCTTTTTTCTTATCCTTTTTTCCCTTCTTCTTGCTTTCTCTCTCTCTCTCTCCCTCTATCTCTTTTTTTTCTTCTAAACTCTGTCAGCTGTTTTCTATGTTCTAATATTCTTCTTCGGTTTAATTTTTCAATTTCCTTGCAGGCTGTTCTTGAATCATGCTGAAATACAAAAGTAAATAATCAATTAATTAAGCATATTTCGTGTTAAAAACGTGATAGAAAAGCCTTTTGCTCTTTTCTCCTCTTAAAACTTTTTATTATAATTCTCTCTCTCTCTCTCTCTCTCTCTCTCTCTCTCTCTCTCTCTCATTCTTACGCAAACGCAGGCATATCATCCATAATAAAAAAAAAGAAGATAAAACCGAGAACGGAAACAGGGATGACTCCGGAAAGGATATAAACAACCTTTGAGACGAATCCCAGTAGTGGCTGAGAAGAAGAAATGGAGTGCGAGCCTTCCGAGTTGCAATTTGAAAGCTCTTCATAGCGACTTACTTCTTGCAGAGAACAAAAAGCCCTTTTATACTCTCGTCTCTCTTCTCTCTCTCATTTCTTGAGGCCTTTTCAGGAATAATTCTCCCTCTCACTGCCCTTTATACCATACCTCTTTGTCTTTCCTTCTATTTCTCTTTCTCTGCCCCCTTTATACCATACCTCTTTGTCTTTCCTTCTATTTCCCTTTCTCTGCCTCTCTGTACCTCTTTGTCTTTCCTTCTATTTCTCTTTCTCTGCCTCTCTGTACCTCTTTGTCTTTCTTTCTATTTCTCTTTCTCTGCCTCTCTGTATGTCTCTCTCTGCTCTTCTTTGTCTCTTTACTCTCTCATTTTCACATACTTTCTTCTCTCATTGTTTCTAATACTCCTTCTTTCTGTAACCCAGTCATTGCTCATAAAACGGCCTCAGTGCAATTATGAAAAACTCTCGGGTGACGAAAACTTATTTTATATATGTAGTCTTGTTTCTGAGAGGATTTGGAGATGAGAGTAGTCAATATAAACAACAGAAAAGTGAAAGAGAGCGAGAGAAAGAGAGAGAGAAAAAGAGAGCAAGAGAAAGAGAAAGAGAAAGAGAAAAAGAGAGAGAGAGAGAGAGAGAGAGAGAGAGAGAGAGAGGGAGAGAGAGAGAGAGAGAGAGAGAGAGAGAGCTATAGTAATAAGTAAAAAGTATTTCTCGAGAATGACACAAAGATATATTACCCGTATTTACATCACCAATACCCCGAAAAACTTTGTTTCATTGGTAAAATCTTTGTTAAAGTTTTCACTCAAAACTGAAAACTCAAAACTTTGAAAAAAACAACAAAAAAACAAGGTTGTAATATTTTCCAGAGGAAGAGAGGGAGTCATAGAGATACGACATAAAAAGGTGAAGATGAACTGAGTGAGCAAGAGAAAAGAGAGAGAAAAGGATCAAAGTGGGACCACATAACCGTTCCCAGTCAAGGTGGGAGTACACCAGGGAAGTGCCTTTTCTCAGGTAATGGACACCATCACGCGACCAATTTTTACTCCAACTCCAACGACGCTTGCATACGCTGATGTCGTACTGCCTGTTGCTCCAAGACGCGTGGAGATAGATAACCGCACTCAGGATTGGAACGATGCGTTTGCCAGACACGGCCTACGTCTCAATGTCAAGAAGACGGAAAACCAGGATGTCGAAGAGCAAGCGGATGGCACGGTGCACATCAACGGCGAACCTCTTCCTGAAACTACGAACTTCAAGTACCTCGGATCGGTCATCTTGTCAGACACAGCTACCACAGCCGCAGCACGTCAACGAATGAATGCGGCGTGGATCAAATGGAGAGAAGCTACAGGTGTCTTGTACGATATAAAAATAAATGCCGATTTGAGAGGGAAGATGTACGTAACAGTGATCCGCCCTGTTCTTCTCTACGCATTTGAGACCTGGCCAACAACCCGAGCCACTGAAAACATCCTCCACACAAACGAGATGAATATGCTACGCTGGAGTCTTGGTGTTAAACGCCTCGACCACGTACGCAACAGTATTGTGAGAGGAAGACTTGGAGTTGCTCTTATACAAGACAAGATGCGTGGAAGCAGAATACGCTGGTACGGCCTCGTGATGCGAAGAGAGACCGCTGACGTTGCACGACACGCCCTCATGATATAAGTAGCGGGTAAACGCCCGCAAGGGAAGCCCAAGACTAGATACCTACACACACTTAACCAAAGACCTGTGCCTATCCCATCATCATCCTGAGGACGCCATGGACAGAAGATTCTGGAGAGCTAGAAGTCTTAAAGCGGACCTCAGTCCTACTTTGGCCAGCGCGGGACAACGCTATGGAGAAGAAGTTTCTCAAGCCCTCTGTCAATTTTCTAACTTTTGTCGTAATTTTCACGCAGTGTTTTAAAATACTTGACGTAATAAACACTTCGAAATTTTTATTCAAAAAAGGCTGCTTCCAGCCCTTCACAGAATTCACAACACTTTCAGTTTCAAAAGTTTGAAAATTGTTAAGTCAAGAAATAACTAAATAAATCTGCTATTATAGTTAAATACGATTTTAGGATAAGTCGGAGCTTCCTTGTTACATCGAAACTTCTCGTTACCGAAAATTACATAGATGAGTTCTAGTGTAAAAAGACGATTGTGGAAAATCTTCAAGAATATATCATTCTGAATGATAAGTGAGCTTGAAGTCGAGGTTAATCACGTTTGACTAAAAAGTAGAAGAAATTTTTTACTAGTCATCGCCATAATTTTACTAGTCACCAGCCGTGGTAATCTGGAGCAATTAAAGAAACAGCGACTCTCTGAAAAGAGTCATTTACTAGAGGATTTCACATTCATACTGATTACGAAGACCTTTATTTTCAGTTTCCTCTCTTTAACCTAAGATTTCTATACATAGGCGAATAAATTTATTCGTAAAAACTCATAGATATGTACATATTCCCATACAAGTCTTCCCCTTTTTTCAAAACAATTCTTGAATGTCGCTGCTGTTTACATTATTTGCAACTGTGGGGGAAAATGTCTTGCTAAAAACAGATTTTACTATGATGAAAATTCAGACATAACTCTCTTGCATGAAATTTTCAATATAATAGTCATGAACTTAATGATAAAGACAGTGACGAAATCGAATCGTACATTGGAAAAGCAACAATTTCAGAAAGACATGGTTAAAAATCATTCGAAATATTGTACATGATGTTTTAAATAGATTCATTCATAGAAGTTGTTGTGCTTGGTTAAACGCATCGGATGGTGAATCCGGAGACAATACACTTATGTTCTGTGTCTTGCCTAGTTATGCGTTGGAGGAAACAGGAGAAGAATCGGACGTTTCGCTTTATCAAAGCATCGGAAACGAATGAGAAAACGTCGAAAAAATGCAAAATTCCCGAGAATTTTTTTAAATGAAAGACGAGTTTGCGAAACATTGTGAGAAGTGAAACATTTTAACGAATCCCTTTTCTTGCAAAGCGCAAAAATGAAAAAGAGTGGACAACTGGAAGACTTTCGTTTTTTTTCTTCATATTTTAACCTACATTTAGGCTGCTCATCCATAAGCTAGAAATAGCCAGCAAACGAATAACTCAACTGAAACAGCTGCCGGAGGAACTTTTCTCATCCAATTCAGAATTTTTCAACTTTAGCACATAAAAATTAATCAGTAGACGAATCATCAGATGTATGACTATATTCATCGTGGAAAAGTTCATTCATTATCAGCAGAATTTTTGTCGAATTCTTCAATAAGGTGGGCCTTTTGGACGTCTTAATTCAAAAGAACAGTACAACAAACCTAGGAATTTACTTGAATTGCAGTGGGCTTTATGTCGGGGAAGGAGCACGGCATACTGACTAGGACAGGGAATCGCGGATGTTGACTGGGCGAAAACCTTGACCCATTTCAGCTGTTGTATAGAAACCTGCTAAAAAAGTCACTAGTTTTTTTAAATAAAAAAGAGTATGCCTTCGAATTGTCTTTGATACCTTTCAGGTTTTGAGAAGAATTTCTGCAGGGTTCTCATAAGAGAAAAGAAAGTAGAAGGCTTATTACATTACATTATTACATTATAAAGCTTATTACATTATATTACATTATATTTTTACATTATACACTAAGTACATGCTATTTGAATACCATTGGAAAAAAAACACATTAAGAGAGAAAAATTTTTCTCTTCTCAAGACAGAATCAACATACTTATTCATAGTCATAGCCTGATAGTATAGGCCGATAGTATAGGCCGACTTCTGAAGTCCAACCGGGAAAGGGAGAATGTGAGGACTTCGGAAGTCCAACCGGGAAAGGGAGAATTTGAGGACTCCTGAAGTCCAACCGGAAAAGGGAGAATGTGAGGACTTCTGAAGTCCAACCGGAAAAGGGAGAATGTGAGGACTTCTGAAGTCCAACCGGGAAAGGGAGAATGTGAGGACTTCTGAAGTCCAACCGGAAAAGGGAGAATGTGAGGACTTCTGAAGTCCAACCGGAAAAGGGAGAATGTGAGGACTTCTGAAGTCCAACCGGGAAAGGGAGAATGTGAGGACTTCTGAAGTCCAACCGGAAAAGGGAGAATGTGAGGACTTCTGAAGTCCAACCGGGAAAGGGAGAATGTGAGGACTTCTGAAGTCCAACCGGGAAAGGGAGAATTTGAGGACTCCTGAAGCCCAACCGGAAAAGGGAGAATGTGAGGACTTCTGAAGTCCAACCGGAAAAGGGAGAATGTGAGGACTTCTGAAGTCCAACCGGGAAAGGGAGAATGTGAGGACTTCTGAAGTCCAACCGGGAAAGGGAGAATTTGAGGACTCCTGAAGCCCAACCGGAAAAGGGAGAATGTGAGGACTTCTGAAGTCCAACAGGGAAAGGGATAATGTGAGGACTTCTGAAGTCCAACCGAGAAAGGGAGAATGTGAGGACTTCTGAAGTCCAACCGGGAAAGGGAGAATGTGAGGACTTCTGAAGTCCAAACGGAAAAGGGAGAATGTGAGGACTTCTGAAGTCCAACCGGAAAAGGGAGAATGTGAGGACTTCTGAAGTCCAACCGGGAAAGGGAGAATGTGAGAACTTCTGAAGTCCAACCGGGAAAGGGAGAATTTGAGAACTTCTGAAGTCCAACCGGGAAAGGGAGAATGTGAGGACTTCTGAAGTCCAACCGGGAAAGAGAGAATGTGAGGACTTCTGAAGTCCAACCGGGAAATAAAGAATTTGAGGACTCCTGAAGCCCAACCGTAAAAGGGAGAATGTGAGGACTTCTGAAGTCCAACCGGGAAAGGGAGAATGTGAGGACTTCTGAAGTCCAACCGGGAAAGAGAGAATGTGAGGACTTCGCCACTTTAGGTTAGAGGAGAAGTAATCTTGGGAAGTAATCGAATCCAGCGTGCGGAGTTCTGTTTACATTCCACTGTCTAAGACAATCGTATGAAATGAAATGGAAGCTCGCATTATTCCAATAAAATTACTTAGAACAGGGTTTTTGATCCAATCAGCATTTATGGTGTTGTACGAGGGATCCGAACACGAACTACTCAAATTTTTAAAAAAAATATTCATTTATGGTTATAAAGTATCCCAAAAAAATTATTGAAAAGAAAATAGACTCGTGAGAAGAGTTATCAATGAGCTATGGGGAAACGAGCTTTCTCGAATGGACCGTAAACGAAAAGTTCTTCGAGACAATTTCACAAGGGTAGGAACCGTTTACGGATGAGTTGAACCTATGAGGGGTAGGTTTTGGAAATTTAAATAGCTTAAGTTGAAAGTGAATTCCATTTTAAATGAGCAGAACTTAGAAAGTTAAACTCGAGGTCTATCGAAGAAAAAAAATCACTTATTTAAATTAGCGAACCAATGGGACGTAACTTTTTTCAAGAGAAAAACACCAGTTGCAGAACCTTCTCAAAGAAATTGTAAAAGTTAAGAGTCAGAAAACAAAGACGTTAGCGGTAGCAAAAAAGGGACTAGCTTCAACTACTCGCTTTGACTATTAGAAGGACTGAATATGAGGGACTACTGAGTCGTCCGCTTAAGAGAGGCCATAGCTGTTTCAAATGAGGAATTCCGAAGAAATAGACAATTCGCAGTATAAAAGGGAGGTACTAATTCACACTTATGGTATCTTATTATATATGCAGTTAGTTCTATTTATCTAAGATGGAAGTAAAGAAATGTCTAACAATGAGCTAATAAGACCGCGTCGGAAAAAGGCTACTTTCCATGGAAAAAACGTGGGAGAACGGAGCTTGCGAGGTAAAGAGGGCCGGCAAAAACGAAAGCAGAAAAAATAAATTGGAATTAAACAGGATAGAGTACGTAATTGAGAGAGGAGCGAACAGGAATAGGGAGAAAAAAAAGAAAGATACATCATGAAATGAGGGAAGAAGGATAAAAAGATTCGTATTTTTTTGCTAACCAAAAAATGTGAAAATAAAAAATTTTTGTCTAAGAAAAGGTAATATTTATACAAAAATGAAAATTAGGTGAAAATTATAAAATGTTGAAATTAGGTGAAATTTATAAAATGTTAAAAAGTTTACAATCATGCAGAAAAGATGCATCAATGACGATGAGACAAATTCAGGATGAAAAGGAAAAAGTTAAAAACTTTACAAGAGAGAAGATAACAAATTTCAGAACTGCAGTTGAAACAAATAAATTTAAGATTAGCAATTCTTTTGAAATTTCAAAAAGAAATCTCACTCAGTTTTCTGCAAAAATCCTTTCTCTTTGTTTCCTCTTTTTCTCGCTGAAATGTGTTTGATAGTTTCGCTGTTTTCTGATTCCTCCTCCTTATCAAGTAGAAAACGTTCCGCCTTTTCATTACTACTTTCCCACTATTTTTTTCTCAACCTTTCTGTCCAGCAGCTTTTACGCAAATGTAGTCACGTGCAGTCTCTAGACTTTTTTTCCATTTCATTCCTCTTTCAAGTTTTTCATTTTCATTAACAACTTGCTCCAAGCTTCTCATTTTCTTTTTTACGGTTGGGAATCTGCCGGTTTTAATCTTTCTCAAAAGTTACTACATATTCTCTTTTGATTTTTTTTCAATCTTTTTCCCAAAAAAATGCTCTCTATTCCGTCTACCGTTTTTGTCATTTTCATTAGGTGCTTATTTTTTCATCTGTGTTCCTTTTCTTTGTCTGTATGTCTGTCTCTTTCTCTCATATTTTGTCTCTATAACCCTATATCTCTCTTTCGTTCTCTTCTTTCTCGCTCTTTTTCACTTCTTTTTTGTAAATCTCATTCAGAAGTATTTTATTTCCTCTGTTTTTAAATTTTTCTTATTTCTTAAATAATCAGTTATTTCCTCGATCTTAAAAAGAATTTTTTCTCAGAATTTTGTTTTTTCTTCGAAACGGGGAGGAGCTTCGCTCGCCTTCGCTTCAAAATGTCAGTAATTGGTTTAGGGTCTTCGATAATTAAAGCGAGATGATTAGGATGAAGCCCTTCTTGGGTTGGAGAAAGACACATTTTTTACCGAAGAGAATCTGTTAAAAAACATTGAGAAATAGGAAAAGAAACAGGCAAAAGGAAATTTAGAGAAATGAGAAGAGAAAAGCGAGAAAACGCGCAAAAACACACAGAGAGAGTGTGTGTAAGAGAGATAAAAAATTGAAGAGAATGAGAAAAAGAGAAAGTTAAAGTGAAAGTTAGATAGAGAGAGGAGAGCAATCAATGACATGTGTTGGAAGAAAAAGTTTAAAAAAGTATTTTGCTTCCTTCCATTCGTCGTAGCTGAGAGCGGTCGACTCACTTCTCACTCATTCAAAGAATGGAGGATTTTGGACTCTAGCAGGATTTGGACACCTCGAGGCCGTAATTTCCAAACCATGATCGAAACTCCATTCAAAATTCAAGTTATCATTCTTATGTACTTTCCGGAGAATCTTTCCGGACTTTCCGGAGCTATTCGATATGATGGCGCTTCATGTTTCAAGACATCGAGAATAAAGTGTTTGAATTGAATATGCAGAAGCGACAAAAAATATTTTCAAAGACATGGATTTTCTCTCAAGTTCTTAAAACTTGAGTGCTGTATTCACTAATTCTTGAGGAACTTACATACATACATATAACCTATAAAGAGTGTTATCGAACATAGATGGGACTCTACGGAATCAAGGTTTTTTATTTATTTATTCATACATCAATACTGATGTGACAAAACAAGGTGACTAAATGTTGCTGAGGCAGGCAGGGTTCATCTGATGCTAAATATTAAATAGAAGGATGGCCAGCAGAAGCAGAGAAAATACCGTTAATTGCCGTGTAAAAACACAGGAAATTCGAACTTGCACCAGCAGAGCTGCCAGACTGGGAATGTGGTGACTTAAAAATCTTTCCGCACTTAGCGCTGCTTCAGTCTTCTCTTTAAGCATGAGCTAGTTCGCAGAAACAAAGGCGCCTAGACCTCTGAACCTAGACCTCGAGAGACCTCGGTGTTGAGAGGGGGCATATTGTATGGGCCTTAAAATGTGCATTATCATGTGTGCGTGTGTAGCTCAGGGGGGAGACCATTCGCCCGGAATGCGAAAGGTCCCGGGTTCGGTTCGTCACACCACACGATTTTTGCACAAGTTTCTGCGAACAATCCGCTCCTCTGCTCGGTATGAAAATCCGTTGCTTGAGATCAACGAGGAGTAGGGAATACTGTTGTTTACAATTCTAGCCATAACATATAGATAATTGAATCAGCGGGGTGCCTATTTCGAAACCAACGAGAGAAACTTTCATTTCTTCCTAGAATATCACAAACCAAGCAACATAAATAAAACTTTTATTTCATGGCATGTATATTTTGAACCTTTCAACATGTCATACATATAGTTCTAATAGATCATTAGTATTAGTACATATAATACTTCGACCTGCATCAGAGTGTAAATTTTTTTCTTAGAATGTTTTCGTCATGTGCTAACGAGAATTGAACCTTGAAACAAACAAAAAGTTGTAAGAGACAAAGAACAGGAAGTTTTTTTAACAGGCTTAAACAAAGACCGGTGTCACAGGTTTATTAAACAAGTTACATTGGCTATCACACTCATTCTTCACAACTACGGATGCGAGAAGCGGTCAACGTTTTTTTGTTTGTTTAATGAATCAATCGTTTCCGTTAAGTAACGTGAAATTGTGCTTTTTTCAGATCTCGTGAGCATCTAAATTGCCTTTGGACAATTTTAATCAAAGTAGCTTTGGGGAAAAACCCAATACTCTTTCTTTGAAATCTGGTTAGTCACTTAATGTGGTTCAATTTAGTTCATCATCACCTTTATCTCGTGATCATTACAGATATTACAAGCAATCACAAAGTATCCAGCAAAAGGCATTGCACTCACATTGCTTTCGTATATTAACAAAATTGAATGAAATGAAATTCCAATTAAATTTGTATAACTGTAGAAAAGAAAAAAGAAAAAACTCAACAAAAAAAAAACAAATCTTATCTTAAATACTGACGTGGAATTATCAACAATACACGGTTAGAGAATGATTCAGAAGAAATGCTAAGAATGCTATCATCCATATTGTTGACTGTTACATACGTACGATTAGAAAACGATTGAGCAGTAATGTTGTCACTAGCTTTAACAAGCGGACAAAGCTCATTTGAAAGGCCACGAGTATATGATTCTTTGATAAAGAAAAAATCAGTGATCAAAACATCGGGGCACTTAATTACTTCGTCTGGTAGGCGCGTCGCGGCCCCCTTCGTGTCACGGCCCACGTCGTGGCTTTTATTAATTTTTTCTCAGAAAGAGATTTTATTCATGAAAACTCCCTTCCCCCTTTCTCCTTAGGGCCCCCTTCCCCCCTTTAGGGGCCCCCTTCCCCCTCCCCCCTCCCTAGGGCCCCTACCCCCCTTGCTTAGGTAGGGCCCTCTTCCTCTCCCTTCCCCCTTTAGGCCCCCTCTCCCTTCCCTGCTTAGGTAAACCCCCCTCCCCCTCCCCCTTTCCTTTCCTTTCCCCAAAATTTATATACATAGATAATTTATTTAAAGGATTGAGAAAGAAACAATTGAGGGGCTGCGACGCGGGCCGCGACGCGAAGGGTGCCGCGACGCGCCTACCAGACGAAGTAAAAAGTACCAACATCGGATGAGCCGATCAAAATAGAATGTAATAATCGAAAAGTTGCTATTTGACTTCTATCCAGTAAAGATTGCAAATCAAACATTTCACAAGCTAGTCTATAACAAGTCCATGGTATATGTATTACAGCGGAAGAAAAGGCGTCTTAAATACAGACACTGGACATTTTCTAGCATACGCTTTTTGTATAACAAGTGTGGATCATATACAGGGGAACGTATCACGACACTTTGTACCGCGTCACTTTGTATACGACACTTTGTACCCGACACTTTGTACCCCGTCACTTTGTACCGCGACACTTTGTACCGCGACAATTTGTAACGCGACTTGAGTGAGGCCGCGCGTTTTATTTTTACATTAAAACATATTTTTACAAAAAAAAACGCTTAGGCTTAGTAAAAGTTTACGATAACGAGGCCGTACGGCTTAGCTAACGAGGCCGTACGCGGTACAAAGTGTCGCGGTACAAATTGTCGCGGTACAAAGTGACGGGGTACAAAGTGTCGTATACAAAGTGTCGTATACAAAGTGACGCGGTACAAAGTGTCGGTAATTCACAGGGGAAGCATACTCTAAAATAGAACGTATGTAAGCTTTATAAAAATGTGTTAAAACTATGGGAATACACGATTTTATTGCTATAAAAACAAAGCTTACACGTTTAGTTGCTTTATTAACTATGTCATTAAAATCATTAGAAAAAGAAAGGTTTTCAGAATTTATCACTCCAAGATCTTTAATAAACCCGGGTGTGTGCAATGGCTGCTCTAAAAAGGTATAGGAGGTGCGTGGATTCGATTTTCCGAAATGTAATACAGCACATTTACAAACGTTAACAGTCATTTTCCACGCAGCAAGCCAGTTTTCTAAGATTCTTAAACAATCGAAAATTTTAATATAGGACGAATTATCATCAACGACTACCAAGAGTTTCAAGTCATCTGCAAAAAGAAAAGGTGTAGCAGGTAATGAATGAGTCAGCAATATCATTGATGAATGTAAGAAAGAGAAGAGAACCATAGTTGAAAAATGTTTTTAAACAATTAACTTTCCTGACAATACTGCCGAAGGTTAAATAGAGATGTAAAGGATGAAGATGTAAATTTCTTAAATTTGAATCATGGGCATTTTGAGAGATCTATAAATGGGCATCTATAAATGGGCATCTATAAATAGCTAAACCTATTACAAGTCAAAAGTACACGGACCATGAAAACGATTCTCGACAAATAGACTTTTTTCAATAAGATAAGTGGAAATTATTTTGGTTTTTTAAGTGGAAAATTTTGGCCCCCCGAAGGGGCAGAGGAGCGGAGTTTACAACGAAAAACGAAAGATGAAGGGTAAGCATGTTCCCTTTAAATATATCAAGTAGCAAGGATCTCTGTCGACACTTTTTTGGAAAATTTTTTAAAACCCCTGACTATTAGCGACCTGTGGACCGTTGGCCCTGATTTCTCTTATCTAGGCGCCTTGTCTTTTTTCTTCCGCGAGAGAAATATCCGTGACTCTGCCCCCCGAAGGGGCAGAGGAGCGGAGTTTACAACGATATGGAAAATAACCAAAATTGGTTATTTGAACTTGATTAGATGCTGCGCACTGGGGAGCGGGAGCTGCTTAAGCAGGAGATCCGTGATGACGTTAAGAGCTGCAGCAAGCAAGTTTGTTATTCTTCAGGACTTTCAAAGAATTCATGAGACAATTTTGCTAAGTGGTTTTAATTCACTTCAGGAGTTCAATTTTCCTTGAAAAATCTTTTTTTCAAACCCTGATTTTGTTTATTCATAATTCATTAGTTTAGTTTTTCGGCAAAAAGATTGGACTTCTGAGGAGTTTAGAAAATTAAGTTTTTCACCTATCAAATTTGGCACTTTTCGCGTTTAACCACCCCCTCCCCTACGAGATGTTCAATGGGTCATACGTCTGGCTTATTTGCATTTACGAAAAAATATTTTTACATCAAAACAATTATTTTTAAATAAAAAAAATTTTACATCAAAAAAAGCTTAGGCTTAGAAAAAGTGTACGCTAACGAGGCCGTACGACTTGGGCTAACGAGACCGTATCGAAAACATGCTACTCTCATTACTCTCATCTGACCCATTGAACCTCTGATTGGTTAAACGCAAAAAGTGCCTCAAATTCTTTCTTACTCACCAAGACAGTTATCATACCCCGTTAGAACGTTTCCCATTGTAATTTTCAATAAATGCATCGATGACTTTCAACTTTGATCTTTACAAAAACATTAAGCTGAGATAGGTATTGTTTTTTGTTTTATCTTTCTCAGCGTATTGTCAAATGATAACATGTGAAATCAAGTGTAAGCCAGTTCCTTTCTTGTTGTCGGTAGTGTATAGAAGCCCTTCGTGTGATTTAGAATCGTTTTCCGAATGTCTTTCAGTTCTCAGTGATTCATTCGCTACCTCGTCTTCCCCATTTATCCTATGCGGTGATTTCAATTGCAAAGAGATAGACTGGTCGAATAACAAATTGTATGTTCCTGTGTCAGAATCCCACCCTTCTTCAGTTCTTCTTTCTTTTGCTCTATCAGCTGATCTATTCCAGAAAGCTAGTGAACCAACAAGAGGTTCGAGTCTGCTTGACCTGGTATTCAGTAGTGACCCTTTCATCATTTCTTCATGTATTGTTGATCCTCCTCTCCCTACATTAGATCACTGCTTAGTTCGTTTTTCGATTTCATCGGCTTCAGCTCCTAAGAAAAAGCTTTACTATTTAGACTATAAGAAAACAAACTTTGAGCTTGCTGTTTATCTGATTTCATCTTATGATTGGACCCAACTTCTCTCCTTTTCCGCCGACCCTAACATTCTTTATAATACCTTCCTTTCAATAATGCTTGACATTATAGGTCAAACAGTGCCTAGACGTTGTGTTCCATCTAAGAAGACTTGTTATTCTCAAGAGATAGTTGCATTGTTGCGTAAATGCCGTAAGCTTTATAAACGTGCTTACAAAATAGATTATCGTTCATATTTCAAACACTCAATCAAGTTACGTTATGCTATTCGCAAGTTTCAAGCCAAACAAGAATCTAAGATTGCCTTATCGAAGAACAAAAGGCGATTCTTTTCTTTTGTGAATAATAAACTTAAACCATCATCTTCTGTTGGACCTATAAAAGACCCATTGAATGGAATGATAGTTGAGACAGACCTCGAAAATGCCGAAGTACTCGCTAGAATGTTCTCATCCTCTTTCACCGAGAAACCGCATAGGGAAGTAAACAGTCCCATCTCCTACACCGAAGCCACTATTGATTATATAGAGATAACTCCATCGATTGTTTATCATGTCTTGTCTAAGCTCAAAAATGTCAATTCTATGTCCCCTGACCATCTTCCGTACTCATTTTTGAAAGGATCGGCCCAAGCTATAGCTACACCTCTTTCAATTCTCTTCAATAGTTTTCTTCTTCATGGAAATTGTCCTGATATTTGGTGGCAGGCTTTCGTGAAACCGTTGTATAAACGTAAGGGTTCCGTACAGGATGCAGCTAACTATAGACCTATTTCGTTGACTTGTTGCTGCAGCAAAGTATTTGAGAGAATATTGAGCACGTCACTGCAAACTTACCTCGAGGCCAATGCTCTCTTAAGTCCTCACCAACATGGCTTCCGTTCTAGAAAGTCCTGCTCTTCCGCTCTTTTGACTTCCTTGTCTGTTTGGTACAAAGCACTCGATGTATCTTCTTCTGCCTATGTTTCTTGTGTTTTTATCTACTATAGCAAAGCGTTTGATACAGTACCTTTGAACCGTCTAATGCAGAAGTTGTCAGCCTATGGTATATCTGGTTGTCTTTATAAATTCATTCTTTCTTATCTTTCTATCAGGAGTCAGTGTGTAGTTGTTAACGATTCATTCTCTAGTAGTTATTCAGTTAGATGTGGGGTCCCGCAGGGATCTGTGTTGGGTCCATTGCTTTTCTTGCTTTATATAAATGATTTACCCAGTGCATTACCGAAAGATGTTTATTGCACGTTGTATGCTGACGACGCTAAGCTTTTCACACTTAACAATTCCGGTCTACTGCAGACAGCTTTGGATTCAGTATCTCAGTGGTCTGATGAATGGGGACTTACTATATCGAGCAGTAAGACAATTGCTATGCAAATAGGGAGGGATCATCCAGATGTCAACTTTAATCTCAATTCCTCTCCGATTTCGTTCACTTCATCATTTCGTGATTTAGGAGTAACTATCTCCAACGATCTCTATTTTAAGGAACATGTGAATCATATCTGTAATAAGGCTTCTTCTATTTCTTATCTCATTCTGAGATCTTTTCGTACAAAAAATGTTGCAATTCTCATGAAGCTATTTTGTACTTACGTTAGACCTATCCTGGAGTACTCCAGTGAAGTCTGGAATACTATTGACTTAACGCTAAGTAAGAAAGTAGAGTCTGTCCAAAGAAGATTTACTAAGCGTATTTTTAATAGAGCAGGAATTAGTTTATCTTACGAAGGAAGACTGAATTGGCTTGGCTGTGAAAGTCTTCAAAGACGCAGACTTATTAACGATGTGTTCACTTTGCATAGAATAGTGTTTAAAAGATTAGATATCACTTGCCCAGATTTCTTACCAATGTCTCACTGTACTAGGACTAGAGGACATCATTGAAAGCTTTTGTTGCCTTTGTGCCGCACAAACCGATACAAGAAATTCTTCACAAATAGAGTTGTGAATGATTGGAATTCTCTTCCTTCTTATTTTTTCAATATGAATGCATTGTCAGCTAAGAAGTTTCTATTCCAGTACTTAAATTAGAATCCTGATCATTTATTGGCTGTTGTTCATTTTAAAATATTGATTACCATGTTGTAATCTCTCACCATCCGTTGTATGTCTGAACCATTACAACTGGAATAAAGAATAGGTTGAGATTATGATCTTGAACGCTTAACCAAGGTCTATGTATTGATTCAAATGAGTATTGGGCGTTTTCAAGAAAAGTTCGAGTCTTAATTCGCTTGCAGGTTAAAGATTCTCTTTCTGGCGTACTTGTAATGATAAAACTATTTGAAAAATTTTTGAAGAAAAAAAAAACACACAATACAACGAAGAAACACAAAATCACAAAAAGAGAATTTACAAGATGAAGAAATAAACATGAAGAATTGGAAGAAATAAATGATTATAGATTTATGGTGTGTTAAAAGGTAGAGAGTCGTCTAATAACGAGAAAATATTCAGTTTAAAAAAAACTGAACCAAACGGCTTTTGAATTTTTTCAGATTTGATCCATTTGAAGAACATGTAAATTTTACATGTAGACCACCCAGAAACATGTAAAATTTACCAGTTTTCAGATGCATTTCGGTCAACCAAAATCTTCACTCTACTCAAGTTTTCGACTCCTCGTCCTTCTGCTTTTTCTACTCTAATTTCTCAAAAACTCGTGTCGGCTCCCAAGCTCTCGCATCAAATCAACTTCTGCTCGTCAGAGAAAACACCGTCCTTTTTTATGTGGTATAACTGAACTATCACATGCGACACTCCTCCTTTGTAAATATTCGAGATCTATTTGCAAGGAATAAAATCTATCTATCTAACTGAGCAATTATTGAGAAGTTGAGGTATAACTACATATGAAGGAACCCATTTATGGTCGAGGAACTGAAACCTGCAAGCTTACTCCTGAATCACAGACATTTTTATTTCCTTTATTGATCTTTTCATAATCATGTTTAGGTAAAAGCTGAATTCAAACTTGTCAATGAGGATGAAAGAGCGAAGTAAAGATAAAGAAGTGATTCGACAGAGTTTTGCATTGCGTACCAGCAAGAATATGGCTCGAAATTGTTACTCTGGGAGACAGGAAACTTTTATCTAAACATAATGCGAAGGCTACTCGAATCGATATGATAGTAACATTTTCTCGATGGGACGGTTACGTGCTCAGTCCCGGAAAAAAACCAAAAAAGACTGAGTTTCCATTCGATCATTCCATTCGATCATTAAAGAAACAGAGCAGCTCTTTTTCTTTTACAACAAGCGTTTTGAAGCTTTTTTGTGATTTCCTTAACGAAGCAACGTCTTCATAGCATTTTCTGTTTTGAAGCGAAGTTTTTGGCTTGGTTTGAATGAATGAATTTATTACGTGAAGCAATGTTCCAGCAATCACGTGTGGAGTAAATAGGACTAAAACTTGATAATGAAATATTCGGTAAAAACACCAGAATTATGAAATTCTGCGAAAGGCGAGCTTACCGTATGATAAATGAGTTTAAACGTACTACATACAGTCCTAGGGGTCCTATGGTACAATTTGAGTTGAGAACCGCGGGTGGTGGACGGTATCGGATTAAAAAGATGCGTTTTTTCTTTGATTAAGTAGTTTTACCTCATATGAGCCTAAGCAGTAGATTCAAATCATTATTTTCTATCGTCGCGAAAAGTTAGCGAATTCCTACTTGATTGTTTCTTATGTCGCTGCAGGGCATGTTTCTATAATCAGCTTGAAAACATCGTTAAAAGACTTGTCGAGTAAAGCATTATAGTTTTTGTACATATTTTCTCTAATATGTATAGCAATATCTTTGGAAAAATGGGGAGAATAAACAGTGGTACAAGGATTGGGGAGAATAAACAGTGGTACAATGATTCAAAATTTACTTTACGTAAATGTTGTATGCGTTTCAAAAAAGTTGGATTCTTACTTCTTAAGACTTCCAAAATTAGATGACATTGTCTTTTGGTTTCCAAGGCAATCACTGAGCAATGTGAAGAAAAGGTTAGCCGTCTGTCAATAATAAAACCCAAGTCTCGAATCTCATCAAATATGGCATTATCTGGTGATTCAATGAATATGGAAACGTTCGGGGGGGGGGTGGTTCTGACCTATGCGGAGGACTTCGCATTTGGGCTGAGATAAAAATAATTACTAATCTCTAGACCATTCGAAAACCTGGCCAATCGATTACTTTAGGTTCAAGTGAGAATCTGATTTTGAAAAAGAACTAGAAGTTTTAACTTCATCCGCAAAGACTTTTATTTCACAATCGGAAGAAGCTATTTTGCTAACTATGTCCGAGGTTTGAATTATAAAAAATAGTCGGCCTAGTACGCTCTTTTGAGGAACGCCACTCCGAATGGAAAATTGCTTCGATAGCTTATCATTAACCCTGACTTGATACGATCTGCCGTAACCCTGACTTGATATGATCTACCGTAACCCTGACTTAATACGATCTACCGTAACCCTGACTTGATACGATCTACCGCTCAGGTATTCTTCTATCCATTTGACTATTTTGTTGGAGAATTTAAGAGCTCTTAACATATATAAGTTTCAAACGTGAAACCTTGTCGAAGGCTTTGGCATTGTCAAAAAATAACATCCATGAATTTCTTATCATCAATTTCTGTAGAACGATCATCCTGGAAGAGTATCATCAAGTGTTCAATCGGTCTTTTATGACGAAAACCATATTATTTATCAAGAAGGATGTTGTTCCTATCACAATGCTTACCTATTTCTCTTTCCAGAATTTTTTTGAAAAAAACACGGCAGAATGAAGAATTAATACTTATTGGGGTGGTAATTATAGGGGTCGTTGTAAGGAGGTTTTTCTTAACGGGGGTTACACTAGAATCTTTCGAAATATCCGAATTGAGAAGTGAAGAGTTAAAGACAAGGGGAATGGAGAGAGGGCTATATTTTATCTTTTCCAGCTATCTTTTCCACTAAGAGCATGTTTATATGATCAGGCTTGCTACATGAAGAGTTGGGATATCTTTCAAGAAGGTCGCATATCTCATGACGAGTCAACAGCGGAAAATCTAATACCCAATTTCTTAAGTTGGGAGGGGGAACAAAGTGAGGAATAGTTCCAGTATCTTCTGTGAAACAATCATTGAATATGTGACCTAAAAGATCCGCCTTCTCTTGTTCTTTGAGATTAAACGGCCAGATTTTTCAAGCAAAGCATCGACACCCGTCTGTTTCTGAGAAATTTTTGCACGTATATACTTGAAAAACCACTTATCTTTGCTATTAACAATGGCCTTTTCAACCCTAAGATAAAACTTAATGACATTCTTTTTGTATTTCTCACTTGCCGTGACGTAATTCTCATAGTCAGCAACAGTTGAGACATATTGGTCCAAAAGTTTTTATAATAAAGCTTTTCTGCTACATTATTCTTAAAGTTAAAAAAAGAAGTAAGTGCAATAACATGTACATATAAGACGATGCTGGGAACAAAATGCTCAAAATGTTGTTCCTCAGCCAGAACCTTATTTCGCCAAGATTTCGAGTATGCAAACTTGGGAGAAGGAAAGTCCGATATTAGTCTTCTTTTTTCCCTGAAAAAATAGGGACGAAGAATCGGCCACTATTTTGCAGGGCCAAGTGATGAATGAATCTGTGGCCAGGTTTTGTCCCTGCCAAATCACGGACAATTTTTTTCCTTTGTGACATGTTTTGGCACTACCAAACTCGGCTATTTTCTGAACACTTTTTGTCCGTTGAACACAGTTGAGTTTCAGGTTTGTTTAGTCCAAGCCCGCCTAGGAATTGGTAAGCCTAAGCGAATTTCAAAGTTAGAATTTTAGCTGGAGGCAGTGCAAAAGAGAAACGATACCAATATCTGCAACGACAACAAACCAACCACTTCTAGCGACGTACCCCGACCGAGTTCAGTAAACTCGGTTGGGGTACGTCAGATAATGTTTTAAATTAAGCGGAACTTATGAAAATATTTGGCTAAACCTAACAGCATATCAACACTGGCAAAACAAAGGTTCTCATTAATAATTGAATGATCATTCTTCACAATTTAGACCATTGTGCGAAGAGTCCCGAGTTCGACTCCCACCCCCCGGACAGATCCACCCAAACCAAAGGGGTTAAGAAATGTTGGTAGTGCTCTGACTCTCCCCACTGCTGCTAATCACACTAGCAGTGATCTAGCAGGCAGCCACTGGTTCCACCAGGATAGGTCTGTCCTGCACCTCAGGGGAGCGCGTACCCTGCCGCGAAGCGGGAAGAAGCGCGAGGAAGAAGAAGAAGATCATTCTTCACAATTCGCGTAATTCAAGACTCACATGGAAACGTTTCCATTGGGTTTAGAAAAATAAGTGTTTTAGCAAGATGTACTTATCAGCTGTCCAATTTTGTCTCCTGTCACTTTTCTCTAGAAGTGCTTCTTATCTTGCCTTCTCTTGCCATACACTTAGAACCGCCAAAAAAGAACAATTACTGACTCTGATTTCATGCTACTGAAACGAGCTAGATTGTGTGTTTGGGAATCAAAGACGCCCTAGTTTTTCTCCTTTGTACCGGCGTCTCAGCCGAAGAGCCTTCAGAAATCCTTTCTAGTTACTCAATGAAACGGAATATCATGTGGTTATGGCTAGATAGAAAGCGTTCCTGGAAGCCTCCCATCCAATAGAATTTGTCTCCATCGAAAGAGCAATTAAACTTATACAAGAGGAAAAGTCAATTAGGATACCGCGTGGGCGCCATTTGTCCCTTTCTTCAACACACGTCTTACCTCCACTGAAGTAGGACGCCGCTTCTCGCATCCTGCTATTTTGTTTCTCCTTTTCATTCCTCTCATTTTGTTTCTTTCTTCTCTCTCTCTGTGTCTATCTCTCATTCTCTTTTGTTTCTCTCACAGCAAGACTTTCCTCTCTCCTCTCTCTCTCTCTCTCTCTCTCTCTCTCTCTCTCTCTCTCTCTCTCTCTCTCTCTCTCTCTCTCTCTCTGGCAACTGAACTCATCAAATAAATCTCATGAATTGCTCAGATTCTCCTGTTGAAGTATTTTCTTTCTTGAAGAAGAATTCGATACACCATGTGAAAGTTCCAGAATGAGTGTTTAAGACTGCTATTTCCACCATAATCTCTTTTCTATTTCTTTCTCTCCCTTTTCTTCCTTCTCTCTCTCTCTCTCTCTCTCTCTCTCTCTCTCTCTCTCTCTCTCTCTCTCTCTCTCTCTCTCTCTCTCTCTCTCTCTCTCTCTCTCTCTCTCTCTCTCTCTCTCTCTCTCTCTCTCTTTCAGCCTCTCTTCATTTCTCTCGACCTTTTTCGTTTCTTCCTTTCTGTATGCATCTATCTCAGTCTTCGTTTTACAGAAAAAGTTAAAAGGATAGAAAGGAAACAAATAGGGGAATAATATTTATAGAATAGAGAGCGAGAGAGATGGATCTAAGATGTTTTCTGTTGGGTTTGACACTGTGATTCGTTTCCACCTTTAATGTGTTTTATGCTAAATTTTAAGGCTTTCGAGTAATCGTGGCTGACCATATCCATTCACAAGATGGAGTTACAGTTGGTTCACCACAAACTACTTCCACTGTGTAATCGATGGCTCAAATATTCTTCAATTCTCATCCAAAATATTTTCTTCCGAGCCATTTTTCTCGTCGACAATAAGTACACTTATAGAATCTCAATTAATTTTTCGTATACTCTTCTCTAAGTTGAACAAGGCTGACAGACGGAAATGAAAACCTCCTATAAGTGCTCTCTTTCTCTAGCACTCTTTAATTTTTTTAATCATCCTCGACCCTAAAACTTTTTTGTCCTCCATCAAAAAATGAAGCGTTTGTTTGGTACTTGCAATCGAAAAACAAAAATTCGAGCTTTTTTTCAAATTTCCGAGACCTTGTGTGTCCGAGAGTAGTTAGGCTTATGAATAAACGCCGAAATTACTTTAAGTATTGCGGAATGGCCTGAGACACGTCTTAAATTTTCGCAAAAAAACCTTTTTGCCCTCGCAACTGTAACTTTAATGTTACTGTAACTTCTTATTTTTCCTCAAGTTCGTCTTTTCAAAGAGCAAGGTCCGCTGTTTGAGTAGCACTTAACTACTTAACACGTTATGAGGCTTTTCCAGCTCTCTTATTAAAAATCGAAGACCTTTATTATCTTGTCTTGCTCTGAAACAACGTACTATGTATAGCTACGATGACAATTACTAAGATTGAGAGACTGATTTGCATCTGCTGTGTTTTTATCATGGTCTTGTTTCGATGAAAAGTTTACGTAGCGGTAATATCTCATCCACCGTCTCCGCTTTCACTTGAGGACGCGGTAGCATCTCATCCACCGTCTCCGCTTTCACTTGAAGACGCGGTAACATCTCATCCACCGTCTCCGCTTTCACTTGAGGACGCGGTAACATCTCATCCACCGTCTCCGCTTTCACTTGAGGACGCGGTAACATATCATCCACCGTCACTTGAGGACGCGGTAACATCTCATCCACCGTCACTGCTTTCACTTGAAGACGCGGTAACATCTCATCCACCGTCTCCGCTTTCACTTGAGGACGTGGTAACATCTCATCCACCGTCTCCGCTTTCACTTGAGGACGCGGTAACATCTCATCCCCGTCCCCGCTTTCACTTGAGGACGCGGTAACATCTCATTCACCGTATCCGCTTTCACTTGAGGACGCGGTAACATCTCATCCACCGTCTCCGCTTTCACTTGAGGACGCTGTAACATCTCATCCACCGTCTCCGCTTTCACTTGAGGACGCGGTAACATCTCATTCACCGTCTCCGCTTTCACTTGAGGACGCGGTAACATCTCATCCACAGTCTCCGCTTTCACTTGAGGGCGCGGTAACATCTCATTCACCGTCTCCGCTTTCACTTGAGGACGCGGTAACATCTCATCCACCGTCTCCGCTTTCACTGGAGGACGCGGTAACATCTCATCCACCGTCTCCGCTTTCACTGGAGGACGCGGTAACATCTCATCAACCGTCTCCGCTTTCACTTGAGGACGCTGTAACATCTCATCCACCGTCCCCGCTTTCACTTGAGGACGCGGTAACATCTCATTCACCGTCTCCGCTTTCACTTGAGGACGCGGTAACATCTCATCCACCGTCTCCGCTTTCACTTGAGGACGCGGTAACATCTCATTCACCGTCTCCACTTTCACTTGAGGACGCGGTAACATCTCATTCACCGTCTCCGCTTTCACTTGAGGACGCGGTAACATCTCATCCTCCGTCTCCGCTTTCACTTGAGGACGCTGTAACATCTCATCCACCGTCTCCGCTTTTACTTGAGGACACGGTAACATCTCGTTCACCGTCTCCGCTTTCACATGAGGACGCGGTAACATCTCATCCACCGTCTCCGCTTTCACTTGAGGACGCGGTAACATCTCATTCACCGTCTCCGCTTTCACTTGAGGACGCGGTAACATCTCATCCACCGTCTCCGCTTTCACTGGAGGACGCTGTAACATCTCATCCACCCTCTCCGCTTTCACTTGAGGACGCGGTAACATCTCATCCACCGTCTTCGCTTTCACTTGAGGACGTGGTAACATCTCATCCACCGTCTTGTTTTCACTTGAGGACGCGGTAACATCTCATCCACCGTCTCCGCTTTCACTTGAGGACGCGCTTCACTTTGTTCTTCAGATAACGTATGTTAAACTGGCTCAAAATATTCACCAAAGTATTCACTTAAACTGCATAATTTTAGTCAAATGTTTTCTTCTTGATTTCTACAATTAGACCCAATTCATAAAAATGTTTATCAATTTAACACATATGTACTATGTACATTTTTATCTTTGTTAATCGTTTAAAGCAACGATGGGCTGACTATAATGAATGAAATCCATCGCACGGGCAAAAAACTGCCACTTGGCTGGGACCGAACCACATACTACATTGATACAAGAGAAAGTGTGATAAAAGCTGTGACCGGTGAGAAATGGGTATTTGTTCGAGTTCTTCTGCTCTGTTTTGTTCTGCCGCGACGTTAAAGTCTAAACGATGAGATCATCGGTGCGATGATCATCGTTTAGAAATTAATGTCGCGGCAGATAAAATTCAGATTCTTCAAGCGCGTGGTTGAAATAGTCTTAAAACAAAAATTCAGCCGAGCTCGTACCCAGGAAGCTCTTATCTTAGACCTCAAAGTCATGTGAGCGCTCATAATCATCGCACCGATGATCTCATCGTTTAGACTTTAACGTCGCGGCAGGTTTTTTCATTATTCATCATGAAAACCTTAATAAATTAAAACCCTAAAAATAAAACCTTAAAAATTTATAAAATTTCAATAAATTATGATGAAAATTTGTGAGTGAATAACTTACTCAAGGTATTGTTGTTGTTTTTCAATTCAATTCAATTCATTTATTCCATGCAAGAACAACAACTTGTAATACAATTATGAATGGTAGTTCCAATTAGCATGGACGCGTAGGATAGGGAGAAAAAAAAACAATCATTCATTCAAAATTGCTGAATGGCATTCAACTAATCCAAATATCATCTAAGAAAAAAAAATGATATGAAATAGCTGTCTATAGTTATTTATAATCAGAAGATTGTGTCCTATACATATGTATGTAAATACAAATAATCGTCAATCTGTTACACTCGGACAAGGAAGCACAACTTCAAATGGAATTTCTTTAGTCTGGTCGCGAAACTTGAAGAACTTTCGATTACAACGATATCTTCCGGAAGGGAGTTCCATATTGCTATTGATCTAGAGACAAACGTAGACAACCTAGCCGGGTAAACGATAGGCAGAAATTTTAAATAAATAGTTTATTAAAAGTTGTTGTTGTCTGACTGTATGTTTCTTTATTGAGTATTTCAATCTTTCTAAGAAAAAATTATCAGATTTCATAACTGAAATGAGAAATATTACAAGGTTGCAGGTGTTTGTTAAATTCAGTATAACCCGAAGGATGGTCTATCTATAGGAGGCTATTCAACATCGTTTGGGAGTCACAATAATATTTAAGCCGAATAATGTGAAATGACTACATTCAAAGACAATATTTTTTGTTTTTCTCAATTGAAGTTCTAGGATTATCATTAAAAAAGTTATTTTTGTATACATAAGTACATAGAAACCTTTTCAATCAGAAAACAAAGATGTTTAAAGAGTTCCTCATTTTCTGGGACACAAAGTTTTTGCAATATCCTCTCATTGTTTTATTGTTCGTTGACCAACAACGAGAAACAGTCAACTATAAAATTATTTGTCACTAATATACAGCTTGTAAAAAACGCCTCGGGTGTGTTGTAAGTGCAAACGGAACCCGATTCTAATGATTTCGGTAAATGTTAATATTTATAACAAGGTGAAATGAACCCTGTTCGTTTTTCTGACAAGAGAATCGTTCAGAAGCGCATTGCGCTACTTTTATAACCTTCTGTATTTATGAGTCCCTCTTCCCAAGCTAGTGCAAAAAAAGTTTCCATCAGTTATACCCAGGTCTTGCTATAAGAAATCGTTTACTATAAAATTAAGTGTCACTAATATACGGCTCCGCTTGTGAACTTGTCGAAGTAACTGTTGGGATTGCAGTGCGGCTGGCCATCATTGAACGGAATATGAAAAGCAATTTTGTGTTTGCATAGTTGAGGATGAAGATGAATTCAGTGAATATAGGGCGTTTGGTAAAGATACAGCAGCAATACCAAGCAAAGATTGAAAGAGATAGAAAGAGAAAGAAAGAAATAAAAAGAGAGAGGGAGAGAGATAGAAAGACAGAGAGAAGGAGAGGGAGAGAAAAGAGAAAGATAATCAAAAAAGAGCGAGAGTTATTTAACTATTTACAAGAATAGAGATTAGAAACATGTGTGAAAGAAAAGAAGCTGAGTGAGGAAAATATTGAAAAGGAAGACTGAACGTTTCGGAGCACACTGTTGAGAGGAAACATCGCTGTAGAGAAGTTAGAGAAGTTAGGAACACTGAAGGGCGGGGAGAAAAACAGAAGTTAGGAGCACTGAAGGGCGGGGAGAAAAGCAGAAGCTATGCGCGTAAAACTGTGAGAGAAAGAAGAGTTACAAAGATAGAGATAAGGAGGAGAAAAAGAAGAATAGAAAGAGAAAGATGTAAAAGAAGTTATGAATATATCTAGATAGAGGTGAAAGGGAAATAGATAGAGAAAATAAGACAGATGGAAAAGGGTAAAATATAGGCAGAGAGAGGGTGAAGTCAACGAAAGAGAGCAAATGCGCGGTCTTCAGCAAGAGAAAGAGAACAATTCAAAAGTGACGTTCTCAGAAGTTCTCGTAAGAGAACTTTCTTGTGTTTTTTGTTCGCCTTTCTAACAAGAGCTACTTCCCGGTAGCTGATTTCTCCTCTCACAGGATGCTGGCAGGAGATTGACCTAGTTATTATAAATTGGCTAAAGACGAATTCCATTCACGTTATTTTGTTTCTTTCAAATTTCACTGTTTCCGGTTTCCTTTTTTTATTTTGCAAGAGTTGTGCTAAATATCGTCTCAACCTTTTTTTTTAATCTTATGGGCGGTATCTGGAGACATGATTTTTTAAACATGAGTTTATGCTACAAGAAGTTATCAAATATTTTCATTTGATAAAGATGAATTTAAATCATTGGGAAAAGATGAATTTAAATCATTGAGAAACATTGTAGCTCTTTTCTTAACCTTCTACGATGTTCTGTATTTCATCTCGAGGATCTCTCACAGACCAAATTCTACCCTCTTCCGTCTCGCGAGGACTTACATAGTGCGGCTCATGTGGATTTCAGGCTTCAAAATAAGGCCTTTTTATTATTAAACAAAACTATGCAGCAGAAAAATTTAAGATTCTGTGCTTAATTACCGCATCGAATTTTATTATTGCGCTGTTTGCAATGCAATTAGTAAGCAGTCTTGTGCTAGAGGAATGTGTTGATTCCATTTTCTCGTAAAAATTTATGTGTACTCTTTCGTTCTTTTTTTCACTTCACGTTAAAGCTTGGGATATTCAAATTACCTTCCTAAATTTTATCTCAATGGTAATTTTACATATAGGTTTCAGTGGAATTAGATATTTTTTTAAATCATGATTTTCTGTTGTTTCTCTACTTGGTCTCGGCATATTCTCTTTGACGGTTTTAATGAGATGTTCCCATTCACGATGAAAGTTCTGGTCCTGATAAGTATCAAGGTTTTTTTGAAGTTCATTTAAAGAAATTTGTTTATTTGTGGATGACTAAACACTATGAAAAAGTTGCCCTAGGCACAATGAAAAAATCCCGGTAGCCGGATTCAAATGTTCTGACTAATTCTAAAATGAAAGAGGAAGACCGTGTACAAATCTTTTAAGCTTCGAATGCCGACTCGATGGATTTTCCATAATTTCTCTGATAAAATTATAACAAATAGTACATTCCAATAACCCAGAAAAAGCTGATTTTAAAGAAATCGAACTTTTTGTGAGAGTTTTTTTGCTATGGTTGTACCACTGATGAAACACCGCCGCGTTAATAATTGAGGCAGGAGTTTAATTACTTTTATCCGATGACAATGACGTTTCAGCAATCTGAACTAGAAAGGAAAGAACAAAACCGTGGTAGGAGTTCACGTTATTTTCAGGCTTCATAATTATAGAAACAAGTTTATAAACAAGAATATTTTTATTATGAGCGAGCTTTTTGATTGTAACTTTTTGCTGCATGTCAGTGATTTTCTTATGAAACTGGAGAAAAACAACAAAATACATGTTTTTCATATCAACAAGTATTATAAATAAATTCTAAAATGCTTAGTCTAAAATTATTCAATAAAAACGTGAAATTTTCAATCACCATTCCATGATCAATGTTCTTGATGACTACTTTCTTATGAAAGGTCTAAGATGGTCTAAGAGTCAGTTGATAGAAAAATGAAGTTAGAAAGGATGAAAAATATTAAAATAAATTTAGACAGACTATAGTTACGGCCAGCCTAGATCAGAATGGATAGATGTTTTTTGGATAGAGAGAATGGATAGATCGTTGTTTGATAAGCCGTTTCGTTTCATTACTGTAAACTTTGCCTAATCTAAACTCAAGCCGAGAAATAGAGAAAGAGATAAAAGGCAAAGTTATCAGAGCGCAGACAGCCAGAAGGTACGCACATTGGTGGGAACTATGTTCTCTCATAAAAACAGCTCATAAAAAGCTCATAAAAATAAGAATTTAGCTTCATAGCGTACGATTCATGTTAAAAACCAGGTTCGAAATATTCGATGAGACAAAAAAAGTAGCAGATACATAGAAACAAAGAGGTTAACGCAATAGGCATCTCGAGCAAGAACGATACCCATTATGCATTCAATTATTAACTTGATTGTTCGAAAGTACCCAAAACAAATGATGTTTTTAATATTTTTTTGAAATTGCGCCATAGTCATTGGAACGAAGTATTATTGGAACGAAGAGACACATTAATTGATACAATTATACTATCACTCGTGTTTATGCTATGTTACTAATAAGAACTTATAGCGACACTGAAACGTAGAATATTGGATGGAAGAGTGAAGAACGTTCAGCATTTTTGCTGGTGAGCATGGGAATCGAAACACTATCTGGAAAGATGCCAAACTGACAGTCTATCTTTCAACCGATTCAGCTAATCACTGGGAAGTATAATTCAAGCACTTTCTGGATATTTCATTCGAAAAGGTCAAAAGTTCAAATTCTTTAGCTGCTGCTCTACCGAAATAAAACTTTCTCGTGTTTCCTTTTTTCAAATGCGTTATTATGTAAATCCGTTGAAACTTGATGAATAATATACAAAGGAGTATTCATCAAAAATGAAGTTATTTTGATACTGGAATATTATCGTTTCTATTGCGCTCTATTCTTTACTCCGTTCTATAAGTCTGAAAACCCCTCTTTCGCCTATGTCTCCTTTTTCAACATTCAGTTCTTCGTTTATTGCTCTCTCTCTTTCTCTCTCTCTCTTTTTCTCTCTTTTTCTCTATCTTTCTCTCTCTCTCTTTCCCTTTCTCTCACTCTCTCTTTCTCTCTCTCTTTCTCTCTTTTTCTCTCTTTCTCTCTCTTTCTCTCTTTCTCTCTTTCTCTCTTTCTTTATCTTTATATTTCTTTCTTACTTTCTCTCTATTTCTCTCTCTCTTTCTCTCTTTCTCTCTCTCTCTCTTTCTATCTATTTTCTTCACCATAATGCTCTGCTATCGATAATCCTCAGTATTACTATTGCGGTCAAAATTTCTGTCATTTAATTCTATTAATTCAATTGTTCTCAAACTGGTTCACTTCTAACTGTTCCAATAAATTGTAAGTATTTTAATTATAGACGAACTAACTCAATTTCTTAACTTAACCTCAGCTTTTCCAATTACTCCTTGATCTGAGGTTGTATGCAGATACACACAAACAAATGTTTCCCCTGAAAGTTCAGTTTCCCACCAAATAGGAGTACATATATCAACAAAAAAAGAAGTTTTGTCTTGTGAGATGTTCATACCGAATTTTTTTCAATTTTTGAAGGAATACGAATTTTTTTACAATCGTTCTCCTCAATAAATAGTATTGACATGTTACCTATGATGAGCATTCATATCAGCTCGTGCTAGGTCACCAAAAATGAAGTTCCATCGTCTTAATCCCGTATCTAATACACCTAATTTCGTTGTAATCCCGTATCTAATACATTTAATTTCGTTTTAATCCCGTATCTAATACACCTAATTTCGTTGTAGTTCCGTATCTAATACACCTAATTTCAAACCAAACATTTTTAGTATCCTCCTATCGAATGAATCGACTATTAGAGAGAAAATTTCGTTGATCCTATTTATAATGTTAAAATTAGTGGACGATACATAGGAGAAAAGATAATTTACTCTGTACTGTAAGAGATGTGAAGATGTTAATTATGAGGTCTTCCCGATGATAAAACCTTGTTGATGCTCAAATCATGAAAGAAGTGAGATCATAGAATTGAACAGTTAATTTAAAAAATTAGGTAAAGTCACTCATTTTCAATCATCAAAGTCGATTTTGATGTTATAGAATCACATGTCTGTCATATCAGAGATAGAATTATGCATCCAATGAAGTTATCACGTCGATGATAATATTAAGAATAATATTATCATCGACGTGAAATTGGATAATTGCTGTCAATGAGACGCTCCCGTTTCACCTCTTTTTTGAGTGAAGATCAAGTCTAATTCAGAAACGCGGAAAGTCGATTTTGATAACTTCTTCTCAATCAGCCATTGAGCGTTGAGAGGCCGAGAGGCTTTTCAAACTGAAACTGGTAAGTTTTCTTTTTTTTTGAAGCGCTTTTTCCCAAGCCTCTTTAAGAATTCTGCGAGGAAGTTAAATCATTGAACAAAAGAGAAGTCTACGAGTGCCAGGGTGTGCCGTAAGCAGTCTACGAGTGCCAGGGTGTGCCGTAAGCAAAAAGAAACAAACAGAAATTCAAAGCATTCTTTGTTTTTTTAAACTAAGTTTCATTCTTAGATAGAGTAATCCTGAGATATAATTCAGGATAACAAATACTTGTGAGAGTAAATTTGCGATAAAATGGCTATTGACGGATATAGCTTATTCGATAGCAAGCGAAGTTATGTAAGTATCAACTGTAAAAACAACAACAACAAGGTCAATTAATAGTTTTTAACATGATTTTCTGCGAAAACTGAAAAACTATGAACAAAAAACTCGTCGAATATTATAAACCAAAAGCACAAATGTTCCTATATGGCTTTAATTTTTCTTCTTCTGAAGAAAGCCTGTTTCAATAAAATACATAGAAACTAAAGATGCCGCTAATTTTATTTAATTATATGTCAATTAATTATCACATACATTGCTGTTCTTCGAAAGAAGAAGGAAAAAAAACAGAAAGAGAAAGGAGAAAGTTTTTTCTCCTTCCCAACTCCCAGAGATGATCGTTTCCATCTTTTTCGTTTTCTGCTGATCGTTTTCTGACCCTTTCTCCTTCTCCGGTTTCTTCGATATATCCTCCAACCTGATGTCACATATATAATTATGTATTGAATAAATAAATGAATAAATAGATAACATTTCTGCGTCGACTCATACATCGACTCCTGTTCCCTACTAATTTTCCTCTTTTTCAATCCCATGTTAGTGACGGTTGGAACAAAATGGTTAAAGCTTGCATGTATGTATGATTTTTTAAAAAAAAGAAAGAGAGACTAAGGGTTATATTTTGCGAATATTTTCCGAGCCTTCTTTGAACACATATTTTAAGATGCAAACTATCCCGAACAGTCTAGAATGGAATTTCCTCCCTCTCTTCTTCCAAGCGAACGCGTCAACCGCGACCAGTGAGAAAACTTTTTGCAGCAGGGCTAACTATGAATAATTTTGTTATAAATTACTTCATGAGCTTTTTTTCTTCAAAAAAAAGAAAAAAAAAAGAACACAAAGTTTCTCTTTTTTCTTTTCTGCGTGAATTCTCTTTCTTTTTCACTTTCTCCCAACCAACTTTTTTCTCTTTGTCTTACTCCTTTCTTCCTACTTTTTTTCTCTCTCTCTCTTCTTTTATCTTTCCGTTCTTTCCCTCTACCTCCTTTTCTCTCCATACTGCCTTTCACTCTCTAGATACCCCCCTCCTAACTTTATTTCTCTCTCGCTTTCTCATTTATCTGCTTCTTTTAAGACACTGTACCCCTCATAATCAAACTCCACTGCGGTTTCCTTACGATGAATAAGAAATAAGAAAGTCTCGAACGTGATAGTAGACGTCTATATCGAATACCAACAAGATTCTTATTTTACGGCCCATTCTACGGCCCATTGACATTCCACTGCACCCGGAACGATAAATAGAACAAGTATTCTTTCTTTTTAACCTTTTCTAGCGACACCTCAGTTAAACTCGAGTAATTTTTGAAGTTTTTCAAAAAAAACTGCTATTTTACAAGCATATAGTGCATTAAAAAAGATGAGTACAAAAAAATAGATCAAGTTTTTAACGGCTCAGGTTCTCCGTATTCAAAGCCTAATGTCAGTTGCATTACAAGTCAATTAATGCATCTTTCAATTTTTTCTCAGTTAGGCGCTCAATATTGAAACTGGAAAGAGTATATCATACCTGGAAAGGGAAAGAGCCCGCCATGACTTCTAACTTTCGAAGTCAATGAAACTGATTGATCGATGAAACTAGTCGAAGAAGCGTTTTCCTTGCAAAAAGTGTTTTCTTGCTCAAAAAGTTTTTTTGAATGCAGATATTCTTTTCGTGTAGGAAGGTGCCCTTTTCCTCATCTCAACAAACATGGTTTTTATGTGACGAAAATCGCGGTAAAATGATCTACTATCAGGTTTTCCACTACGATTGCGATGGAGCCGATCACGTCCAGTGCGAACATGTTCATCATATCTGTGGTTGCCAAAGTCTCAGGTAAACCCGGAAGCTTTCTTTCAATTAGTTACATTTTTGTACACATATAATAAATAGTAGATCTATGTAATCATTTAAACTCACGCATATAAAACAATAAATGAACAGGCGTACATAAATCTCCGTTTTTATTTGCCTATTTTCAAATTCAGTTTTGTTGCTTCTTCAGAGCTTCCACGCCAAGTCTTAGTATTTGTTGATAAGCTAATTTTGTGAATGAAACTATAGCTAGTTTTCTCGAAAATGTAAATGCGAAAATATGCAGCAGCAAAATAATTGTACTTATATTCAAGATGGTGGATAAGAAAAACAAGACGAACGTAAAGAAGAAAGTACAAGAGATAATAAGAGAAATTAAAAGAGTGAAATTAGGAAAGACAAAGAGAGAAAAAATTAAGGTTAGAAAATAGAGATGTAGAAAAAGAGATAGATATAATCGAAGTTGTATAATATTTGTAATTATGGGCCCTAATTTACTCGAGAGAATATAGGAATCTCTTGCAACATGAAATACTTCTCGGATGCTATTCTACCGATTTTTCCCCTATTCCTCTTTTAATTTGTTTCTCTTTGCTTAGCAGCTGTTGTATGAGCCTTAAAATGTGCATTATATTGTGTGCGTGTGTAACTCAGTGCGTAAGAGCATCGCCCGGTAAGCGAAGGTAGCGGGTTCGGTTCCCGTCACACCACATGATTTTTGCACAAGTTTATGGGAACAATCCGCTCCTCTGCTCGGTATGAAAATCCGTTGCTTGAGAGGAGTAGAGACTACTCTTATTTACAATGCGAAGATTTCTTGATTTGAACTCTTCAGTATACATACAGATTGCCATTAAATCAACTATAAATGGTGACATGTAAATTTTTTCTTTGATTTTAAAAACATCGAACTGGCTGAAATTTACTATTCAAAGTATTTTTTGATACGATACATGTAATTTGAGAATTTAACGAAAAGTTTACCTTCAAAAAGCACGTAATGTTTTAGACGTAACTTATTCTCGGGTGCTAGAGACCGCAAGTAATCTTCTTTGAGTTTATCTCACATTTAAGAAATGCTATGCGCAGAGCATCGAGATCGCGAGCACTTAAGACGATAGTTTTGATTGAAATCTTCAAAAAGGGACTTGAGATTGAAAGTTTTTAAGGAGAGGGATCAGTGGCCGGTTCCAAGAAGTTTTTTTCCCCAAACTCGTTAACCGGGGAAACATTAGCCCGGATAACAAACAGATTATCCCGGAAAAGGAGTTATCTCGTTACAAGAACAATCTTTTGTTCGGATAACGTTTCTATGAGAAAAGTTATCCCGGAATATTGTTATCCGGGAAAACACTGACGCACTTTTGGTACGGTCTCTGAATTTGCATATTTTTAGTGTTTTTGCACTGTTTTTCTCTCGCTTTTTAAATCTACAAGTATTCAAAAAGAGAGCTTGAAGGTGACGCTTTGTTTGTATGGCAATACTTGATTCACAAATACTTACATACTAGTTCTCTTCATTTGTCTCTCTAAAATAGAAGCTTGAGCCTAAGGCTCAAGCTTCTATTTTTGAGCTCAAGCATTTTTTTTATAATGCAAGGAAGTTCCAAATCATCTTAACCTTAGATCTATAAGGCTTAACGTAGCTAGGTTACAGCACCCTGCGAAAAGATGAGCCGTCGCTTGCAAGCATAAATACATAAAGGAAACAGTGTAACGGGTTTATGAGGCTCTTATCCTATGCGAATAGCTCTGTAGAATGCTAAAGTCACTGCTTCCAAGTTGCTTCAAACTTATCGTTTACCTCTTGAAAGCTGACCAACTGATCGGTGTGCTGAGTGTGCTCTAGTGTCGGGCACGGGATTCTTTACACATGTTTCGTGGAAGGTTTCGGTATGATTTGTACGATACGGTTCCAAGGTGTCCAATTCTTTCTAGAAGCCGGGCTTTATCTTGTCAATCAGAGGAAATGAGGCGAGTAGATAGGAAATAAATTTCATATTTTCTTATTCTGATGCTAATTTTATATTATCTTTTCCTAAAGTCAGATAAAACGTTAAACGTGTTCTATCTATATCGATAAATTCGGTAGAAACCTCTTCCGATACAAAAGTCACAAATTTCTGGATTCATGTCTTACTAAAATACTTTTTATTTGTAAAAAAAAAAGGTTTAAAAAAAGAAAAAAACATATTGAATGTAATTTTACAGAAAAACCATAAAAGGAATCATTTTTTGTACGTAAAAGCTAAAAACATACAGTCTTTTCTCTGTACGAAAACAGAAAGGAAAAAAATGGTTTTTTTAACTTGGGAAAACTGTTTTTTTTCCTGGGGTAACCCAAGATAACAAATTTGTACAAAAGATCGGTCAGAAAAACCAAATTCAGAAAAACTAAAGTTTCTTGGAACGCAAAATATGGGAAGAACCAAAAACTTTATTCGGTATAATACTTTAGTTCGTACCAAGAGAATTTTTGGAACCGGCCACAGATCTTTAGAGAGGGAAGTCGAGATTCAGAGCTTTGGAGGGAGGTTACTTGAGTAATTGTGTGGACGGTGAAAGTGGTCGCACGCAAGAGCTCGCTATGATTTAATTTGGAGAATTCTGGTTCAATCTGGGTAGGTTACCGTTCGACTAACCCGCTGCAAGAAACAAAGTCCATCCACGTAACTACTGGTGTGTGAGGTGGAGGACTCTGTAACCGATTTTTAATAGTGTGTATATCGAGAGACTTTTTCTCTGACCACAAAGAATCACTCCAGCTGATCTTTATCTCTCTCTCTTGCTCTATTTATCTTTCTTTCTCTTTTTCTCTCTCTTTCTTTCTCTCTCTTTTTTCTCTCTCTCTCTCTCTTTCCCTCTCTCTTCTCTCTCTTTCTCTCTCTCTCTCTTTATCTCCCTTTATTTCTCTCACTCTCTCTCTCTCTCTCTCTCTCTCTCTCTCTCTCTCTCTCTCTCTCTCTCTCTCTCTCTCTCTCTCTCTCTCTCTCTTTATACTCTGTCAGATATTTTTTCTCTGAATCTCTTTAAAAAATAACCAGCCATGATGCTTTTATCGGCGTCTCTCAATATTACATGCTATTTTCTTTTACGCTCTCTAGCGTTTTTTCTCTTACAGTGTAGTCTTTCTCAGAAAGACACACTTTTTATACACTCTCTCCGATGTGTATTTTTGAATCTTTTATTTGAGAATTTTTATCACGTGTTTCCAATAATCACCGTTTTCATACACGCATAATCTATGGATACGATCTTGGAAGGAAGCCATCTCCTACTCTCGCAACTTGCACTCTTTGCGGTAAAAAATACGTCATGTATTCTTCCGCCTTTGTAGAATAAAGAACACAAAGATTAGCAACAACATTTTATCATCTCAAAGACAAAAAGAAACAAGCAAATCAAAGACAAAAAGAAACAAGCAAAATACTAAAAATATAGCTTAGTGTTTTATTACTGAAAAGTTATTTTATGAATCATTTTTAAAACTAATTAATTGTTGCTTTTTTCCTTAAAAAGGCCCTATGTTAATAAACATTTTGATTTAAAGTTTACTTTGTAGTGATTTTTAATAATCTCACAGAAAAACCACTATTTTTTAAAAGGTTTTCTTCCATATTTTCTATGACTTTATGATTTCTATTTTGACTTTAACCCTGTATATGTATCTTCCCTAATGTGTTTTTTCACCCCCTCTCAGCATTTCCATTGTACTAGGGCATGACTCATCATGTTTCCAATCCCCCGAGTCCACAATCTCTGGAGAAGATCAAGGAGAAAGGAAGGAAGCAATCTCCCCATATTTCTCAGGCTCTTTGCGGTAAAAATACATCAATATGATGTATTGTTTCGCATTTTTAAGATGATGAGCACAAATATTAACAACAACAATTCATTGGAAACAACACAGCGAGTATAGAAATCAACCTGAAGTATGAAGGAAAAGATGCACTATTCAGCAGTTTTTTGACAGGGATTCTCAACTTCAATCAGAGATTATGGCTATTCTCTAAGACCGTATTGAAAAAGTATCACAACAGTTCTCATTCGGTTTGTGAATATCCATGTAGGACATGGAAGTAGATCGATACAAAGTTTTTTAAAAAAAACTATTATACCAATGTTTTTAATCTCCACTTCATGTATTAGTTAGTTAAAAAGTTTTTATAACTATTTATTTAATCACTACTTCTTAAAATAGTAAATATAAAAAAATTAAAACACTGTATTTAATCACCATTTCATAAACTAGTTAGTTGAAAATTTTATCATAACAATGTATTCAAGTACCACTTCAAAAACTAGTTAGCTGAAAATTTTATTATAACAATGTATTCAACTGCCACTTCATAAATAAGTAAGTTAGAAATTATTATAACAATGTAATCAATCACAACTTCTTAAACTAGCAATTTAAAAAATTCTTACAACAATGTATTCAATCAACACTTCACAAACTAGTAAGTTAAACATTTTTTATAACAATGTATTCAATCTCAACTTCATAACTTTGTTAGTTGAAAAAAATATCTAATAATGTATTCAATCACAACTTCATAAACTAGCACGTTAAAAAATTCTTACAACAATGTATTAAATTATCACTTCATAAATTAATAAGTTAAAAAAATTTATTATAACAATGTATTCAATCTCTACTTCTTAACATAGGTAGTTGAAAAAATTTTCTAATGATGTAAAATTCACAACTTCATAAACTAGCAAGTTAAAAAATTCTCACAACAATGTATTCAATTATCACTTCATAAATTAGTAAGTTTAAAAAAATTAAACACTGTATTTAATCACCACTTCATTATTGGTTAGTTAAAAAGTTATTATAACAATGATTTAAATCCCAACTTCATAAACTAGTTAGTTCAAAACTAATATAACAATGTATTTATTCCCCACTTCACAAACTAGCAAGCTAAAAAAAAAAATATTCTAACAATGTATTCAATCACCACTTCATAAATAAGTAAGTTAAATTCTCACAATTATGCATTCAGTCACAACTTCATAACTTAGTTAGTTGAAAAATTATTCTAACAATAGATTCAATCAACAATTCATAAACAAGTAAGTTAGAAATTATTATAACAATGTAATCAATCACAACTTCATAAACTAGCAATTTAAAAATTTCTTACAACAATGTATTTAATCCCCACTTCATAAACTAGTTAGTTAAAAATTAGTATATCAATGTATTCATTCCCTACTTCATAAATTAGGGAGTTGAAAGTTTTTACAATAATGTATCCAATCACAACTTCATAACTTAGTTAGTTGAAAAATTATTCTAACATTGTATTAAATCAACACTTCATAAATAAGTACATTTAAAAGAATATATTCTAACAATGTATTCAATCAAAACTTCATAAACTAGCAATTTAAAAAATTCTTACAACAATGTATTCAATCAAAACTTCATAAACTAGCAATTTAAAAAATTCTTACAACAATGTATTTAATCCCCACTTCATAAACTAGTTAGTTAAAAATTAGTATATCAATGTATTCATTCCCTACTTCATAAACTAGTGAGTTAAAAGTTTTTACAATAATGTACTCAATCACAACTTCATAACTTAGTTAGCTGAATTCTTACAATACTGTATTCAGTCACAACTTCATAACTTAGTTAGTTGAAAAATTATTCTAACAATGTATTCATTCGCCGCTTAATAAATAAGTAAGTTAAAAAATTCTTCCAACAATGTATTCAACCCCCACTTCATAATTTAGAAAGTTAAACAATAATGTATTCAATCACAACTTCATAACTTGGATGAAAAATTGTTCTAACAATGTATTCAATCAGCACTTCATCAATGAGCGAGTTAAAAATCATAACAATTGAATCAATCCCGACTTCATAAAATTAGTTAGTTAAAAAATTATCATATATGTAGGTATTGATATACTGGAGAGAGTAAGACAATAAGGTGGATGCGAGGCTTCTATAGACATAAAGACCGTTTTTAAATGAGATATACTCAAACCCCAAACACAGGACCATTCATGCAAAGCGTCTATTGCCTTCTGAAGTGGACCAAAGTCATTTTCAATGTAGATTTTCGCGTCATCTGCAAAAAGTATACAGTGAGCTCCTTTTGAGAGGCAGGAAGGCAAGCCATTTATATATAAAATAAAGAGAAGAGACCCCATAATACACTACCTTGGGGTTCGCCGAGTTTAACACTGAGAAAATGATTGGTTGATCATAACTGATCGGGTCCGGTTCGTTTAAAAATTACTTTATCCGTTCGAAGGCACACCCACCAATTCCAAAACTACCTAGTTTGGTTAGTAAGAGGTCATGGGGAATGATGTCGGAAGCTTTTGTGAAATCCACGAATACAGAAGAGATATTGTAGGAACCTTTTTTGAAAGCTCTGTGAAAGTCAGACAAGGATGATCATAATGCAGAAGAGCAAGACCGTTTAGGTCTGAAACCGTGCTGGGAAGAAGAGAGAAGATTGAATTCTGTTAAGTAAATTGTGAGAGATGCGCATAGTATTCTTTCAAACACTTTGCAGATGCCAGATGCAAGAGAAATAGGTCGGTAGTTCAGAGGGTCATGTATGCTTCCTTTCTTTTCATAGACAGGCTTAATGTAGGACGCTCATCATAAGGCGAGCATCCATGCAGTAGAAAACTATTGAAAATCATTGAAAATGGTACTGAAATAGCTAAAGCTTTCCCTTGAGGAAATTATTTGGGATACCGTCCGGAAAAGTAGAATTCTTGTTTCTTAATCTGGTAAGACACATCGGAAATAAACACACACAAAAAAAGAATAAAATATCTATTAATGTAATGTAATGAATAAAGAAATGAATGACAGAGTAAGCGAAAGGATTAATGATCGAATTAACTAACAACCAGCGTATTGTGAATGAAGAACTTTTTGATCTAGCGAATCTTAGAAAATCCTTGAAGAATCAAATGAGCTAACAATCGAGATTCAATATAAGCTATCCGGTTCTGTCGAGAGAAAAGTACCGGAGAGGAAGGGCATCGACCAAAGACAACCAAATCAAACCTTGTTGGACTTTAGAAGTAGAACTGTCTGAGTAAACGAATATATTAATGATGAAATGAACTAACAACTTCATATTGACATTGTTGAAAGAGTAACATGTAGTATTTTTTACTATGATATAAACAACATTGAAACTCGGCTTTTAAAAATCGGTAAAACAATAGTCGATATTCCAACGTTTTATTCCAAGTCATCGAATAAGTAAACGGAGTGAATTGAACATAAAAGTCAGCAGTAAAATAAATTGTTGAACAATTAGACAGGTAAAACAAACGTTTTTTGGGTAGACCGGACTTTTTTTGGGTAGACCGGACTGAGTTCCTCAGTGTAGTTACTTGTGGAATATGGATAGAATCACTTCACACAGGATTAAGCTATAATAATAATAATAATAATAATGGTCTAGTAGGTTATGAAACCCTTCATAGTGAACATCTGAAGCATCAGTGAGTTGTTTTTAACCTCTACAAAAAAAAATACGAGGGGAAATTCATAAAAAAGCTTAAAGGAAAGTTGAATAGACTCAACTCATCACGTTGTAATACAATAAAATTAATTTAGACATGCAAATTACCCGAAGCTATCAATTATATTAGAAAGATGGAGAGGCAGCCCCCTATTTAGGCAAATTAATTCAGATTATTTAGTATGTCTCAATAAAAAACTAAGTCGGAACACATTAGGATAAGAGTAATAATCAGATGAAGGCCCCCTCAAATTCAGTCAGAACGTCTGTAACCAGTTACATCTGAAGTTAGGACAAGGTAGTGCCCCCTATATACATAGATGATCCGAGAAATTTCAGGAAGAGGACCGGCTAGAGAATTTTTAAAACGTCTCCGTAAGAGGGGGGATCGCAAGAGAATACGTGTACTTTGGTCGGGTACTATCGAATTCATTTTTTTTCTCATTATCATCAGAGAAATCATTCAATGAAAAAGCAGGTCATGAGTTTATTTTAGTTTCAAACTCGAACATCTATAACTTTGCGGTAAATTCATCATATAACTCTATTAAACTGATGGAGTTTTGGGAACAGGCAATCATATATGTTCTACGTTTGTAAAAAAAAAAGAGAAGAAGAAACAAAAGTTGAAAATTGCCCTAAAGCTGAATTAGTTCGTTATCACCTGAGTTCATAGAGTGATTTGTATTATGTTTTGCAGTTACAACACAATATTATATTCCATCTACATAAAGTTACAAATTATCAACGGTAAAATCGAAAGTAAAACAAGATGAGCCAGGAATTCCCCGGAGCAAAAGCTTTTCCTAACCCCCAGAATCAACTACAATGTCAGTTTTAATGCCATAGTACCCTCGTTTAATAGAAAAGATTCGAGATTAGATTATACTGTGAAGATATTAACTGTTGAACATCACTTTCTCACATTTTTTTATGTAAAAAAAAACTAAACAAAGCAAGCGAGTATTTGACGGTGTGTCCATTTTTAAATTTCATTCTATCACTAAATTTCTTGACAACTGTGTTGCGATAAATTACCGATAGCATACAAGCATTCTCGAAAATACAAGAATTACACAATTTGAATGTGATGGTAAAATCAACGCGGGAAATGAAGGCAGGATAGTCAACAAGCGCTGCAAACAGCCATAGTAATGAATCTTTGCGGTCTGAATACTGAGTAAGTCCTTCCAAGTTGTTGAGGCTCTTAATGGACGTTGACGTGCTCACGCGACGGGAACTCAACAATTAACTATCAATGTGGTGAATATATAATAGAAACATGAAAAAACCTTAATATTTTCCTCCAGTAATTTTCTCTTGCGTTTGGAATAAACTTCTTGATGAGAAGTGTCGCTTGATTGAGATATTTCAATCTATTAAGTGATAGAAACAGCACAAATACATATCAGACTCATCTGCAAGTAAGTGAAATGTATCAAATTTTGTATCCCCTTTTTCACGGTTCCTCGCTCGACGAAGAGTTATGCCAGTCTCCCTAACAGCAACCAGGTCCTGACAATAACTAGCAGTTTCCTTCTTTTTCTTGATGAGAGCTTCATAGTCAGTAGATGAATCAACAACTTTCACGGGGTCCTTCTCAGCCAGGAGAGAAAGTTCATCCCTTGACAAGATGAAGTAAACAAGGCATTCTGATTGCTTCTTTTTCTTGATGAGAGCTTCATTCATACATGACTTGAGGTAATGCAAGTATCATTTATACACTAACAAATCGTTTTTGCTCAAGCTCCTACGATGAAAGCGTTTTCACAAATATCTAACACTTTACCATCTGTTATAGAAAAAATAAAGAAAAAAGTTACCACACACAATGCTAAAATCATTCTGAATACAGTAAGCAAATATTTCCACCTTGTTAAAATTGAAGAGACATTTCTGAGGACATTGAAACACTCATCTCCGTTGGAATCAGAAAATTCTGCAACGTTAAAAACCTTTGTATAGACGGCTACCCTGGATTCTACAGGCAGAGTAGACTTACTGATGCTTAAAATAAAACAAAAAAGTCGACTTTCACGAATATCAACAAATGGATCGGAGGTAAAACTTTCTGCTCTACACATCCTGCGGTGGATTGCAGTCGTCGTTGATTTTAGGGTAGTCAAACAAAAATGCGGAGGGTGTCGTGTCCATGTATGGCATGGTTTAGATGGACGCAACAGAGACCTGGACCTCGAGTTCGTCAAGTGCCTGAACTCTCAATGTCAACGGATCAACAAAGCGCAACAATTGGATCGGAGTTAAAACTTTCTTAACCTTGCGACTGAAATGTTTTTCAGAAAGCTTTCCAGCTTTAGATTAGACAGAGTAAACGCATTCAGCAACAGGAATCATTGCTTTTACAGCAAAATACTTTTATTATGGACGAGTCTACACATGCTGATGCTGGAAAACATTACAATAAGGATCGATTTGGCGCATACTGTCATACTATGTAGACATAAACTTTG
>OZ057407.1:12575188-12669188 GCA_964056735.1 Allodiplogaster pararmata
TTAATACAATGTTAGAATAATTTTTCAACTAACTAAGTTATGAAGTTGTGATTGGATACATTATTGTAAAAACTTTCAACTCCCTAATTTATGAAGTAGGGAATGAATACATTGATATACTAATTTTTAACTAACTAGTTTATGAAGTGGGGATTAAATACATTGTTGTAAGAAATTTTTAAATTGCTAGTTTATGAAGTTGTGATTGATTACATTGTTATAATAATTTCTAACTTACTTGTTTATGAATTGTTGATTGAATCTATTGTTAGAATAATTTTTCAACTAACTAAGTTATGAAGTTGTGACTGAATGCATAATTGTGAGAATTTAACTTACTTATTTATGAAGTGGTGATTGAATACATTGTTAGAATATTTTTTTTTTTAGCTTGCTAGTTTGTGAAGTGGGGAATAAATACATTGTTATATTAGTTTTGAACTAACTAGTTTATGAAGTTGGGATTTAAATCATTGTTATAATAACTTTTTAACTAACCAATAATGAAGTGGTGATTAAATACAGTGTTTAATTTTTTTAAACTTACTAATTTATGAAGTGATAATTGAATACATTGTTGTGAGAATTTTTTAACTTGCTAGTTTATGAAGTTGTGAATTTTACATCATTAGAAAATTTTTTCAACTACCTATGTTAAGAAGTAGAGATTGAATACATTGTTATAATAAATTTTTTTAACTTATTAATTTATGAAGTGATAATTTAATACATTGTTGTAAGAATTTTTTAACGTGCTAGTTTATGAAGTTGTGATTGAATACATTATTAGATATTTTTTTCAACTAACAAAGTTATGAAGTTGAGATTGAATACATTGTTATAAAAAATGTTTAACTTACTAGTTTGTGAAGTGTTGATTGAATACATTGTTGTAAGAATTTTTTAAATTGCTAGTTTAAGAAGTTGTGATTGATTACATTGTTATAATAATTTCTAACTTACTTATTTATGAAGTGGCAGTTGAATACATTGTTATAATAAAATTTTCAGCTAACTAGTTTTTGAAGTGGTACTTGAATACATTGTTATGATAAAATTTTCAACTAACTAGTTTATGAAATGGTGATTAAATACAGTGTTTTAATTTTTTTATATTTACTATTTTAAGAAGTAGTGATTAAATAAATAGTTATAAAAACTTTTTAACTAACTAATACATGAAGTGGAGATTAAAAACATTGGTATAATAGTTTTTTTTAAAAAACTTTGTATCGATCTACTTCCATGTCCTACATGGATATTCACAAACCGAATGAGAACTGTTGTGATACTTTTTCAATACGGTCTTAGAGAATAGCCATAATCTCTGATTGAAGTTGAGAATCCCTGTCAAAAAACTGCTGAATAGTGCATCTTTTCCTTCATACTTCAGGTTGATTTCTATACTCGCTGTGTTGTTTCCAATGAATTGTTGTTGTTAATATTTGTGCTCATCATCTTAAAAATGCGAAACAATACATCATATTGATGTATTTTTACCGCAAAGAGCCTGAGAAATATGGGGAGATTGCTTCCTTCCTTTCTCCTTGATCTTCTCCAGAGATTGTGGACTCGGGGGATTGGAAACATGATGAGTCATGCCCTAGTACAATGGAAATGCTGAGAGGGGGTGAAAAAACACATTAGGGAAGATACATATACAGGGTTAAAGTCAAAATAGAAATCATAAAGTCATAGAAAATATGGAAGAAAACCTTTTAAAAAATAGTGGTTTTTCTGTGAGATTATTAAAAATCACTACAAAGTAAACTTTAAATCAAAATGTTTATTAACATAGGGCCTTTTTAAGGAAAAAAGCAACAATTAATTAGTTTTAAAAATGATTCATAAAATAACTTTTCAGTAATAAAACACTAAGCTATATTTTTAGTATTTTGCTTGTTTCTTTTTGTCTTTGATTTGCTTGTTTCTTTTTGTCTTTGAGATGATAAAATGTTGTTGCTAATCTTTGTGTTCTTTATTCTACAAAGGCGGAAGAATACATGACGTATTTTTTACCGCAAAGAGTGCAAGTTGCGAGAGTAGGAGATGGCTTCCTTCCAAGATCGTATCCATAGATTATGCGTGTATGAAAACGGTGATTATTGGAAACACGTGATAAAAATTCTCAAATAAAAGATTCAAAAATACACATCGGAGAGAGTGTATAAAAAGTGTGTCTTTCTGAGAAAGACTACACTGTAAGAGAAAAAACGCTAGAGAGCGTAAAAGAAAATAGCATGTAATATTGAGAGACGCCGATAAAAGCATCATGGCTGGTTATTTTTTAAAGAGATTCAGAGAAAAAATATCTGACAGAGTATAAAGAGAGAGAGAGAGAGAGAGAGAGAGAGAGAGAGAGAGAGAGAGAGAGAGAGAGAGAGAGAGAGAGAGAGAGAGAGTGAGAGAAATAAAGGGAGATAAAGAGAGAGAGAGAGAAAGAGAGAGAAGAGAGAGGGAAAGAGAGAGAGAGAGAGAAAAAAGAGAGAGAAAGAAAGAGAGAGAAAAAGAGAAAGAAAGATAAATAGAGCAAGAGAGAGAGATAAAGATCAGCTGGAGTGATTCTTTGTGGTCAGAGAAAAAGTCTCTCGATATACACACTATTAAAAATCGGTTACAGAGTCCTCCACCTCACACATACTGGCTGGCCTCAATTTAAATATTGTTGATTTTTACTGTCTTTCATGTCACTTCGAATAAAGTTTCCTGCAAGAAAAGCTGTTTTTCTGCAGTGCAGCGAAGCGACTGCCACTTGTGAATTTTCTTTTTTGCCTGGAGTTAACAAATTTTACGGTAAAATTTCCGATTCCATGACGTTTCACTCGAAGGCGTTTTACACCCGACGTTTCACAACACGACTTTTCATAACACGACTTTTCCCATCATGACCCATGAGCGACAGAAGAATGAGATGGAGGGACTACTTTGTAAAGCCGTTAGTCCCCAATTCCTAAGGAAGGCAGAGAACGCTGAGGAGTAGAGTCGTCACATGTCGCAACAGATCCCATAATCGATGATGTTATATTACCGATGTGGCTTGCTGATCTTGATAAAGCGTTTAAATTGGAAAAAAAAATTGGACACAAAAAAGAGAGATTTTTTAAAAGTTAATCTTTGAATCGTATATTCCAGTTTTGGAATTGGGTATTTTAAGTGAAAAAATTGTAATTGTTAGTAAGAAATTTTCAAATTGTGATTGAATATTAGAAATAAGATATTTATTTTTCTATTCTAATTTTTTTTTCAGACAAAGTGCCAAATAATTAGTGTTTACACACAGTGTGCAAAATATTCATCTTAAAAAATTGAATTGAAAAGTAGAAACACAAAAAAATTTATGCACTCAATTTCGAATAAATCGCAATGAAAATAAAATGAATATTTTACTTCTACAAAAGAAGTTACAATAAATATTGTTCACTTTGTCTGTAAAATTATAAAATTGGAATATAAAAAGAAATATCTTATTTCTACTCTTCTTCTTCCTCGCGCTTGTTCTCGCCTCGCGGCAGGGTACGCGCTCCCCTGAGATGCAGGACAGAGCTATCCTGGTAGAACCAGTGGCTGCCTGCTAGATCACTGCTAGTGTGATTAGTAGCAGTGGGGAGAGTCAGATTCGTGCATGAGCACTACCAACATTTCTTAACCCCCTTTGGTTTGGGTGGATCTGTCCGGGGTGGGAGTCGAACTCGGGACTCTTCGCACAATGGTCTATCACACTACCACTATGCCACGCCCGAACCATTTCTACTATACCATTATTTCTACTATACCATTAAAATTTGAAAATTTCTTTCTAACAATCTTAATTGTTTCACCGAAAAAAATACACAATTCCAAAAGTGGAATATACGATTCAAAGATTAACTAAAAATCTATGTTTTTGGTGTCTTGATGTGAAAAGTCGTAGGTGTGAAACGTCGTGACACCGAAATTTCCAGCTTCTCTAGAAGTTTTACAAATTCGTCTAAAAATAAGACACAGCCCTTGATTTTCTTGACATAATCTTACTTTTATCCCTAAAACTGTTTGATTTTCAATCAGAACTATTCCATAACTTTGCTGAGCAAATGCTGATTGATTGAGGATTAGAAATGAACAAATGATGTTTTGTGGGAATGAAGTGATGTCAGGAGTTGTAAGAATTGTGGAACAAAGAATGACTCGAAACTAGAAAAATAGAGAAACAGGAAAACGTAATTAGGGAGAAGAGATAGAAGAAGGTAGAAAGAGATGAAGAAGAATAGATGACAAGCTCTGTAGATATAATCATAGATAAACAGAAAGAGAGAGAGAGAGAGAGTAAGAGAGAGAGAGAGAGAGAGAGAGAGAGAGAGAGAGAGAGAGAGAGAGAGAGAGAGAGAGAGAGAGAACACGAGACAAGTATAGACATGAAGTTAGAAAAGATACAACAAAAAGGGATTCAATGTGTGAAAAGAGATGGAGAGACAGAGAGTGAGAGAAATAGGGAATGAGATAAAAAAAGAGATAAAATCACTCGTGAGAGAGAAAGATAAGAGAGAATAAAATAAGCTAAAAACAAAACCAATTGAAGCAGTATCGAGCTTACGTGGAAAGCAGAATAAACCGAACCGTGCCAAAACAGTTAAGCAAATAAAGGGAAGGAGAGAAACTACTGTGAACTCTCGATGGATGACTGAGTTGCTGTTCAGCGTTCAGTCTACCGAGCTCACTTCTGCACACAATTAAAGTTCTACTCGTGAACACGGAAGAGAATGGAAAAACAATAGTATTAGAGGAAGGCATTCTCTGAGAGACAGAGAGGGAGGAAGACAGAGAGAGGAAGAGAGACAGTTAGAGAAATATGGTATGAAAGAGAGAGAGGTAGAGAAGTAGCGAGCGGAAGTGAGAGACAGGTAGAGAAAAAGAGAACGGAAGAGAAGAAGAGGAAGAGAGAGAGAGAGAAAGTAAGTACCAGAAGGGAGAGGAGTACCAGAAGGGAGAGTAAGTACCAGAAGGGAGTACCAGAAGGGAGAGTAAGTACCAGAAGGGAGAGGTCAAAGAAAGAAAGAAATAGAAATAGAAATGGAGAGAGAAACAGAAAGAGCAAAAAATAAGAAGGAATAAGCGATGAAAGAGAAATAGAGTAAGAGCTTCGCCTAGAAAACCTTGACTCTTATTATAGTACATATGTAATATGTTTCTGTAGAGCTGTGAAAAAAATCAGAATGTTTTTCAAAAGTGTTTTGAGTCATGATCATAGTTTTTGAGTCCTGCTCTTAGTTTTTAAGCCCTGCTTATAGTTTTTGAGTCCTGCTCATAGTTTTTGAGTCCTGATAATAGTTTTTCATGTATATTTTCCAGGAAGTGAACATAGTAGATACTTTGAAAATTATCAATAGTAGGTATTAATTCTCGTGAAGTTGCGATAGTTTTTGAGTCAATCATTAGAAAAACGAATCTTGAACTTTCGTAAAATGTGTCTGATATTCCTCATCTGACGTTACTAACAATAGCTGAACCAACAGTCCCTTATTTTGTGGTTTAATTTAATGCAGACATTCGCCTAACCCATTGAACGTATGTATATGTATGTAGATTTACGGGGTTTCGGCGTTCTTTGGGTTTTTTCCTGAATTCTGTGTGTCAAAACACGTCACCGTTTTTTTCCATAGACGCTTCGAAACTTTTTGCTTATCATTTCGTCACCTCGTAGAATTAAACTTAGAATTACACAGGAAAATTCAAGATTTAGAAAAACCTTAATTAATTACAAAAGTATACTTGATAAAAGTAAAAAAAATTGTGTGCTCTGTTTTCTTTGTCTTTCTAGTTGTTATAAAAGTAAATTGTTCCGCTTTTCTCTTTTTAGATCATTATTCATTCATTCATTTATTCATTCATTTACTCATTCCGTGCACGTATTATTACTTGCACGCCGCAAATTATACAAACAATGAAGCATTCTTTTTTGTTCTCATGCAATTCATATGAATGATACAAACAGGAACCAAGTACTCTCAAAACATGAGCTCTCTGTCTTTAGCCGACTCAAATACTCAACACCACAGTTTCCTTTAGTTGAAGGTTCGTTATCGACAACCTTTTAGTTTTATATCCCAACATCGGTCGACTTTGATACTGGTGTTATTACTCAATCAAATTGTTTCATCTAAAGTATTTAAAAAATTCCTTTTCGTCGTCTTTTTTCCCTCTTTTTTCGTTTGCATCGCTCCTCCAAGTGATTAAAACAACAGATTTGAATAACTTATCGAGAAAGTTAGTCGTTCTGTAAAGTATGAAAAATTGTCGAACGAAAACAGACCGGTGAGCAAAAATAAACTTAAATTGCACACATACTGTTTGTTTTTGCTTCTAATCTAGAAAATGAATGTTTCGTATGAATGTATTAGGTATCTTTTTATACTGTAACTGGTATTGCGCTCGCATTCCTGGTCACAGAAAAAGAGATATCTGGGGCAGTATTCAGAGATCTAAGATGAACTCAGGGATAAATTTTACCCTAGTATATTGTAGACCTAAATTCAACTCAGTTCTGTATTCAGAGACAAGACGGGTGAGAGCGTCTCAGCTTTGCAACTAAACTTTAGTATAAAGTTTACCCTAAAGGCTACTCTCTGAATTCCATTTCTGCGAAACTACAAAACCAAAGTTTACCATAAAATTTAGTATACATTTTTGTCTCTGAATACGGCCCCTGAGTTCGATCCCGCCTCGTGTCATAACGTTTTTTTCCGTCTGGTAGTTTAATCATAAATGTTTGTATAAATAGTTGTTTGATGTATGTATTAGATGATTTATGTGTTAGAAAAATTTTCGAGTTTTTAGTTACACAGTTATAGGTTACAATTAAACAATTGAAAAAAAGTTAGTTCACCGGGAACCTAGTGATATCTCTTATCGCTGACTGTAAATTCGAGTACGGTACCACAACATTGCTGTTCTGTGCGAGAGTCCTTTTTTGAAGGCTCGATTGCCTTGTTGTTTTATTACATGTGTGTAGGTCTATAGTTTAGTTCGTATGTCCTTTCTATTGACTCCTGCTATGTCTTGTTATTTATTTTTTATTTTATTTATTACATGTTGTTCATATAATATACAATGATAATACACAAACATCATGTGGGTTATAGTGATTCCAACAAGTTGGAAGATAATAAGCATTAAAGGAACAAACCAAACATTAGATCATAAACATTAAAACTGAACACATGAACACATTGAGCGGAACAATATTATAAATACTAAACACTTGAATTCAATTCAGTAAACAGACGAGCAGATCTTATTGCGAATGAATTTATACGACAAATTGTTTTCGGGGCACGAAAATGTAATTTGAAGTTAGATCCACGTGTCGCGGATTGTCTTAAATTATAGAAATGGGGTTTTCTGTCTGAAAGAGTTGTTTCTCCCCCTATTAGTTTTAAAAGTAAACTCAAATCGTTCGATTTTCTTATGCTTTCCAATTAAAGAAGGCCTAATTTTTTGTTTCTAATTTGACTGTTTGGCATGTTTATGTAATCAGTACCAAAGCAGCGATAGAAAACTCGGCGAGTGAAAAAGTTTTGGACGTTTTCCAATTTCTAATATCTTTAACGAAATGGGGGGAATAGACAGTGGTACAATGTTGAAGAATAGTTTTAATATAAATGTTATAGGCATCAATGAGCACTTTCGTGCTCTTACTTTTGAGAACTTTTAGAATGAGATAGCATTTACGTTTGGCTTTCGATGCGATTATAGAGCAATGAGAAGAGAAGGTTAATCTATTATCTACAATGAAACCTAAATCACGGATCTCATGATAATATTCAAGGTTGGAGCCGTTCAATGAGTAAGGATAACGAGGGGGTTGTTGTGGACCTATTCTTAAATCTTTACATTTGGGAAGAGATAACGGTAATTGCCAAGCTTTTGACCAATCAAGAACAGAATCTATAGCGTTTTGCAAAGGAGTATGAGAGTCATTAGAAGACAAGTGCTTATATACTTTCATATCGTCGGCAAAGACCTTTATTTTACAAGAAGAAGAGGAAATTTTAGAAACAAAATCTGAAGTGAAAATGATGAAAAGTAATGTGCCGAGAACACTGCCCTGGGGGACTCCACTGCTCACAGTGAAGCTATCGGAAAGTGTGTCTCTAACCCTAACTTGATAGGCTCTGTTACTTAAGTATTCTTTTATCCAAGAAACTATCTTAATTGGAAATTGATATTCTTTGAGTTTATGGATAAGTTTAATATGAGAAACTTTATCAAAAGCCTTTTCAAAATCGAAGTAAATTATATCTGTAAATTTCTTCTTATCAATCTCTGATGTACATTCGTCTAGAAATAAGAGCATAAGTGGTTCTATGGATCTCTTGCGACGGAAGCCATACTGGTCATCATGAAGAATATCATTTCTTTTACAGTGATTATCAATTTCTTTAGATAAAACTTTTTCGAATATACGACAGAAGACAGAAGTTATACTAATTGGGCGATAATTAGATGGGTTGTTGAAAGGAGCTTCTTTTTGACTGGAGTCACTATAGAGTGTTTCCATCTTTGGGGGATCTGAGACTTCTGATAGGAGTCGTTATATATGATTTCAAGAGGGATGGATAAAGGTACGGCAATGTTTTTTATAAAGAGCATGTTTAAATTATCTGGAGTATTACAAGAGGAGATAGGATACTTTTCAATTAGATCACAGATTTCATGACGTTTAAATAATGGTGTTTCTGGATCCAATATTGTTTTGATAGGAGAGGGTTCGAAAGGAGGAAGTATTCCATTACCTTTAGTAAAACATTTCTGAAATGTTCTAGCAAGAAGATTAGCTTTTTCTAAATCTTTAGTCATAGTAATACCAATCTCATCTAGTAATATATCAACACCATTCTGCTTCTCTGTGGTGTTTGTTCTAATGAATTTGAAAAACAAGTTTTTGTTCTTGCTATTCACAATAAATTTTTCAAGGCTACCATTAAATTTATCTACATACTTCTTGCACTTTTTACTAGCTCTAACATATAACTCATAATCGGCAACAAGTTCACTAGAGAGGTATTTGTTCCACAAGTGAAAGCGTTTACGCTTAGCTCTTTCTATATGAGAGGGAAGAGGAGCGTGCGTTGATAGACTCACCTTCTCTAGAGGAGCAAATTCTGTCACACAACTGTCTAATACCAATAATAGCAATTCATACTTGCTATTGGTATCACCGCTTAGACTTAAAATGGAAGTCCAATCTAAGTTAGATAAGAAACAGAGTAAAACTTCGTATTTCATTTTATTGAAATTGGGTCTATAAGAATATAAGGTAAACTCATAGAATAAGGACAACTCAAATGTTATTGACTCATGGTCAGAAGAACTAAAAGATGGGGTTACATGTGAGTTTTTCACCACTTTGGGACTATTAGACAGGAGAAGATCAAGAATATTTATACCTCTTGTAGGTCTTTTTATGTACTGGGTCATTTTAGTAGTCGCACAGAAATCAAGGAAATTTTTGGAGTAGTTTGTTAGAGAAGTAATTGGAGTAGAAGTCCAGTTAATATCTGGAAGATTGAAATCACCTATAATAACACACGGATGATTACAAGTCACAAGGTCACTTAGGAGTTTGATCAAGTTATTGCTCCCTTGTGCATCAACATGAGGAACAATTTTAAATGTTATTTTGCCAACGTTCTATCAGATCATATCAGATCATTACTTAGTTTGATTGAAATGGAGATCGGTTAACATGAGAATGACGAAAGTTAGATTGAGAATTGAGTTGGACATAACGTCTAGGTGGGTGGCGGATAGTTTGGGCCATAAGTGGTTGAGGAGAAGATGGGAGACGAGGGAAAAGGAAGTTAGGGATGAAAGGTTTGGGTTTGGAATTGTCTTTTCGCCAGGTGAGGATGGCTCTTTCATATGCGCGCTCGCATCTGGTCTAGGAATGTCTTACAAAGAGGTTGTGGTTTTTGAGCAAAAAATATCGATGTCAATCGCTAATACTTCATAGGAGTTTTTAATAGTCTGGGATAGAATGACTTCATGGGAAAGGGTTGAGGCTATGAAGAACAAAACTCCCCCACCACTTGGGAAGTAAGGAAGAAGAAGGAAATCTTCAATAGATAAAGAAGGGATGGTAAGTGTCTTAGATTGCTTCCTACTTTGGAAAGAGCGCTCAGAATCCATCCCACCTCCTTTTTCTAATTTTTCTTCTTTTTTTTTTGCTTTTTATTTATCTTCTCTTCTTACGATTTCGAGTTACCGCGCTCCAAGTTCATTTATCCTTGTCTTTCTCTACCTTTGTCCTTATTAATCACTATTTTTTCTCTCTTCCTCTCTTTATCTTCATCTCTCTCTTTTACTCCCTCTCTATTTCTCTATTTTTTGTCTCTAAATCTCTCTCAGTGCTTAACTCTATCGGAATCCATGCCTCTTTTTCCATCAATCTTTTTTATAAACTTCTATGAATACCTCCTAAATATCATTGTCAATCTCTTGTCTCTCCTTGGTATTTTTCTACATTTTCTTTCTCTTCTTTTTTCCGGTATCCAGCTTCATTCTTGATTTTTTTCTCTCTTTTTTTATTTAATAGTTAACTCTTCTTTCAAAAGTCATCTTCTATGTCAATTTCGGATTCAAAAGCATGATTGGAAATATATGTATATGTTTGCACCCCTCCCTACCCCTCCCTACTGTGTACCCTCCCTTTACCCCTCCCTACTGTGTACCCCTCCCTACTTTTCTATTTTTTATTTTATTTTTTAAAATCTATTTTTCTCTAACCATTGTTTTGCGCCCACTATATGAAAAACCGTTTCAATAACCAAAGTTCCGTAGGGGTTCCTTGATATTTTGAATATCTTTACCAGATCAAAAACTACTCGGGTTGAGGTTGCTTTATTTAACCTCTTGCATTCATATGTACATAGTATAAATCTTCGCTCAAAAGAAAAGATTCTTATCTAAAGATATGTGGTAATCGGTCAGAATTATTTATTTTCATAAGAGAATTGGAAATAAGTGAGTTTTTTTTGTACGTGAAGTAAAAAACGTTCTGTAACCTAAAATCACTTTTAGTTCAAAAAATGCTAAATTTGAGCTTTTCACGTAAATTTTGAAGCGCTTGAATTTTTTCAATAAGCACTTTCCTTAAAAAAAGCTACTTTGCAGTTGGTTCAGTGAAATTTGAGAACCCGTTGTCAAGAAGCGCTGTCGTAAAAAGACTATTGTAACTGAATCTGTTCTTTGCATTCGATTAATCACTGAATGAATCCACGGAATACAGTAATCCGATACAATTTAAGAGCCACGGAATCTTTTCAAGAGACAATTTTAAAATTTTAACGGTACATTAAAGCTCTTTTTCTCATTATTTTATCTAGCCCATCTCTTCTCCTTGAGTGTAATGTTTTTAGTTTCTCTGAAATTTTTTTTTCTTATTTTGCTTTCGTTAAAAGTTGAATTATTCAACTAGTTATTGAGATGTAAATTCCCAGCAATAAATTAGTAATATAAGACGATGCTGGGAATAATTGTCGCCAAAATGCTCAAAATGTTGTTCCTCAGCCCAAAACTTTATTTTGCCAAGATTTCGAGTATGCGAACTTGGGAGAAGGAAATTCCGATATTAGTCTTTTTTAGCTGCCAAAATAGGGACGAAGAATCGGCCACTATTTCGCAGTGCCAAATGATGAATGACTCTGTGGCCAAGTTTTGTTCCTGCCAAATCACGGACAATTTTGTTTTTCCTTTGTGACATGTTTTGGCACTGCCAAACTCGGCTCTTTTTTGAACACTTTTTGTCCGTTGAACGCAGCTCCGCAACGACCACATATTAACCACTTCTAGCGACGTACCCCAACCGAGTTTAGTAAACTTGGTTGAGGTACGTCGCTAGAAATGGTTGGACGGTGGGCGTTGTAGCTGCTGGTATTGCAACTCGGCCTTTTGGATGAGATCAAAGCCTAGTATTGGCACTCCCTCAAGGGTTCCTGAGAGCGATCCTCAATTATCCCAGAAATGAGGCTAAGGAGTTGCAAAGGCTACAAAAAAAGCCCGATTTTGGCAGTGACAAAACAAGGACAAAAAACTCGGTTCTGGCAGTGACAAAACAAGGACAAAAAACCCGATTTTGGCAGTGACAAAACAAGGACAAACAAAAACCCGATTTTGGCAGTGACAAAACAAGGACAAACAAAAACCGGATTCTGGCAGTGACAAAAGCGGTGACAAAACGAGTACAAAGTAGAAAGCTTGTTTTTTGACGGTTTTTCTTGGCAGGCCCGTCAAAACGCATGTTATTTGCTGCCATTTATCATGGCGCTTTTTTCCGTTTCTTGCCATGGAAAAGCTTGGTTTTTCAAGCGAAATCTGCCCGAGGAACAACATTTTGAGCATTTTGGCGAAAATTATTCCCAGCATCGTCTTATATACTAAAGACCGTGACTAATTTTAATTAGGATTATGAAAAACTGGCAAGAAAAGCAATTAGTGTTTTTTTATGTAAAGGTTGAGGAGCTATAATAATTTGTTAATGTTATCATAAAATTATTATATATTTTTTAATCAGAAAACTATTTGGCAAACGACTGCTCCATGGATAACAGAGGTTTAGCCTTTTTTGCTCTGATGATAGATTCAGAAGTCCGAGGATTCAGAAGTCCGAGGATTCAGAAGTCCGAGGCTTCAGAAGTCCGAGGATTCAGAAGTCCGAGGATTCAGAAGTCCGAGGATTCAGAAGTCCGAGGATTCAGAAGTCCGAGGATTCAGAAGTCCGAGGATTCAAAAGTCCGAGGATTCAGAAGTCCGAGGATTCAGAAGTCCGAGGATTCAGAAGTCCGAGGCTTCAGAAGTCCGAGGATTCAGAAGTCCGAGGATTCAGAAGTCCGAGGATTCAGAAGTCCGAGGCTTCAGAAGTCCGAGGATTCAGAAGTCCGAGGATTCAGAAGTCCGAGGATTCAGAAGTCCGAGGCTTCAGAAGTCCGAGGATTCAGAAGTCCGAGGCTTCAGAAGTCCGAGGCTTCAAACACGCCCTTTTCTCTTTACTTGTTTTTGATACTGTGCAAATGCTGGGAAAAAACAAATAAAAACCTAGGAAGAATTTTTAGGTTTTTATTGGGTTTTTTTTTCAGAGAGAGGGTTAAAATAAGAAGAAAAATTAAGAGGAAAAATGCGTAAGAAGTTTTTAATCGTTTTAAACCTGGGGGGAAATGGAAATAAAAATAGTAAAAAGAAGAGAAATGAAGAAAAAACAGAGAAAGAAGGGAAAGATAGAGAGATGTAAAGGAAAAGAGAGACGGATATGAAATGAGGAAAAAGGGAAAGAGAGAGGAAAGGAGAGAGGGACTACTAAGAGAACGGGAATATAAGATAGTAAAAAGACAAAACTGTTCTTTCTGTGTTCTCTCCTTCTCGCAAGTCTGCAGCGTAAGTCTGCTGTCTGACTATGAGTCACATTTTATGAGGCGCTTAAAACAACACTTGAAACATCTGCTTCGATCTGTGAATACACTTCCTCGGGCAGCTTTAGAGTACAGCAGAAATACACCAACGCAATATAAATGAAACAAAAAAAATTATTAAAAACTTATTCAAACAAGTGACTTGGGAAAAGACTTGGGAAAACATCTCGATAGAAAAATAGAGTCCAAGAATAAACGTTTACATTAATACGATTATGATTCGAAAGAGCAGAGGATAAGGTGAGAAGAAAGAGAAATAAAGAAAGAGAGATTGATAAAAAGATAGATAAATAGATCGATAATTAGATGTGATCAATAGAGGCAGAAATGGAGAGGGAAAGACAAAGACAGAAAACTATGCAAGACTAAATGGTGAAACACAACCACGTACAAATAGCTGAACCTGTGGAGCTGTTAGCAAGAACTTCCATAAAAGTAAAGCTGATGTTGTTTCTATCACCAATTAGTAGCTTGATTATGAAAAGTTGCTTAGTACATAGAGTTTATATACATTCCTATAGTTCACTCCTTTTTTGGCCTCATCGGGTTTTTATGAGAAAAGGACGTAAGGAGTGGAGGACAGGGGAGTTGGTCGAAATGTCTTCATTGTAGTCATCCCTGGATGTCAACAGACGAATTCATCAGATTTATCGATATTTTCTCTCAGGTATTGCAGTGAATATTGGGAGAATGGTTAGTGTCTTGAGACACAAGGGAAGAAGCGACCATGTAGGAGCGAAGAAAAGGGAAGAGTAAAAGGAAGAGTTGCTCTATACCTTTTACTTTAAAAAAACGTTCTACCGAGTTACAGTATATGGACTCAAAAATTTCTATTTCGTTGACTTTTTAGACTTTTTCATGCCAATATGTGAGGAGGTCCTGTCTTGTTCAAAGTTTGTGAAAAAGACGTTGATAGACCGTTCTATGACATTGGATCGTCAGAAATATCTTTCGAGTCCTTTCCTATCCGCCCTTCTCCTATTTGAGTATGTTATAGCGACTACAGAACATTGGATCAGTAATGATCTTTGTTGCGTTTCCACTTGAGAAGGATGGGGGGGGGAACAGTTAGTATCAAAATTTCATATCTCAACGCATGTGCGCACGTATAGAAAAGTGATCATTACGAGAAAAGGGTCTATTTATTATCAAAGTTACACGTTCGGGTCAACACCTTTAACCTGGATCCAATATCCCCTTACACCCAAACTCAACCCATTGCATCAAAGTATATACATATATGTATATATGTAAAATATTAAGACTCTCTTATATTTTCATGCAATTGTCAAGATCAGACTGCATCCTCTGTGGAATTTTTTTCGTTTCTATAAATTTAAATTTTGTTTTATTTTTTTCATAAAATCATTTAACTTTCAATCAGGAGCGTCACTTTTTTAAAACTCAGCCTAACTTGTAGTCCTAAGTTGTAGCTTGATGTGTACAACTAAATAAAAATTTTATAATTATTTGACATCCCTATTGTCCACCCTTATCCCAATTTCGTTATCCCTATTGTCCACCCTTATCCCAATTTCGTTTTATCTTTCCCCCTTTCTATGTATTCTTTCTCACCCCTAAACCAAGAACCTTTCTACACTCTGTTTCCATGAGTCGGTGTCATTTTCGGTATTTCCTTCCAGTACTCTATCTCAATCGTTACCCATTTCCTCAGTACTGTTGATATATGTATCCCTTGACACCTTAGATCCTAGTACCATGTATATCCGCAGCTTGACCCCTTAAAATATGTATTTTCATTTTCGGCCCCTAAAGATATATGTATATTACGACACTCTCCAACTTCACCTTTGCCATCGTATTCAGTCTATTACCTACAATACGTACAATTCACACGTACTCTCAAATCTCATTTCTCTTCAATACACATGCACTCTTTTCTCTCTACCTTTCACTCCTTTCCTTTTTTTCTCTCTTTCTCCCTCCCGCTTTCTCTTGTTTACTCTTTTTACGTTTAAACTTTTCTTGTAGTCTTACTTTTTATCAATCTCTTTGTTCTCTCTTTCCCTTTTTTATCTCTTACTATCCCTTTTGCCATTTCTCACAAAGCTCTCTGCCTCTTTGTATCTCTCTCTCCTTCTATATCTTTCTCTCTCTCTCTCTCTCTCTCTCTCTCTCTCTCTCTCTCTCTCTCTCTGTATCTGACTCTCTCCAATTTTCTGCACATTTAATCCAAGATCCGTTTAACTCTTTTTGTCGTGACCTCTTCCACTCGAGTTTTCCCTTCTCTTTTGCCATCCACGTATTCGAGAGCGTTTCAAAACATTTCATGCATTAAAAGTTCTTCTTTTTGTTCTGGAACATTTCTAAACGTTTTGAAAGATAGTAGAAAGCGTATGAGAAAGGAGCTTTTTATGAGATCGTTTTTCTTTGTGAGCCTTCCTTGATCTTCTAGGAGGCTATTACGTTTTCCATGGTGAGTCCACTTGAATTGTACAGAGGATATCAGAATACTTTGGCAACTTTTAATGTTTCTTGAGTTCCTGCGGAATTCATTTGCGCTTCCGCTTCAATCTTCCATCCTTCTATTTCGAGTTAGGTTAAGGCGGTGGATGTGTTATGTTTAAACCATTTGAACTTCCGTCATGGATTACGTACATTGTTTGTCCCTAGAAACGTGTGAATTTTAGTTTCGTCACTTCTCAAATGATGTCTGGATCGAAATCAGTTAGAAATTTGATTTCATGGAGGTTCCGGAGATATACAGTACCGTGCAGAAGTATACCAAAAAGTGTATTCAAGTATATTTTACAGTGTTTCTCTTCAGTGAACGCGAAATAAAGGATCAAATTTTCATTAGATAATCTTCAAGTACTTCGAAACATAATTTCAACATAACTTTTGAGATGCAGATTAACTGTGGAAAAAAAAGCATAAAATATGAAAAGCAAAAAAAACACAATTAGAGCACATATTCTTCAGTAACCTATGACATCTTCAAGAACAAATTGCCAGCTCCCTCCACACGTGCTCTATCGGATTTAGGTCCGTTGATTGACTCGGCCAGTTCATGAGGGTCACTCCACGCTGACCAAACTGATCAAATATACGAAAAATAAACGTTTTGGTATACTTCTGCACGGTACTGTAGTTGGTATAATCCTTCCATGGTTAAGATGTTGGAACCGTAGAAAGTCTTTCAAAACAACGTAGAACATTCTTTTGAAATTTTTTTGACTTTTCAATCGCGATTTCTACAAGAAAAACTTTTTAATAAAGAAAGCTTGCTTTTTGAATAAAAGGGTTCCTAAAAAACTATGAGTTTCTTGTAAGTTAGTAAACATAACGACTCAACCTTCGAATGAAATTTATACAAATATTCCGAGATTTCTTCACAATTGAGAAAAAAGTGTTTGAGTTATGCGTCTTAATGTATAATAATGGTCTGAAACTCCATTATGAAAGTTTTTCGATTTGAAGCTGAATATTATATAGGATCCATATGAGATCAATCGCTACATACTCACTTCTTTCACGCTGTTTCTTGAAAAGAAGAGCGCACCAGAAACAATAACTGAATGATTTGACAATGATGACATATTGATTTGACAATAATGACATATTGATTTGACAATAATGACATATTGTTTGCAAATTTGAAAGCAACACCTCTTTATCCTAATCTTTGTTCTTTTCAAAGTAGACACTTGAGTTCTATCGCTTTATTCTCGATGAAAGGGACAAGTAGAAGGCATTTATTAAAACGAATCTTTCCTGTTCACCGAATGTCGATGCTGAAAATGAAAACATAGAATTTAAACTGTAGTGTCGACTATGATTTCATTGATACGGTCTCAAGATGCCCTATTCCTGCTAAAGACCGGAATCCTCCATTTTGTTCAATAGAAATGAAGAGCGAGAAGTGAGTCACGACAAATTGAAGGAAATTCTAATAGTAAGCCGTAGAATGAGAGGTGCTGGAGTGAAAGATTCCTAACGTCACTTACTGATAAGAAAATTTTTTTTTATTACATACGTCATTTTATATATAGTTTGTATTGTTTTGTTATGTTAGCAGTTAGCGAGACTGACTTCGAGCGCCGTTTCTCTATTCACGTTTTCTGTTTGTCTAAGTCGAGTTTCATCACATTTATAAATCAGAATGGAATATATTCATGACAGTGCGTCTTGAGAAACGAGTTGTTCATAAGCAGACTTATCTCTTTGGCATCCGAATACATAATTCAAAGTGACATCCAATAAAAAATTACGGCTCTTTCAAAGCGCATCTTTCTAGATCTCTGGTCATAAAAAAAGAATATCTGAAGAATAAAGACTCCATAAGTCGGTGCGATGAAGGAATGTTGCAAAAAAGGAGGGTAAATAGGAACTTGCACCAAGAGTACTTGATTAATTGGCCTGCTGCCAAGAGTACTTGATTAATTGGCCTGCTGTACTCAAATCCACTATTGTTTCCTCGACCAATTAGACTGCTTCTCATGTGACTCAATTCACAGTCCTTTTTTTCAAAGATGAATTGAATCTTACAATATTTTAAGTTCTATTCAAAAATATATACAATATTTTGAATTCTGTTCAAAAATATATATGTTTCAGAAAGAAGATGCTATTTACTCGCGTAATTTTTGTACAATTAGTTAATTATTCCAAAAGGGAAGTTGGCTTGTTATTCTGAAAGCGGCAGGTTTTGTCCTTTCCTTACTCATTTGTAACTTTTGAATTTAGTATTCATCTCAGCTTTCTTTAACACTCCACTTTATTTCTTCTTTCTTTCATGCTTCTCAGCCTCGGTTTTTAAACCACCTGCCTCGTTCCAAAAAGTTTCATGTTAGTACACGCATCTCCTCTCTGGCTCTTTCTTTCTCTCTCTCTCTCTCTCTCTCTCTCTCTCTTTATCTCTATGTCTCTCTAAGTCTCTCTCTATCTCTTTTTCTCTCTCTTTTTTTTGTCTTTTTTCTCTTATCTCTAATTCTCTCTCGTTTTCTCAGTTTTTCTTTCTATTGTAATACATTTTCTCTGCTCTCCGGTTTCTCCCAGTTCGTTCTTTGCACCAAGTTCTCCGCTTATCGCACACTATTATTATGGTCAATTTCTCTCGAAACGCCTTTTTTCCAGATTCACACTTCATTCCATAAGGAAGTCACTTCTTATCACGCCCCTTTTAATTGCTCCATCACCTTCATGGGCAATTTTTTGTCTCCATTTTCAGTTCTATTGTCGAATGCTGGCTTGAAATTGAAATTTATTTTTTCTTGAATGGTGGAATTCTTCAAAATTTATAAAATTATTGACAAAATTGATTGGCAATTCAGCTGATCAATTTTTTGACATTCAAGTTTTTTCTTCTATCTTTTCAAGCTCAAGTGACTTTTATGCGTCGAAATTAAGTTAGTATTATGCGTTTCTAACTTGAATGATATTTTCTCTTTTTATAATATCAAAAAGTTGCTCCATGAAGCTCTTAAATTGCTTTCATCTGCAGCTCAGCTGTTCTAATTGGTTATGTAAAAACTCTGCTTCTCTTTTCGGGCAACATTGTTTATGATTCATTCATACTCTCAATTGGACCCTAGGCATACTTGTATTACCCCTAGTTTTGTACCCTAGGCATACTTGTACAAATTTTACCCTTGGCATACTTGTACGATTTCGAGTTTGTCCGAGTTAGTTAAAAAGCTAAATTCGTCATTCGTATATAGTAGTTAGTACCGTTTTGCCCCCCCCCCTCTTTCTGTTAAATTTGATTGTTTGTTTACCACAGTTCAGATTTCGATTCTGGACGCCATAAATTTTCAAGCAATCCCAACATTTGAGTTTATTACGCATAAAAAATGCGTGGTAAGGTATAAGGAAGGGGGTCTTCCATGTGAGGGGAAACATGAGGTCAAAGGAGTTCATAACCTATGAGGTCGAAGGGGGCCACGTTGATTTCGGAAAGAACTTTCGAGTGATTGGTCGGTCCTACTCCAGTGGTAGAATTTTGTGGGAGGGCGGTGAGGGACTAGGACGATACAGCTTCGAGGTGACCAAATCCTCGTTGAAGCTTGATTGCATCTTGTCCACTAGACGAAATGAATAGAGCAGAGAGTGGATGGAAAGTTGACCACTCCACTCATGGCGAACAAGATAGAATGATATGAATAATATGAATGATATGAATACTTGTGATATGAATACTTATCATAGCCTTGAGTCTCTCTGTCTTTCTCTCTCTTTCTCACTCTCTCACTCTTTTTCTCCTTTTCTCTAATTTTTCGGATCAGCTCAACTCAAATGCATAATCTCAATGTCAAAGAAATTAAGCGTAAAGTCAAACATCTCCGAGCGTTGAGAATGAAAGAGTGGAAGAAGTTTATATGTTTAGGATGATACGCCTCCAAGGTGTCCAATTACTCATAGACCCGGGAGCATTAGTTTTACCGTCAACGCATCAGCTTTGTTTAAGGATTCTTGTAGATTCTTTGAATCGAACTTATCAAAGGCTCATTAGGTTATTAAATTTTTACCCGATTCTTTCATGCTTTGTGTTTCAACAGTGTCGATTTTTCACAAAAGGTGAATTTATTCGAACAAGAGCGAAAAAGTCAAAAAATATCCCGATTCTTATGGAACGGAAAATTCACTTATTTTTCAACAGAATTGACGCAGGGGAAGAATGAGAGAGATGTAGAGAGAAGGAGAAAGAGAAAGAGAGAGAGAGAGAAACGATGCTGGTAGTTCCCACTCTGCGGAGGAATCCGCTTAACACGCGAGAAATGGTCAACAACATTCTACACTTTATAAACACAATTCTTTGCGGCGCTAATTTTTTTTAATTTCAAGAGAAAGAATTGGAGAAAAGGGCCTTGCTTATCTGCTTCTTTTATCTGCTAGTCTTTTGTTTTCCCCTTTCCTTCTTCTCACTCTTCTCTCTTATAAATCTCCTCGACAACGATGCTTCTTTCAACTCCCTCGTAATTGAGTTTCTGCTCAGTATTACAAGCCTTGTGTGGTTGCTCTTCTCTCCGAACTCTTCCATATCCTTCTCTGACTCTGTCCTGGGCATATCACTCAATCATATAAACGCTTCAGCGACTGATATATCAATAGATTCGGATACGATTTCATTCTTACAAAAGATCGTCAACTTTGGCACACAATACCAGTTGTTATGGTATGACAATAGAGACTCCTCTTACTCTGTTGAACTCTGTCATATAATATGAATGATTCGACTCCTACATTTACTTCCTCAAACTTCACTTCCTCACTAACTTGACTAGTACAGAATTCATCTGAATCCGTGACGTGACCGCTTTGACTAGTGACATCAGTCTGACTGTATAATGTCACGCTTTGCCTTTAATATGACTGTTACTTGGATTGACAGTCATTCAATGACTTCGAATCTGTCACACGATCACTTCAGCTATAATCCGTGAAATAGTAAATCAGCTTAGCTCTGTGGATTCCGACTATAAACACTGCTAGTTAGATTTTTTCTATGTGGTCTCTGATCATTCTAGAGTTACACTTCGAAGTTGGAAAACAAATTGAATTGCTGTGCTCAGCTCTAATCTGTGTACAAGCTTCTCTTATTCTTTTCTTCTCTACACTGTTTACGAATGCATTTTTTATGTCTGTCTTCGCCTTTTCCTCTCCCTTTTGTCTTCGTCAAAATAAGTCGACCTCTTTGAAATAAGTACCATCAAAGGTCTCAAAACTGCCGCGGCCGAGTTAGCGATTCTCTGAAATGAGATACAAAACTGATTTGGTAGAGCGAGTTGCTGCCCCTTCGGTCACTTTTTGTGTGCGCAGCAGCAATGGAAAGGCAAAATATTTGGCAAGCACTACCAAAATTTTCCAGTATTTTGGTTCGCGTATATCTCTCCTGATTGAGGTTCAAACTCGGGACCCTCCGCGCAAAAATGAGCAAAGACTACCATAATGCCACACTTGGAATTTTTTCCTGTTCCTGTAAATTGTTATTTTGTCTTTGCATTCCAGTCTTTCTCGATCGCGTTAGTCGTCTACTTAGCTCTTCCTCCGAATCTCCATGTTTTTGAAGTATCTTTCAAGCTCTCAGCTCTCATGAGTTTTCTTCTTTGGTTATTCTTTATAGAGCTACTATCCATTCATTTTTTCACATGATTTGCATCAGAGATCTACCTACATACACACGAGAACTTACACATATAATATGTGAGAAATACGTGATAAAATAATTCAAATGCTCTCTTCTCTCTTCCTTACAATTGCTGAGTTTAATTGTTTGTGCTCTCTATTACCCTCTCTTTCTTTCCTCTCTATTACCCTCTCTTTCTTTCCTCTCTATTACCCTCTCTTTCTTTCCTCTCTATTACCCTCTCTTTCTTTCCTCTCTATTACCCTCTCTTTCTTTCCTCTCTATTACCCTCTCTTTCTTTCCTCTCTATTACCCTCTCTTTCTTTCCTCTCTATTACCCTCTCTTTCTTTCCTCTCTATTACCCTCTCTTTCTTTCCTCTCTATTACCCTCTCTTTCTTTCCTCTCTATTACCCTCTCTTTCTTTCCTCTCTATTACCCTCTCTTTCTTTCCTCTCTATTACCCTCTCTTTCTTTCCTCTCTATTACCCTCTCTTTCTTTCCTCTCTATTACCCTCTCTTTCTTTCCTCTCTATTACCCTCTCTTTCTTTCCTCTCTATTACCCTCTCTTTCTTTCCTCTCTATTACCCTCTCTTTCTTTCCTCTCTATTACCCTCTCTTTCTTTCCTCTCTATTACCCTCTCTTTCTTTCCTCTCTATTACCCTCTCTTTCTTTCCTCTCTATTACCCTCTCTTTCTTTCCTCTCTATTACCCTCTCTTTCTTTCCTCTCTATTACCCTCTCTTTCTTTCCTCTCTATTACCCTCTCTTTCTTTCCTCTCTATTACCCTCTCTTTCTTTCCTCTCTATTACCCTCTCTTTCTTTCCTCTCTATTACCCTCTCTTTCTTTCCTCTCTATTACCCTCTCTTTCTTTCCTCTCTATTACCCTCTCTTTCTTTCCTCTCTATTACCCTCTCTTTCTTTCCTCTCTATTACCCTCTCTTTCTTTCCTCTCTATTACCCTCTCTTTCTTTCCTCTCTATTACCCTCTCTTTCTTTCCTCTCTATTACCCTCTCTTTCTTTCCTCTCTATTACCCTCTCTTTCTTTCCTCTCTATTACCCTCTCTTTCTTTCCTCTCTATTACCCTCTCTTTCTTTCCTCTCTATTACCCTCTCTTTCTTTCCTCTCTATTACCCTCTCTTTCTTTCCTCTCTATTACCCTCTCTTTCTTTCCTCTCTATTACCCTCTCTTTCTTTCCTCTCTATTACCCTCTCTTTCTTTTTCAGATCTGCAATGTCTTACTCTCTTAACATTTCGAAAATTTCGCCATGTTACAAAGAGTTTCCATATAGTGCAGACTACATTAGCTGCGACAACAACACTGAGAGGAAGAACACATGGGAGTTGCTTTCGTCTATGATTCACGTGTGCCCCCACAGAAATGACGCGACAAAACTTGACGATGGAGCAAATGCGGACCATTTGCGCCGGAGTCGTCATCAATGGAACCTCCATTGGATATGATGCTGCCAGTTCAAATTACAATAAGGTTGAACAAGCGCATTTGCTCTTACTGTTCACTCAAATAAACAAGAAGCTCGACATACATACATTACATTTTCTTATACAGATATGTAAAATGGCTGAAAGGTTTAAATCGCATTTTATTAGACAAAAAGTATTATGTTTATTACCCAGACCTATTTATTACCCAGACCTATTTATTACCCAGACCTATTAAAGCAACCTGTGTAAAGTAATTTTGTCAGATAAAATTGATTCCCTGTTATGGTTTTATACAGACGGGTTAACTCGAAATTACCATAATTGGTGGGGAAGAGTTAATGTATTGCCAAAAGCGGCTTCTGTTCTATAGAAAAAACTTTTTAGAGTTGTTTGGTGTTTAAAGAGTTTAGAGTATTACTCCAGAACACCTAAATATTCTACGGCTGATTATGTTCAGATTCATGCAGTGGAGAACCATCCGGAAGGCGTCGATTGTCAAATGTATGTCCTTATCGACGGTGAGTTGCTTTCGTCAGACCGTCGCTTGAAATCAGATTCCAAATATGAAACAAAACTTTGTATGTACGAGAAGGTTATTTGAAAAAAAACAGGGAAAACATGTACATATTTCTAAGCACTAATACCAAAAGTACTGAATGAAGTAAGATGCTGACTTTTTCTGGAACCTTTTTTTTCCACTGTGGTAACGAGACTACTTCGAATCGCCAAGAGAAAAAAAACAATTTGCTCTAAATTCTACATCAAGTCCTTACATATGAAATATTAAAGTCAGTGCTATCACTGAGATGTTCTGAGTCAAAAATTCATACTCCTATCATAAATTCATACTCCTAATTCATACTCCTATCTCTCACACATGACATGATCTCATCGATGATCTAATCTATTTCATTAACTGTTTCTATCAGAAAAATCGAAGGCATGGTTAGTTTCTGAATAAGGGAGAGAGAGATAGAGAGATATAGAGAGAGGGAGAGAGAGAAAAGTATTCCGGCCGTAGGATTCCGATAGGGCTCAGTCAGAGACTTTGCAGAAGCTCCTCCATGGCCTGTGCACACACAGCTGCTGATGACTTGCATCTTCGTGACTCTCTCAGTCATCGGAGTCATCGGCAATCTCCTTGTCATAACAGTTGTCTTGCGCGTACGCGGAATGGTCAGTACTCCATCCTTTTCTGCATTTCATTCTATTGATTCAACAACTTCCTTTTAAAATCCTGTGGCATGAAGTCCGATGAGATCGAAATATTGAAGAGAGAGAGGGAGAGAAATTCATGAGAAAGTCAGACATATTATGGATACGGTCTCGAGATTTTCAACTCTTGGTTTTTTCTTAAAAAAACTCTTGGTTTTTTCTTAAAAAATTCAAAGATTTTGAAGTGCCCATTTTTCGGCCACTGCTGAAGTTTTGGAGAGCAGATTTAGACTGAACAACTCAGGATACGTGACAGAATAACACAGTTTCTCTACTGTTTAATCAAATTCACTCTCTTTGCGATTGACCAAATTCATTCTTAAAACTATTTTATGAAACGTGTAAATAAGAGTAAATCCCTACTCCTCGTTGATTTCAAGCAACGGAGAGGAGCGGACTGTTCGCAGAAACTTGTGCAAAAATCGTGTGGTGTGACGGGAACCGAACCCGTGACCTTTCGCATTCCGGGCGAATGCTCTCCCCACTGAGCTACACACGCACACATGATAATGCACATTTTAAGACCCATACAACAAACGTATTTTTTTTACTCAAGAAGATTCCTCAGAGCTGAAATCTTGGAATTGGTTTAGATGTACCTGCATACAAATCTTGGAATTGGTTTAGATGTACCTGCATACAATCATCCATAGTATTCTTTTCTAGAGATGTTCTTCTGTAGCTTCAGGTGTCTTTGGTCCATAAATATATGCGTGAAATGAAAATTTAGTGAAGCCGAAACTGAAAAAAAAAGCTTGAACAGGTATTAAAACATATTCAGTTCAGCGGAATCTACTGATGTTGAAACAGCACTAGAAATCGAGTAAACGAGCTTTGCTCTGAAAACCACCATTGGGTTTCAGCGAAGATAATCTTTTAAAATTAAAATTTTTCATCATAGCGTTGGAGTTTTACGCCTGATGCTTGGTAACATTGTTCTTTGGTCAATCGTGACCCCAGAGGAAGAATAAAATGGGTCTGATGATGGAAAGGGTGGTGTGAGGGTTACTGTTTATTACTTGAACACCTGGGATAGAAACATTGATAAAGATAGAGAAAAGAGGAAAAAGAGAGATAATATAGAGAGGATAGAAAGAGAGAGAGAGTGGAAGAAAAGAGAGTTGTAGACAGGAAGGATTTAAAAAACGGAGAACGAGAGAGAGAGAGAGAGATAGATAGAGAGAGATAGAGAGAGATAGAGAGAGGGAGATAGAGAGACAGAGCGAGAGAGAAAAAAAAACATGGAAACGAAAGAAAAAGAAGAAGAGTACGGGAAAAAGCAGGAAAATGTTATACATCAGATAAACCCAAAGGTCGATGAAAAAAATATAAAGAAAGAAGAGAACGGAGATGTAACTAAAGAGAATAAAACAATGCATATACACGATCCAGGGATAAGCTAGCGTTCTAGAAGCCTTCGTAAAAAATAACAAAAACATTTTTTGAAAAAAGGTTTACACTACAAGTTGGATTTATCTCAAGTACGCTAAATATCACAGAGCCATGTTTTATAATAAATAAGACATGTTATGTTTTAGCAAGTAAGGAAAAAACATAAATAGCCATTTTTAATTTTCTTAATAAAAGGTTTTAAAAATATATAAATACTAGACTTGTACCTACAAAAAATAGGTTTGATCAGATTGATAAATAATGGTTGCAGATAACTCCAACGAACTGCTATTTGGTTTCCCTCGCCTTCTCGGATTCCCTCTTTTTCATTGCCACTGCACCCACAGAAGTCGCTTATCTGTGGCGTTCTGATTTCGTCTTCGGATACGTAGGTAATGCGAGTTTTAAAAATTACTTTTTGATTGATTTATCAATTAACAGCTCTGTCGCCAAAGAGTATCTAGTTTAAAGTCTTAACTAAAATGGTTGACAGTTAGAATTTCAGAACTGAAGTGCTCCCATCCCTTTGTCTGTAGACGTACACCCAATGGGAAGTGGAAGAAACAAAATCCGTCATCTTGTATTACGAAAAACGATAACCTCATAGATCAAATCTCAGTATGAATAGCATAGAGATATCCAAATATGATTGATATTTCAATACAGCTTTCAACCTCAAGAACGACAGAGTCTTCAAAATCAGAAAGTAAGCAGACTCGTTATAAGAACAAAACGTAAAAGTCCGATGATGAAAAAGAGCGAGGAAATAATTAGCGCCATATTCCATTTCCAGGATGCTCAATATTCACGTACCTGCCCTTTCTGGCAATCAACTCCTCCTCGCTCTCTATAACGGCTTTCACGATTGAGAGATTCATTGGCATCTGCTACCCATACCGAGCCAGGCAAGTATAATTGAGTGAATATCTATCAGAATTACAATGCCTGGGTGATTTTTAAAAGAGAAATGTTTGGGTAACTTTGTGTTTTTGTACATGTAAGTGTTACTGTATTTCAATAAAAAAGTTTCATATGTCTATTTCTCAAGGCCTTAATAAATATACAGTTGGGTGATGTAAGAGTGTGGCAAGGTTTATACGATGACTGTTTGAAGAAAAAAAAATCATGAAAGCCGACCGCGATCCGGTCGATCAATCGATCAATCGAACAAAGAAGAGGTCGAAAAGAGAGTGAGCCGCTCAACATATTGGAAACATAGGGGTAATATTTGTGTTAGTTTCAGATACATATGCACAGTGAAGAGGGCTAAGATGATAATCTGCTGCATCTGGACGTTCTCTCTAGTTTACAATTCGCCTTGGATGCTGCTAGCGACCATCGTGCAGTACCAGGAGGGGCCTTCGTGCACATTTTCCCTCGAGAGAAGCTCTTGGGCTTACAAGGTAAACAAATATATTTTCCTGAGACGAGTTGTGCGACGTCTCGTCCGTTTTCCGTTCAAACAGCGAAACAAAAATGCTTTTTTTTCAAAGCTTGAAGATACAGAAAAAAACCTCGTTGGGACGAAATAAAATTTCATTAAAAATTATCACACTGCCAAAAACTAACCCAAGCGATAGGAACCCGCAACTTTCGCTTACAGAAGTCCCAACACCACATACACCAAGAACGTATTCTTGTGACAGTGCCATGGATAAGGCTTAATGCTTAATCATTCTTTCATCACAGCCACGTACGCAATTTAAATCAATTTTTGTCGCAAAAAACTCTACAGCGAAGCTTACTTGCTTTCTACGTGATTCCGATACAGCAAACTATTTTGTAGTAACCGGGCTGAGAAGAATTGTGGGACAGTTTTCGTTGTTGATGTTTTTAAAGGAGAGGATGGGGTAGTAGGCATGATTCGCGTATGGTCTAACTATACTCTCTTTTAGGCAGTTGAGCGAAAGGCCTTGAAAAGCCGAAATTCTACTCCAGAATAGATTGAGAAGTCTGATTAGGAGATAAAAAACCTTATTTTGCGTGCATCTAGAAAATAACGTCACGTTTGCCGTTTGTGAGTTGAAACTAAGTGCTGAACGGAATTAAGCTCATCTCTTCGTGCATTCATACATTTACGACTTAGAAGCATATAAATAAGACGATGCTGGGAATAATTTTCGCCAAAATGCTCAAAATGTTGTTCCTCAGCCCAAAACTTTATTTTGCCAAGATTTCGAGTATGCGAACTTGGGAGAAGGAAATTCCGATATTAGTCTTTTTTAGCTGCCAAAATAGGGACGAAGAATCGGCCACTATTTCGCAGTGCCAAATGATGAATGACTCTGTGGCCAAGTTTTGTTCCTGCCAAATCACGGACAAATTTGTTTTTCCTTTGTGACATGTTTTGGCACTGCCAAACTCGGCTCTTTTTTTGAACACTTTTTGTCCGTTGACCACAGCTCAGCAACGACCACATATTAACCACTTCTAGCGACGTACCCCAACCAAGTTTACTAAAAAAAAAAGTTTTTTACTAAAAAAAAACCGAGTTTAGTAAACTCGATTGGGGTAAGAAAAAAGTCGCTAGAAATGGTTGGTCTGTGGGCGTTGTAGCTGCTGGTATTGCATCTCATCCTTTTGGATGAGATCAAAGTCTAGTATTGGCACTCCCCAAAGAGTACCTGAGAGCGATCCTCCATCATCCCAGAAATGAGGCTAAGGGGTTGCAGGGGCTAGAAAAAAAGCCCGATTGAGTGACAAAACAAGGACAAAAAACCCGATTATCGCAGTGACAAAACAAGGACAAAAAAACCTGATTTTGGCAGTGACAAAACAAGGACAAAAAAAGGCCGGTTTTGGCAGAGACAAAAGAAGGACAAAAAAACCCGATTTTGGCAGAGACAAAACAAGGACAAAAAAAAGCCCGATTTTGGCAGGAAAAAAAGAAGTACACAAAAAAGCCCGTTTTTGGCAGTGACATAAGCAGTTACAAATTTTGTCCCTTCTTTAGCAGTGACAAAACGAGTACAAAGTAGAAAGCTTGTTTTTTGACGGTTTTTCTTGGCAGGCCCGTCAAAACGCATGTTATTTGCTGCCATTTATCATGGCGCTTTTTTCCGTTTCTTGCCATGGAAAAGCTTGGTTTTTCAAGGGAAATCTGCCCGAGGAACAACATTTTGAGAATTTTGGCGAAAATTATTCCCAGCATCGTATTATATATTGACACATACATATGTACATATCTACATAAAAAAAAACTCTACTACATGTTAATATCGATTATTTTACATTGATCTACAATCACTCTCAAAGGGATTGTGAGCTTTGAGAATTTAGGCGAAAAGATTCATAGAATAAGCTTTTCTCAGGTAATGTTCTTCGGGGACTTCGCTGCTTTCTACGTGATTCCGATGCTGCTAAACATCATCATCTACGTCAAGATTGCCCTCGTCCTCTCCAATTGTGGCGAGAAACTGAAGCAGACGGGATCGAGGATGGACGGAGGTTCCTCTACAAGCATTCAAGGGGGAAAAGGCACAGTCTTCCGTAATTGGTTCAAACTTGTTGAAGCCGAGAGATTGAATAGCTAATATTCATATTCATATTCTTTATTCCGTGCACAAAAAAGGTTGGGGGTAAATGGAAAAGAAGAATAAAAGGGAGCGAAGCACGGACTGGTTCTGCCAGGTAAAAGCCGGCACCTGAAAGGCTGTTGGGCAGTGGTGCAGTGGTACTTTACATTAAGATATTTAATTAAAAGTCAATTTGGGAACTGTTTTCGTTGCAATATCAAGATAAAAAACTTTTAGTCTTTCACAATCGGTTTCGGAAGAAGTGAACTGAAGGGAAGCTTACTAAGGCTAACGGCAAACGCATCACTATTAGTTATTGAAACTGTTTCATAGGGTAGGTTGTTCCATACATTAATGGCTCTAGAGGCAAAGGTTGATTTATTAGACATGTTTTTGATTTTAGGAAGTGATAATCTCAAACAATGAGTATTTTTCAAGTTCATAGAAAGAGGAGATATTTTGAAAAGAGATAAGTAATCTATTTTTATATTGGAATGTACACATTTATGTAAAAATACAACGTCCTGTACTATTCGCCTGTATTCAAGTGATTTTAATCCTAAAATTGAAAGACGTTGAGAATAAGTCAGGTCCGATTGACCATTTCTTTGTAAAACTCTTCTTGAAAAATATCTTTGAACATGCTCGATATCATTAATTTGGCCAATCAAAATAGGCGACCAAATTTCACTACCATATTCTACAATGGGTCTAATATAAACAGTGAATGCGCGAGTAAGAACTGGTAAAGAAGTAGTTTTGAACGCTTTAAGGAAACGATTGACTAATGACTCAGCATTTTTTTGTTTTAGGGAAATATGCTCGTGATAAGAAAGTTTATTGTCGGTCACAACTCCTAGGTCTTTGATAACATCAGAAACTGGAAGGATTTGATTGTTTAACAAGTAGCTAGTGGGAGAATGTTGTTTACCAAAATGGACTACAGTAGATTTGGTAATAGATAACTTGAGGTTCCATTTATCACACCAAGAAGATATTACAACTAAGGCCTCTTGAAGGTCAGACGAAAGGTTAGGGACTACAGCAAATAGTTTTATATCATCAGCAAACATGCAGAAGCGTATAGTAGAAGGAATAATCAACTTGATGTCATCAATGAAAATAAGAAACAAAAGAGGACCTAGTGTAGATCCCTGAGGAACCCCGCTTACCATAGGAACAGGGGGGGACATAACATCATCCACGATAACTTGTTGAGATCTGTCTTTTAAATAATTTATTAACCAAGCTAAAAGTTTACCGGTAATCCCAATTGCTTCTAATTTTACAATTAGTAATCTATGATCAACGCTGTCGAAAGCTTTCGAAATGTCCAGAAAAATAGCATCAACCTAAAAACCATTACTAAGAGCATTGAAAATGTAGGAATGAGATTCAGCAAGGGCAGTTATAGTAGAACGGGCCCGGCGAAAACCAGTTTGAGATGGTGAAAGAATATTATTTTGTTCTAAATAGGATGTAAGAGAATCATAAAGTATTTTTTCCATAACTTTCGAAACGGAAGAAGTTAAAGAAATAGGGCGATAGTTTAAGACCGATGAAGTTGATTTGCTTTTATGAATTGGTTTTACGATCGCCGTACGCCAGGTATTTGGTACAATTCCTGTTAAAAGGCTGTTGTTAAATAGAATTTTGAGTGGCTTAATGAGAGCGAATTTACATTTCTTCAAAACTAAGTTGGGAATATTATCGGGAGTGGTATTGACTTTATTTTTTAGAGAGTTAAGAGCTTTTAAGATCATTTCATCCGTAATTGTTTCAAGAGTGAATGATGTAGAACACTGCGGTATTTCCAATTCAGAAAGGGGGTAACCGATGGAGATGAGAAAACGGATTCAAAATGAGTGGCGAATTCAATAGCTTTCTGTAATGGGTTTATAATTGTTTCGCCTTGATGACTTACAAGAGCAGGGATTGAGTGAATTTTCTGTTTAAATCTATCATTACAATAAGAATAAAACTTACGGGGATTTTTAGAAGAAAGTAAGCGAGATTCTTTCAGAGTTTCGAATTCATGTAATTCTCGTGAAATCTTTCATCTAGACGAGCACAATATGCAGAATGAGGCGCTTTTTTAGATGCACTTTGAACTCTTTTTAATAGTCTGCGGATATGGAGAGGGTAGGGATGAAGTTCATCCCCGGGATGAATACAAGGTACTAATTTATCTAATAAATTATTGAGAAAAGACACTAAATAATTATTTGCTTGATTAGGATCTAAGATAGATAGAGCCCTCGTCCAATCATGAGAAGAAATGTAGAATTGTAATAATAGCCAGTTAACCTTTGAATACAAGCGAATAGGTTTTGTGAGAGGCTGACTAGTGTAGAAGAAGTCTAGAGTGAAAATGAGAGATGAGTGGTCACTTCTGCAAAAAGGGGTTGAAACGTTACAGGAGCTAACTATTGGTTGATTACTGAGAACTAGATCAAGAATATTATTTTCTCTCGTAGGTTCAAGAACGTACTGGGTGAAAGAATTGTTGCAAACCCACGATAGAAATAGAGCATTGGAATTAGAGCCATTAGAAGTAAGATTATTCCAATCAATATTTGGGAGGTTGAGATCACCTAAAATTACAGTAGGATGCAGGAAATTAGTACTAGAGCTGGATTCCAAATAATCTAAAAGAGAAATGGTAGTTGAAAAGGGACAAGAGGGAGATCTATAAATATTGATAAGACGTATTTTGGAAGAATTAAAATTAGAATAAACATCTACACAAATTGCTTCACAATGATCTCCAGAGAATTTTGAGATGAAAACAGGAGACAAATGAGAGGAGACTAATAAAAGAACCCCTCCACCTCTAGAGCATTTATCAGTTATTCTATCAGACCGAAAACCTGAATAGGAAGTTTTTACCGTTAGCATTTCGTTCACTTCATCATCAGTTAACCAGGTTTCAGAAAAGGCTAAGATATTATAAAGCTTAGAGTTAAGTAGTAAATGTAAATCATATAATTTATTTCTAAGAGATCTTGCATTACAAGAAAAACAGTTCAAAAAGTGACCCTTAGGAAAAGAAAAATTAGAGTTACCACCGCATCCACTGACTTATTTCCTTTGAGAATGACGGCTCGTTACGTTCGCAAAAGAAGGCGGGCTCACTACTTGATTCTCGTCTTCACTTTGGCGTAAAAAGGGTCTCGGATGGGTGTATCGGTGTAAATCGATGCCTCGAACTCCCCATTCAATCCGGCCAGCGATGGTGTTTCTTTCCCTCGCAATGTCCTTTGCTTCTCTCTCCATTTGCAGTTCAGTCGGTGTTAGATCTTCACGAATGTAAGAGCGTGGAAAAGGCTTCAAAACATTCGGACGACGGAGGCGAATCTTTTTGAGAGCGGCAGTCCTCAGCTCAGGGGACGGCAAGCGGATCTTGAGCACTCGACGCTTCTTTTCCGCGTTGCCGAAACGGAAGTGAGACACGGTGTTGTTAGCAAGGGCTGCAGAGAGTTCCGGGAGATCAAGTTCCTGGAAGAGGCTGGAGATGAACGTAGAATCAGCTTCATCAGTCGCAGACGAGGAGTCCTTTTCTGGCATTCCTACGCACACGAGATTCCTGCTCTTTTCATTGGTCATCTCTCTATCTTCTTTCAGAGCACTCCTAACCGCAGAGAATGCCAGAAATTGCGCGGAAGGCTTTGCTGGTTCAGGAATAGGAGTCGGCGGAGGAGAAGTTGAAGATGCATGTTGAAGAAGAGGGAGGAGAGACGTTACCGTCGTCATCATGCGGTTGACAGCTTTGACGAGTAGAGAGACTTGCTGCGTCAGTGCTGTGATGTCCGATGTTTTCCGAAGAGAAGTTTTCGCTGTTCGAGCGAAATGCAGTTTTCTCATTTTAGAGTAGAGAGTTGTAGATTAGGCAGCCGCACGAGGGTAACAATGAGGGCAAGAATGAATGGATGGGTATGCTTCTTCTTATTTGTGTGTACTTCAATTCAGTAGAGAGTTGTAGATTAGGCAGCCGCACGAGGGTAACAATGAGGGCAAGAATGAATGGATGGGTATGCTTCTTCTTATTTGTGTGTACTTCAATTCAGTAGAGAGTTGTAGATTAGGCAGCCGCACGAGGGTAACAATGAGGGCAAGAATGAATGGATGGGTATGCTTCTTCTTATTTGTGTGTACTTCAATTCAGTAGAGAGTTGTAGATTAGGCAGCCGCACGAGGGTAACAATGAGGGCAAGAATGAATGGATGGGTATGCTTCTTCTTATTTGTGTGTACTTCAATTCAGTAGAGAGTTGTAGATTAGGCAGCCGCACGAGGGTAACAATGAGGGCAAGAATGAATGGATGGGTATGCTTCTTCTTATTTGTGTGTACTTCAATTCAGTAGAGAGTTGTAGATTAGGCAGCCGCACGAGGGTAACAATGAGGGCAAGAATGAATGGATGGGTATGCTTCTTCTTATTTGTGTGTACTTCAATTCAGTAGAGAGTTGTAGATTAGGCAGCCGCATGAGGGTAACAATGAGGGCTCGAAACACACTGGCAACAGTGGCCATTCGTGACTCTACAGCCTTAAGAGCCTGTCACGGATGGAGCCGGATCATCCAGTCCAGAATCGAGCGCGACCTCAGGTGGCGGATAGAGGGATGCCTCCCTACGAATTATTCGTGCTGGGAGGTAGCGGGAGAAATCCCGCCGCGGACCAAAACTGGGTAGTATAGCTCATCAAAGGAGGGTGATGCCGGACCGGCCTGGGCATGCCACCGGACAAAACATCAGCCGATACTCCGCTATACTTTTCAATGGCGAGTCGAGGCGCCAGTCAAATAGCCTCTTGCCTATCTCCGGTCAACGACAGGCGAGACGTCTCTACTCCCACCCAAAACGATGCTAGGCCGGCTTGACCACCCACTCACAAGGCCTATAGCATGAACAGGTTGCTACAACGATGTCCGCTTTCACAAGGTGCAGCATGACAGTCTCAGGACTGCAAAGGACATCAAAACCCTTCTCCGGACGCATCTTGTCCGAAGAACACGAGAACTTCTCTCATTAAAGAGAGTGTTCATAACCAAGTCTTCGATGCGGGATGCTTGCCGGCAACAACAACAACAACAGGGCAAGAATGAATGGATGGGTATGCTTCTTCTTATTTGTGTGTACTTCAATTCAGTAGAGAGTTGTAGATTAGGCAGCCGCACGAGGGTAACAATGAGGGCGAGAATGAATGGATGGGTATGCTTCTTCTTATTTGTGTGTACTTCAATTCAGTAGAGAGTTGTAGATTAGGCAGCCGCACGAGGGTAACAATGAGGGCGAGAATGAATGGATGGGTATGCTTCTTCTTATTTGTGTGTACTTCAATTCAGTAGAGAGTTGTAGATTAGGCAGCCGCACGAGGGTAACAATGAGGGCGAGAATGAATGGATGGGTATGCTTCTTCTTATTTGTGTGTACTTCAATTCAGTAGAGAGTTGTAGATTAGGCAGCCGCACGAGGGTAACAATGAGGGCAAGAATGAATGGATGGGTATGCTTCTTCTTATTTGTGTGTACTTCAATTCAGTAGAGAGTTGTAGATTAGGCAGCCGCACGAGGGTAACAATGAGGGCAAGAATGAATGGATGGGTATGCTTCTTCTTATTTGTGTGTACTTCAATTCAGTAGAGAGTTGTAGATTAGGCAGCCGCACGAGGGTAACAATGAGGGCAAGAATGAATGGATGGGTATGCTTCTTCTTATTTGTGTGTACTTCAATTCAGTAGAGAGTTGTAGATTAGGCAGCCGCACGAGGGTAACAATGAGGGCAAGAATGAATGGATGGGTATGCTTCTTCTTATTTGTGTGTACTTCAATTCAGTAGAGAGTTGTAGATTAGGCAGCCGCACGAGGGTAACAATGAGGGCAAGAATGAATGGATGGGTATGCTTCTTCTTATTTGTGTGTACTTCAATTCAGTAGAGAGTTGTAGATTAGGCAGCCGCACGAGGGTAACAATGAGGGCAAGAATGAATGGATGGGTATGCTTCTTCTTATTTGTGTGTACTTCAATTCAGTAGAGAGTTGTAGATTAGGCAGCCGCACGAGGGTAACAATGAGGGCAAGAATGAATGGATGGGTATGCTTCTTCTTATTTGTGTGTACTTCAATTCAGTAGAGAGTTGTAGATTAGGCAGCCGCACGAGGGTAACAATGAGGGCAAGAATGAATGGATGGGTATGCTTCTTCTTATTTGTGTGTACTTCAATTCAGTAGAGAGTTGTAGATTAGGCAGCCGCACGAGGGTAACAATGAGGGCAAGAATGAATGGATGGGTATGCTTCTTCTTATTTGTGTGTACTTCAATTCAGTAGAGAGTTGTAGATTAGGCAGCCGCACGAGGGTAACAATGAGGTCAAGAATGAATGGATGGGTATGCTTCTTCTTATTTGTGTGTACTTCAATTCAGTAGAGAGTTGTAGATTAGGCAGCCGCACGAGGGTAACAATGAGGGCAAGAATGAATGGATGGGTATGCTTCTTCTTATTTGTGTGTACTTCAATTCAGTAGAGAGTTGTAGATTAGGCAGCCGCACGAGGGTAACAATGAGGGCAAGAATGAATGGATGGGTATGCTTCTTATTTGTGTGTACTTCAATTCAGTAGAGAGTTGTAGATTAGGCAGCCGCACGAGGGTAACAATGAGGGCAAGAATGAATGGATGGGTATGCTTCTTCTTATTTGTGTGTACTTCAATTCAGTAGAGAGTTGTAGATTAGGCAGCCGCACGAGGGTAACAATGAGGGCAAGAATGAATGGATGGGTATGCTTCTTCTTATTTGTGTGTACTTCAATTCAGTAGAGAGTTGTAGATTAGGCAGCCGCACGAGGGTAACAATGAGGGCAAGAATGAATGGATGGGTATGCTTCTTCTTATTTGTGTGTACTTCAATTCAGTAGAGAGTTGTAGATTAGGCAGCCGCACGAGGGTAACAATGAGGGCAAGAATGAATGGATGGGTATGCTTCTTCTTATTTGTGTGTACTTCAATTCAGTAGAGAGTTGTAGATTAGGCAGCCGCACGAGGGTAACAATGAGGGCAAGAATGAATGGATGGGTATGCTTCTTCTTATTTGTGTGTACTTCAATTCAGTAGAGAGTTGTAGATTAGGCAGCCGCACGAGGGTAACAATGAGGGCAAGAATGAATGGATGGGTATGCTTCTTCTTATTTGTGTGTACTTCACTTCAGTAGAGAGTTGTAGATTAGGCAGCCGCACGAGGGTAACAATGAGGGCAAGAATGAATGGATGGGTATGCTTCTTCTTATTTGTGTGTACTTCAATTCAGTAGAGAGTTGTAGATTAGGCAGCCGCACGAGGGTAACAATGAGGGCAAGAATGAATGGATGGGTATGCTTCTTCTTATTTGTGTGTACTTCAATTCAGTAGAGAGTTGTAGATTAGGCAGCCGCACGAGGGTAACAATGAGGGCAAGAATGAATGGATGGGTATGCTTCTTCTTATTTGTGTGTACTTCAATTCAGTAGAGAGTTGTAGATTAGGCAGCCGCACGAGGGTAACAATGAGGGCAAGAATGAATGGATGGGTATGCTTCTTCTTATTTGTGTGTACTTCAATTCAGTAGAGAGTTGTAGATTAGGCAGCCGCACGAGGGTATAAATGAGGGCAAGAATGAATGGATGGGTATGCTTCTTCTTATTTGTGTGTACTTCAATTCAGTAGAGAGTTGTAGATTAGGCAGCCGCACGAGGGTAACAATGAGGGCAAGAATGAATGGATGGGTATGCTTCTTCTTATTTGTGTGTACTTCAATTCAGTAGAGAGTTGTAGATTAGGCAGCCGCACGAGGGTAACAATGAGGGCAAGAATGAATGGATGGGTATGCTTCTTCTTATTTGTGTGTACTTCAATTCAGTAGAGAGTTGTAGATTAGGCAGCCGCACGAGGGTAACAATGAGGGCAAGAATGAATGGATGGGTATGCTTCTTCTTATTTGTGTGTACTTCAATTCAGTAGAGAGTTGTAGATTAGGCAGCCGCACGAGGGTAACAATGAGGGCAAGAATGAATGGATGGGTATGCTTCTTCTTATTTGTGTGTACTTCAATTCAGTAGAGAGTTGTAGATTAGGCAGCCGCACAAGGGTAACAATGAGGGCAAGAATGAATGGATGGGTATGCTTCTTCTTATTTGTGTGTACTTCAATTCAGTAGAGAGTTGTAGATTAGGCAGCCGCACGAGGGTAACAATGAGGGCAAGAATGAATGGATGGGTATGCTTCTTCTTATTTGTGTGTACTTCAATTCAGTAGAGAGTTGTAGATTAGGCAGCCGCACGAGGGTAACAATGAGGGCAAGAATGAATGGATGGGTATGCTTCTTCTTATTTGTGTGTACTTCAATTCAGTAGAGAGTTGTAGATTAGGCAGCCGCACGAGGGTAACAATGAGGGCAAGAATGAATGAATGGGTATGCTTCTTCTTATTTGTGTGTACTTCAATTCAGTAGAGAGTTGTAGATTAGGCAGCCGCACGAGGGTAACAATGAGGGCAAGAATGAATGGATGGGTATGCTTCTTCTTATTTGTGTGTACTTCAATTCAGTAGAGAGTTGTAGATTAGGCAGCCGCACGAGGGTAACAATGAGGGCAAGAATGAATGGATGGGTATGCTTCTTCTTATTTGTGTGTACTTCAATTCAGTAGAGAGTTGTAGATTAGGCAGCCGCACGAGGGTAACAATGAGGGCAAGAATGAATGGATGGGTATGCTTCTTCTTATTTGTGTGTACTTCAATTCAGTAGAGAGTTGTAGATTAGGCAGCCGCACGAGGGTAACAATGAGGGCAAGAATGAATGGATGGGTATGCTTCTTCTTATTTGTGTGTACTTCAATTCAGTAGAGAGTTGTAGATTAGGCAGCCGCACGAGGGTAACAATGAGGGCAAGAATGAATGGATGGGTATGCTTCTTCTTATTTGTGTGTACTTCAATTCAGTAGAGAGTTGTAGATTAGGCAGCCGCACGAGGGTAACAATGAGGGCAAGAATGAATGGATGGGTATGCTTCTTCTTATTTGTGTGTAATTCAATTCAATTCAATTCAAACGCTTTATTTTCGATGTCATGGTACATGAAGCGCCATTAAATCGAACGAGTCGATATTGTTGTCTGGACAGGGCAGTAAGAATGAGTATGTTGAATGGAGTACCGTTCTTGGTTTGGACTTAACGGCCTCAAGGTGTCCCAATCCTGCTAGAGACAGGAATCCTCCATTCTTGGCGATAGAAATTAAGAGCGAGAAGTGAGTCGAGTCTCGACAAATGAAAGGAATTGTGTGTACTATACCACCAAGATCTTGACAACCACCTGCAATAACTTTCAACTAGCGTTTAATGATAGATAGTGCTTGATAAGGTTGAATAAGTACCTTGCAGGAAAGTACGGCGTTGTTCGCTCAACGGAACAACTTCAAGAGGACTCGCACAGTCCGCCACCGCATCCCGTCACACACTCACCGACTCCGCCCGAGTACCAGATCAGTGGGGGCCACGGAAAGGGCAGCAACATCCGAGGTAAACACCAGGTGAGTGCCAAAACCGACCAAGTCAGAGGTGACATCAACAAATGTCACTCTTTTTCATATCACTTCTTTTGTGCAAGTTTTTTTTGAAATTAGAGTACGCCAAACGTTCGGAACAGGGAAGACTGAAGAAAGTAGTTTTATGTCTTCAATTTATGTCTTACCAGCCGTGCTTACCAGTCAGCTTATAATTACTAAAAAATAGTCCACCAGAAGCGCGGAAGAAACAACTTCCAAATTTTACTTGGCTCTAAACCGAACAGGTTATAGAGGCTTATCAGTTGTGCAAATAACGCGATTTCGTATAAAAATTTTAAACTGTTCCTTTTTTTTTACATTCCGAAACCGTCTGTTTAACACACCGCTCATGTACTAATTTTCAAAACCTGCATGATGAAGTTTCAGCTAGATTAATAACCCCTACCACTAAGTTTCAGCTAGATTAATAACCCCTACCACTAAGTTTCAGCTAGATTAATAACCCCTACCACTAAGTTTCAGCTAGATTAATAACCCCTACCACTAACCAAATAGTTTAGGCGAAGTGTAATTGGTGATTTGTCTTTGAAAAAGTCATAGACCGCCTAGTAAACAAATAAAATACTTCTTACAACTGTAAACTTCGACGATGTTGGTTCTAACGGGTTTTATTTTATGGTGATTGTGCAAAGAGCTGTTATTCTAGCCACAAAACATTTCTTTGACGCGCCTGAGACAAAAGTTTGTAGGAAGTCCATGTAATTAGTGGACTCAAACTGGTACAACACTTTGTCAAATGGAAGAACCAAGTTTTCTTGGAGGTCAGTTGCTGCTGTTCTCAGCAAAAAATTGTGAATATCCACCATTTTGTAAAGCTTTGTAATTTTTTTTTAGTAAATTTGCACTCTCTGCACGGTTTGCTGAAGAAAGGCAAATACATATTTTCTCTTGTAACGTTTTGCTTTTGAAAAAATTGATAGTTCTCTTTTGTTATGACCATGTTCATTAACCTTCGTGTTTCCCGCGCAAACGCATGTTTTCCTTGCTACCCTTTAAAAAAGTAAGTATATTGTAAATGCAGCTTGCAATGAAGAGTAAATATTGAAAATTACCATGGTTTTCTAATAAGAAACCATATCAAATTTTCGTATTGATTATTCGCGTGTAACGACATATTCTGGAATTTTCCTCAAAAGAGAAGCGATTTTCTGAGAAAAAACAGCATATTTTTCGGAATGCATTATAGTTTGTAGAATGCACTGTATTGCCTAAAGGTCGTTTCTCAAAACGGGACGAAACGTAAGAGACAAGCATAGTTCGTGTAAGTGTCTGCAGTCTACGGCATAATTCACGAAAACTTAAAGTAGATCAAAGCCACATAGATTTCTTGCACTAAAAGATCATATCATCTATGGTTACGACCCATTTCGAAATAAAACATTTTCTGAAAAATAACAAAAACCTTTCATCTTAAAAATAATACTAATATTACCTTGGAAGAACAGACAACGCCGAACTTTCGGATTGGTAGCCGAAAGTTTGAGTGTAAGAACAAAAATTGGAAAATAGCTAATTTACATGTATTTACGTATACAGTACCGCCCAAAATGTTATAATATATAGGGTTATTGAAAATAACTTTTTTCAAAGATAAAATTCAAAGCTCAAATTTTCACAGAAGTTTTTTTGGGTGTCTGTACCGTACCGGACGTCGTTTTGAGTGATTTATTATTTATCTCCAGGAAATACACCGAAATTGGTATATCTTCCATTTTTCAGTTTTTCTCCATGATTTTTTTTAGTTGATTTTTTTTTTGTTTACCGAACTTCATTCATAAAAATTTTGTTTCAAGTCATGGTTCGAACTGTTGGACATCGAAATACAAGTAAAAGAATGCAAGAAGCTGTTGTTGCTGGGGCGAAACAGGGCCGGTCACAGAGCGAGCTCGCTCAGCAGTTCGGGGTAACTCAGAGCGCTATCTCCCATATCCTCCGGCGTTTTCGAACCCAGGTAAACGAATTTTCTACAACTGAATAACTTTGGAACACAAAAAAATTGCAGGGACGAGTCATCGTGAAGACAAGTTCGGGGAGACCCCGCGTAACTTCGAGGTACATGGACCGAAGCATCCTGCGCGCATCTCGCGAAGACCCGAAACGCACTGCTACAGACATTCAAGCTGTCATATCAACGCCCGCGACTCCTGCTCCTTCAATAACTACCATCAAACGCCGTTTGCAAGCCGCTGGACTGAATGGAAGGCGGCCTGCAAAGAAGCCTTTCATCAGCGAAAAAATCGTAAAGTTCGAGTTCAGTGGGCTAAGGATCACCTCAGTTGGACACGCCGTGAGTGGTCTCAGATTGTTTGGAGCGATGAATCCAAGTTTAATATGTTCTGCATTGACGGTCTGAGGTGGGTAAGACGTCCAGCGGGCAAGCGTTTCCTGCCGCAATACCAGTCGCTCACAGTCAAACATGGCGGTGGTTCTGTGATGGTCTGGGGCTGTTTTTCCGCCAGCGGCATGGGTCCAATTAGACGTATTGTCGGAAATCTCGATCGTTACGGCTATGAGAACATAATGGAAAGCACTATGCGCCCTTGGGCCCTCTCCAAATTCGGCCGTGGGTTCACCTTTCAACAAGATAACGACCCGAAACATCGATCTCAGCACGTTCAGAACTGGTTTCGCCGTCGGCATGTGGATGTTTTGGACTGGCCGAGCCAGTCTCCCGATTTGAACATCATCGAAAATTTATGGGAACATTTGCAACGAAAATTGACGGGAAGAACATGCAGAAATGCTGATGAAAACTTTAAGCAGCTAGGGGAGGAATGGAAGGCGATTTCGCAGGCAACCATTGACTCTTTGATTGATTCTATGCCTCGTAGATGTCAGGCAGTCATTGACTCGAAAGGATATGCCACCAAATACTAGAATATTTGTTTTATTACTTCGAAAAAACTGAACATCTCTATAAGCACTTTTTACTATTTCCATTTTTTTTACGAATAAACCTAATAAAGCATTTTCCAAACTTGTTCTATTACTCGAAACATGTGAATTTGGCTTGTAAAAAATATCTGAAAATTTGATCTTCATTCGTTTTTTTTTGAAAAAAGTTATGTTCAATAACCCTATATATTATAACATTTTGGGCGGTACTTACATCGAAAAGTTTCAACGGACTATGGACCGAGTACAATTTTTATTAGGAAGCCAATTCATATAGTAACAGTCCAGACGCTCGGTCGCTTAATAAAACTCTCATTGTTACTCCGTAAACCTATAAATAAAATGTCTTGAAAAGCTATCAATGTCACTGCTTATTGTTGTTTCTAGCTTGGTCCTTGAACGCTGCTTATTTCTTGGTCCTTGAACACAAAAAGTAGCAACTGACAATTCGCGACTCTCCAACCATTTTTTATGCCTGAATATAATTGCAATTCTGTAATCAGTGTGGGGGTGTTCTACTACAATCTTACTACATTCTTTCATCGAAAACTACTAAATAAAACATTGGTTCCGAGCAGTTTTAAATTATTGGGTCAATGTATTCTTCAGCCTGGCTGTCTTAAACGTTTATAAGTAGATAAATCTAAGATATCGTTAATATCACACATAAATATTTACTGAACAAACTTTTATGCAATTTTTAACACCTTGTATGTCGACGAAAATGCATAGAACGGATTCATGGACAACCGAAATGCTAGAATCGATCTTTCACAGTTTCCCTCCAGTTGTTCGCCAGCATTAAAAGAGTTTCTCCTGCACGATTGTCAGATTGTCATTAAGATACAACGAATGTCATCGTCAATGATTACTTCGAATGGCTTGCACAGAGTGAAATGTACGAGAATGACAACTGCCATTAGAACAAAAAGGAAAAGTGTTATTCAGGTTGTCAAGATGCTGGCTGTGGTCGTGGCCATCTTCGCTACCTGCTGGCTGCCGTATAGAGCGATGCTCATGTACAACTCTTTCGCCTCTGAGAAGTTTTCGCCAGACTGGTCAATCGCCTACTTTTTTATATAAATTTTGTTGAGTTTGATACGAGGAATGTGATATTGAATTTGATTATTAATTTAATTTTGAGAAAAAATTGATTACCGTACGCACTTAGGGTTTTTGAGAAAGCTTAGATGAAAACTGCGTTTTTACTGAGAATGTACACAATCGCTCTTAACACTCCGCTTCTCAAAGAGAACTGTTTTTTTAGCATTCAGTTAACCTACCCCGTAAAAAATTTTTCGAAAACTATTTCCGAAAATGCTCAATGCATTCACCTGTATGTGACCTAAGATAGGTGATTTCACATGAGTAAATCATCTAAATTGAAGAAAAAATATAAAATTTTAAAGTAAAAAGAATCTTGAACGTAGATCTTCCTGGACGGGATGTTCTATTCTGATATTCTTGAAAGCGCCTTATCTTTGAGTTTTATAAATACGCTCTTATCTAATACTCAATTTGAAGGTACATTTTCTTCTCAAAGACGCTCATCTTCATCAACTGCGCCATCAACCCGGTCCTCTACAACGTCATGTCCATCCGGTTTCGGAACGCCTTCAGGAGTCTGCTCTCCGGAGAAGCGAAGAGCCGCGGAAACACGGCCCGAATGGGCTTCCATCCCAGTAAGACATGAATTAAAAAAAATTGATTATAAACTCGATTAGTCCACCAGGCGGAATCAAAAGCTGTATATCTTACCGGGAGCAAGCGCGTGGTCTTTACATTACCGTAAACCCAATGCTAATCCATGCAATTAAGCTACACGAAAGGTCTTGTATTCTTCAGACTTCAAAGAAAGTTCTGAGAGTTAGTATAGTTGGTAGATAATCTTATTTTGAGGTTTTCCCTGACTTCGATTGTCAAAATGACAACACTGGGGCACCACTTCTCAAATATGTCCCTTCTTTCACTTGATTTCAATTCATTGCAACAAATTATTTGTAAAGGTGGACATGGTAAACTGCAAAGATTGCAAAGCAATCTCAATAGAGCTTTATTCGATAATGTTTCAGTTGTCGCAGCGACGAAAACTTCACGAGGAAAGGCAGCCACGTCCAGCATGATGTCCGCGCTTGCGCCGATCCCTGAGAATCGTGCAGCCAGAGCCGCAACACTTGCGACTACCGAGGAGATTCGTGGACTCATTCGAAATACGATGCCGTAGTTTAGCAAACAGACGAAAACGATTTTTGAACAAAGATTTGATTTGCACCTGCTCAATGAAATCAATTTGCTTGTACTCGCTAAATAAGTGCGATTGACAAGCATGGCTTTGTCTATCTTAATTAGTTGGTGACTGCTTTCTCAGAATGTTTGTCATTGAACATTCGATAGAAGCCCAAATCGAAGGGATATTCTTTTGAAGAAACGGAAAGAAGAATTTAATTTATCAGGTTTGATCAGCGACCCAGCCTCTCCCCTCTCTGACTCTCCCCACTGCTGCTAATCACACTAGCAGTGATCTAGCAGGCAGCCACTGGTTCTACCAGGATAGGTCTGTCCTGCATCTCAGGGGAGCGCGTACCCTGCCGCGAGGCGGGAACAAGCGCGAGGAAGAAGAAGAAGATCAGCGACCCAGCCAGTATGTAAATACTTGACAATTCTGAGCTTTTCCGTATCGCTAGAACTCTAATTTTTGAATCAATCTGTAAAAAACGCATTTACAGTTTAAAAATTCTTTCAATCATTGTATTGTCTTCAGGAATATACGTTGAAGATTATAAATATATTTAAGATATTTTATAAATTTATTGAAAGTACTCATCTGAACAAGCGCTCTTATGTACATACATTAAAATTAAAGTCTAAGTTCGTTCATGTTATCTTTAACTCTGTTAATTGTTTTCGATTAAAAAACGGGCTGATTTCGAATTTCTTACAGAGACCATATTGAACACGTTTCAGCTTTCTTTTTATGCAAATCTTTCAAATCCATTTTCCATTTATTCGATTCTGAATAGCTCTATTTGCTAAAAAAAAAAAGGCAACCTTTTATGAGTATTCTATGTAATGCTGGAAAAGGTAGGATGGCGCAGATAAAGTAGATCAGTTCTTATCGATCGACTGAACCATACTAAGCACACTTTATCAGATATTCCATTCACCTTTTCGTTCTAAAGTTCTCCGATTACTCTTCATCACGATCTACAAATAACTTTATGAACGGGTTTTTTCAATTCATCGGTCGTTTAACTTGTTTCAGTGCCTGTACTTTAACATTGCACATCCCATTTCTCTAAACTGTCTAACTATTTATACATTTATGATGAAAGAGAGCCAATCAGTATCATGCAATGAAAGTTTGACTATTTATACATAGAACTATCAAGTATTGATTCATACTTCTTTGTTTACTGTTTAGTATCCTTATTACTACATATTTCTCTTTGTGGTTTTTTCATGTATAGGGGCACCGGTCTGTTATTCGTATTTTGAACTAATAAAACCCGCATCGATTTTACACAAACTTTATAATTTGCAACTCTGCCTTGTCGTACATTACACACGAATTGATCATATTCATTTATTCTCTACTTCTACACCATACGCGTGTAGCTTCATTTATACAGTATGTCGACCGGCCTTACATACAGTAATCTCTACCAGATCCATCTGGAGATGCTCTTCGGAATCCAGTTGTCGTAGAACTTGGGCCCCGCGTACTCTGAATGGTGTCGCCAGGTGTGCTCTTGCATCAGCTGGGTATAGTCCGAGTGGGCGAATACCTGATTGCGAACCATTCAATTGATGACGTAGATAACGGAGAGCCTCGAGACTCGCAGTTACAAGCTGTTCCCGGGTTTTTATTAACTTTTGTTTTCCACATAGAGCGATCAAATTTTCTTGAAAACTCAATCACCGTTTCACGTTTTCTTGAAATTTTTTTATCGAATAAGTGTCTATATTGTGTTCGACCCAATCGCTAAAAAACAAATCTCATAAAAATCCCTATCGGAGACCGTCAAACCTCACGATATCCTGGATCCCACCACTTATCTCCGAGGGTGAGATATACCGGCTCTCCATACCATGTACCCGTCTTCCATCCCGGTACATCTTTCATGATCTGTAATCTCAAATACTATACAATCTCCCCAAACCTGCAAATTCTCATGAACTCTAGATTCACGCTGGAAGTAACTCGCTCAAATGAGCTTCCGAACAAACCAATCCACTTTTATCTAGATTCCCGGATTTTCCGTGTAAATGTTCAGAGGGACCTAAAATTTCTTACCAGATCAGCTTTTTAAATATTTCCCATTATTATTACCGAACTGAGTTAGGTCAACTTCAGGAACTTGAAAAAAATTAGCAACAAAAAGCTTGCAAGAGATCTGCACATGTAATCTTTTCTCAAAACCTCCGAAAATGCCTGCAGGCCCGCAGTGAAAGATAATTGTATCGGGTTCCCTCCGATAACAAGAAAACTCTCTTTATTGATCGTAATGGAGTTCAAGATGAAACGACCCTTTCTTGAAACGAAAACAGAGAATAGTTTAAACTTGAGAGAGGCGCGTTATTTTACGGTAGAAGTCGACCATAAAACCTTTAGGTTAAACCTTTCCTTCATTGATTATATGCTTGAAGTTGTTACCCATGGATAGAAATGAATACCACTTTTGCCCCGACCAACCTTCTCTTCTTGTTACCCATGGATAGAAATGAATACCACTTTTGCCCCGACCAACCTTCTCTTCTTGTTACCCATGGATAGAAATGAATACCACTTTTGCCCCGACCAACCTGCTCTTCTTGTTACCCATGGATAGAAATGAATACCACTTTTGCCCCGACCAACCTTCTCTTCTTGTTACCCATGGATAGAAATGAATACCACTTTTGCCCCGACCAACCTTCTCTTCTTGTTACCCATGGATAGAAATGAATACCACTTTTGCCCCGACCAACCTTCTCTTCTTGTTACCCATGGATAGAAATGAATACCACTTTTGCCCCGACCAACCTTCTCTTCTAGTTCTCTGTTTTTTGCCAATAGCTTCAGCCAGAAACGGTCTCTTTCCGCTTTTAGAAAAGGCTCCATTGCATTGTTCAGATCTACATCTTCGAATTTCTCCGTTCTAAAACATTTATCAAATCTACTCTGTTCAAATGTTCGAATCCTAAGCAGGGGTTAAATAGTGACCGGATCGGTCCCGTCGATGGATACATGTAAACCCAAATTGGGCGGCTCCATTTAACCCCTGATCTTAAGCAAACATATTCTTTTTTTTCCTTTCGCATGTGTTCCCCCGTAACTCACTAGAACATATGCAATCTTCCATCCGTACCCCCCTTATTCTTCTATGATTGACCTACTCAAACGTTTAGCGTTCTCCGTATCGATCAATTTCTCATTTGAACCTTATGATTGCATTACCATTCTTTCATCCTTTACCCGCCTGATTGGTCATCTTAATATACATACTATTTTTGCGGGTAGAAAGAAACAGCCTGACTGACACCATGGCACGAAGTCGTTGGATCGCAGTGTAGCTGCCGTAGCTTGTCGCGGTGAAGAGAACTCCCACGACCACTCCCGCTGGAATTAATAAAAACTTTCTTTTCTCACTCGACAGTCATTTCAATTGATACTCAGAAAGAGTGACAGGTGAAAAGTTTTTTTATTATCGAGTCACTAAAAAAACTACGTTGTATGTTTCTCGTTTTTCCATTTACAAGGGTTTGATAGTTCATCCTAAAACAAGACATAGGCCACCAGAAAACTGGAATTTATCTGAATAGAGATCCGCAAATGCCTTGAGAAACCAATTTATTGAGAAAAATAGAAAAATGTTTAGCACGGGAAGATAGGACTTCGAAACGAAAAAAAGAGACCCGACGGCGCACATTGCAGAGGCCTGCGATATAAAGGTAGGACTTCACCATTCAACTCCTCTTCATGTGTAAGGTACATCGACTTGAACAGGTTGAAAAAAAGAAAACAATTAAATAAAGAACTAAGTAAATATTGCAGTGAAAGTTAATGACTTTTATTTGTACTTTGTAGAGTATTGAAACATTTAGTGAAAACTACTGATACTCACGCCTCCAGACTGTTTTGGGGAATGTGCGGTGGAAGTTGAACTTGCGGTAACCGCCCTCTGGAGGGAGCTCCTGCCGGCCGGCAGCGGAACTGCTCATTCGCTGCAAAAAAGAGCGATATAGAATGTTGTTGTCTTGCCCATAGGTCCTGTCGAGGGGAGTCCTTTTGGGATAGGTTGGTGGTGAGGATCCTTTTGAGTCCGGAGAGATTTTCTCCGTCTACCCTCGCATCGCAGTCGGCGATCCTCTTGGCGAGACCCATTCGTTAACCGGAGAAGGGCAAGAGGTTATTTTACTGGCGCCTCGACTCGCCATTGAAAAGTATAGCGGATTATATGCTGATGTTTTTTCCGGTGGCATGCCCAGGCCGGTCCGGCATCGCCCTCCTTTGACGAGCTATACTACCCAGTTTTGGTCCGCGGCGGGATTTCTCCCGCTACCTCCCAGCACGAATTCTTCCTCGAAACACACTGGCAACAGTGGCCATTCGTGACTCTACAGCCTTAAGAGCCTGTCACGGATGGAGACGGATCATCCAGTCCAGAATCGAGCGCGACCTCAGGTGGCGGATAGGGGGACGCTTCCCTACGAAGAATTCGTGCTGGGAGGTAGCGGGAGAAATCCCGCCGCGGACCAAAACTGGGTAGTATAGCTCGTCAAAGGAGGGCGATGCCGGACCGGCCTGGGCATGCCACCGGACAAAACATCAGCCGATACTCCGCTATACTTTTCAATGGCGAGTCGAGGCGCCAGTAAAATAACCTCTTGCCCTTCTCCGGTTAACGAATGGGTCTCGCCAAGAGGATCGCCGACTGCGGTGCGAGTGTAGACGGAGAAAATCTCTCCGGACTCAAAAGGATCCTCACCACCAACCTATCCCAAAAGGACTCCTCTCGACTGGACCTATGGGCAAAACAACAACAGCCACTGTTGCCAGTGTGTTTCGAGAGCGAGATAGAAAGAAAGATTATGAGAGAAAGAAGGGAAATAGAGGAAGAAATGAGAAAAATGAAGAGAGAGAGAGCAAAAATAGTGAGAAAGGGAGTGAAGCTTCTTATCGACTCTTCCTCGACTCATGGTTTTGGAAAGATATGGTTTTCTAAGTAAGCGGTATTTCATTCAGACAGATTACTGCATCTCTTTAACCGTGTAGTTCAATGCAATATTTCTTTATTAATTATCGGGACGGTATGAAAACACTTCACCTACTTCAGAAGATCAAAAATCTCAACAAATCCAGGCATAATTAAACGCCTTCCTAACAACAACAAAAAACGCAAAGTAATACAACGAAAACACAAAGTTTCCCTCCTCAAGTCGAACTCTTATCATGAAACAGTCACGATTAATTATTACTTATGACTCATGACTTATCGCTTCAAGACCTTTTTATGAACTTGCCTAAGTAAAAAAACCCAACAAAGACACAATAATCATGGTTTTCAGTAATTTAGGGTCAGATCAAATGTTTAGATAATTCCTTCACGAACGACAAGGCAGATTGTGCGATCAGGATTATTAGTTTCAAGATTAAATATGGCATCAGCTTATTCCGTGACTTCTCCCATTTCAAGCGTTAGCTTCCACAAACGTCCACTCTTGAAAATCGGCACGAAAAATAACTCCTAATCAATAAAAAAACGCTTCCATACTATTCTTCAATACACAAACCCTCAAAAAAATTGGAACAAAGTATTCAATGGAAGTAAAGCAGCTACAAGAGAACTTTGATGTTCAAAGTGCTAAAGGATGAACTTCTGAAGAATCAGAGCTGAGCCTCAGCGGACGGGGAAAAATGTTACATCACAGTTTTTTTCTGACTTAATTAAGACAGCCCGTCTGAAAAGAGCAAATGTTAAATTTAAAAAAAGAATGCATAATTCTTTCAAGCTCTATGACATTCGCACATTCTGCAAAACAAGAAAATCCTTGGACAGCTTGAAAAAGCCATTCGGAATCTATATATCATCAAAGCGAGAAAATCTCATTATTAGAAATCGAACTCAGCTTCTTTCCGGTTAACCTACCTTTGTGAAACGAAAAAAAAGTTGATTGGTTAACCGAAAAAAAGAGAGGAATCATTCAGAAGAAATACAATCAAGTTGGAATTGTGAATATGAGATCCGATATCTAACAAAGAGGTCCATTATCGAAAAAGTCAAGCCACTCCTCAATCATCAAAGAAAAGTGAGTCAAACTCTTCTGGGGATTCTGTTGGCACCAGAAAGTTCCCATGTATTTCTTGCGCCTCTAATTGTTCGAATGAACTAGGAGAGTATTCGCATTCGAACGGACTTGACCCAAACTCGTAAGGATCTTCGTCTAAGTCCTCATAATATGACGATGAAGGGGCGTCTAGGTGAATTTCCGCCGCTTGTGGGAGATGCTTTTCTTTTTCATGAGCTCCTTTCCGTTGCAGACCATCTCGTTTCAACTTCAGCAGCTTCTGTCTCACGAGGGCATCAATCGCTTCCTCGTCTGCCGCCTAAAAAATCAGGAATAAATAAAAACTGGGTTCAGGTGAAACATATTCCAGCTGGAAGATTATATTCGAGGTCGTTTTTATGCAAAGATTATATTCGAGGTCGTTTTTATGCATAGATTATATTCGAGGTCGTTTTTACGCATAGATTATATTCGAGGTCGTTTTTACGCATAGATTATATTCGAGGTCAATTTTACGCATAGATTATATTCTAAGTTTTCACCAGGTCGGCGTTGTGCTTTTTGAGACCTCAAGAAGCCTTTCAAATCTCATAAAAACTGACTTTCTGATGCTCATCTTCAATTAAATTCTCGTCCTCTTCAGTGACTTTCTTCTTCGAATCGTGTGGTTTCGCTGTTCCTCGAGATGTCCTCGCTTTGAGTCCTCCTCGATAAATCTTCAAAAATAAGCAATTGAATCTCGTCTATTTGATAGATAAACATCTATTGAAACTCCTCAAAAAAGTTCTAAGGTTTTTTCTCAAACGATTTTTCAAGAAAATTCATCGCATTTGAAGAAAAAAATTGGGCAAATCTCTCAAAACTTTCTAAAAAACAAAAAGTTCTGAAGAAATAAATTTCTAATTCTCTGTTACAGTTTACAAAAAAGGACGGTTTATATGAAAACTTGACAATTTTCGAAACCCAATTTCTATCTTCTTCTCAGCTTTCTTTGCGTTTTTGTGATTTCTTTTGATGAAATTAGCCCTATTAAACTAAATTTTTTGTTATTATGAGAAAAAAGACATTGAGCCTATATATAAAATCATTTTGAAAATGGATGTAGATTTGATAATTTTTTTTTGAAAACTCCAATTGCGGTCACTCCACTTATGATCTACTCAAATCAATAAGAATTGAACAAAATTAGTAATGAATGAATAGATTAGTAATGTACATTTTCATAAAATAACCTTGCTGGAGTCTTTAACTGCCAAGTTCATGTCAGATATGTTGATGTGCCGGCGATGAGGAACTCCCCAGTATCGACTCAAGAAGACCGGCTTCCGCTCTTCCGCGTAACGCAGCTTCAGAAGATTCTGCACAATAATAAGCAGTTGTAATTGATGTATGTCTATGAACAGATATGGAAATAAGCTGTGTCCTTGGTAGTTTGATGGTAACAGATATGGAAATAAGCTGTGTCCTTGGTAGTTTGATGGTAACAGATATGGAAATAAGCTGTGTCCTTGGTAGTTTGATGGTAACAGATATGGAAATAAGCTGTGTCCTTGGTAGTTTTATGGTAACAGATATGGAAATAAGCTGTGTCCTTGGTAGTTTTATGGTAACGCGCTCCTTACCGGTAAAAATGGAGCAGGTTCGTACCCGCTCCATTGAATAGCTCACCTATGGTTTCATGTATATACTGAGTCAACCAAGCGTTCGTACCCGCTCCATTGAATAGCTCACCTATGGTTTCATGTATATACTGAGTCAACCAAGCGTTCGTACCCGCTCCATTGAATAGCTCACCTATGGTTTCATGTATATACTGAGTCAACCAAGCGTTCGTACCCGCTCCAATGAATAGCTCACCTATGGTTTCATGTATATACTGAGTCAACCAAGCGTTCGTACCCGCTCCATTGAATAGCTCACCTATAGTTTCATGTATATACTGAGTCAACCAAGCGTTCGTACCCGCTCCATTGAATAGCTCACCTATGGTTTCATGTATATACTGAGTCAACCAAGCGTTCGTACCCGCTCCAATGGAGCGGGTTTCAATATCTACTGAGTCAACCAAGCGTTATTAATTTTGAAACGCGTGCTTGAGCATTGGAAACTTATTGATTATAAACTTGTTCGATTTCTCTCCATTTTAACGAAACCAAGAATAATAGTCAATTTTTTTCCATTTTTAACACCCAAAACAGAAGATTTTAAGGTTTGTTGAAACCATAGGTAAAATCTTTCTTGATTTTTTTTAAAGGTCGATCGCTGAAGTATGGTAAAAAAATTTCCACTTTCAACTTGACGAAACCGGTTGAGGCCAGGGGTTATATAGTCAAGTCAGACCTTCTGTCGGCGGGTCTCTGTTTTTCTGCATCTTAAGGGGTGAAACAAAGAAAAAAATTTTCGCGGGCGTGTTTTTTATCATAAGGGGGGACCCTTATGTGAAAAAACTTTTCCGCTTTTGGCGGGCGTCTGTACCTTTTTCTAGCACACTAAAAAAACCTGGTTGAGGCTATTTATGAAGAGAAAGATTTTCCTTTTTCACTTTCAGCTGAAAACTCTGATAAATTAATTACGAGTGAGGAAGAGGGTCGGTAGGTCAGTCATTCTAGAAAAATTTTTGCCAGTTGGCAGTTGACTGACCTATGTATGAAACAGACTTTCGTTTTCTCATGTTCAACTATTTTCGCGATAATTTACCTTACTGAAAAGAACCCAAGGCGATAACTCCTTGCGCCGGTATAACTAACTACCGTATCCCGTGATTCACCACACTGATATCGTAGAACTCGTCTCATCACCGCACAACTTACCGTATAGCTTCTTCCGGAAGGCTCTCTGCTGACGTCGCTGGTATTTGGCATCGGCCCTCGCGAGTATCGATGCGGCGCGATAACTCGCTGCTTTGGCAGAGTGGCAATCAACTTCTGGGCCGTTTTTCTTCAAAACAAAGGTAGAATAATGTGATTCGCATGCCTCCATCTCAAGATTCATCCGGATGTTTTTTTCATTCTCAGTGAAAAAATTAATGATTATGGAATATAATTATTATGGAAGGTATATCAGAAAGCCTATAGTCCCGGCGTGGCATAATGGTAGTGTGTTCGACTATTGTGCGAAGAGTCCCGAGTTCGACTTCCACCCCGCACAGATCCACGCAAACCAAGGGGGTTAATAAATGTTGGTAGTGCTCATGCACGAATCTGACTCTCCCCACTTCTGCTACACACACTAGCAGTGACTCAGCGTGCAGCCACTGGTTCTACCAGGAAAGGTTGTCCTGCATCTCAGGGGAGCGCGTACCCTGCCGCGAGGCGGGAATAAGCGCGAGGAAGATTATTATCAGAAAGCCTATATACGGTAGGGCTTTGTGTCCTTTTAGGTCAAGTTATGCAATCCCTACTCTTCAAAACCTTTCTCTGTTCTTCTCTGATCAATGCAGTTGCCTGAAGTATTCCTGAACGTCTCAAATAACTTTAACTAAATATAAACATTTTGAAAACTTCCAGGATTAGGGTAGTTAAATTACTGCTCGTATAGATACCCAACTGAAGAATTTTTCTCAAGCGGTTTCATGACTCTTATATAACTCTACAGTATCATAGCTCCCCAAAATGTGAATAAGTTTATTTTTCCGCGGGTGCCCGGCCCTCAGCGACCGGAGAGGGAGGACGGGCGGAGGGAAGGGGGGGGGAGGAAATCAACTCAAGTTCTGGTTCGTTTACCGGAGTCAATTGATCTACTCCACAAAAAAGTCATCTAGCCGATGCCGGAATTTTATATTTAAAAACGTTTTTCACATACGAATTTAGTTTTGAAGATCTTCTTCTTTCATATTCTCTTCACCAGTAAAAAGTTTTTCAGGGAACCAGAAGAAGTTTTACAAGCTCTTCACAGTATCACTATCGCTAATATCAGTTCTACTGATTAGTTTTACACGTAATGCTGTTTCATTAAACTGATCACCGTCATACTACATATGTATGTCAAGCGGAAAATCTTTGAAAAATCAGTAGAAAAACTTTTTTTTAAACAGCCAAAACCGGGATAATTATAGAAAAAGACGAAGCTATCAAGCGGATGAGGAAATTGTCTGGAACAGGCGTTAAATAAGGCCGGTCTAAGGCATGTTTGTACGCACCGAGCGAGTGGAAAAAGGAATGGGGAAAGCCAATAAGAGTGAAAAGAGAGGTAGAGAAAAGTGAAATAGAACGGAAGTGGAAGAGAATGTAGATCATTCTAGCTAGGCACGAACATGTATGCGCCAATATAGCTGGTCCGGTAACCATTTAACCCCTGGTGAGGGAAGGGCGGCAAAAAGAAACATGAGAAGCAAGAGACAGCAAAAACGTCAAGAATGGAAAGAAGTGCAGAGGGTTGTACACTCGTAGTTCCCCAGCACTGTTGACAATTTTAGAAAACAGCCGTTCTTAGAGCGATGGAGTCTAAAAAAATGCCTAATGCAGTGTTTTTATTTCTAAAAACATAATGAGACATAAAGACTTCCCGTTTTTTCTCGAATTGCAAGAACGTCTTGTTCTAACCCAGAATTTTTACAATTTTTTGTACTCTCTCGCCGCAAGAAAAAAACACATCGCTGCTCATGTCTCTTACGTTATATCTCTCTCAATAATTGTACAAATTTTAGGTTAGGACAAGAAGTTCACGCAACTCGAAAAAAACGGAATGTCGTTATGTTTCATCATGTTTTCGCAGATAAAAACACTGCATAACTTTCCCTTCTCCGCTCTTTACCTTCAGCTCGCTTCTCATTATTCAAGACTCGCTTCTCATTATTCCAGACTCGCTTCTCATTATTCCAGACTCGCTTCTCATTATTCAAGACTCGCTTCTGATTATTCCAGACTCGCTTCTCATTATTCCAGACTCGCTTCTCATTATTCAAGACTCGCTTCTCATTATTCCAGACTCGCTTTTCTTTATTCCAGACTCGCTTCTCATTATTCAAGACTCGCTTCTCATTATTCTAGACTCGCTTCTCATTATTCTAGACTCGCTTCTCTTTATTCTAGACTCGCTTCTCTTTATTCCAGACTCGCTTCTCATTATTCCAGACTCGCTTCTCATTATTCAAGACTTGCTTCTCATTATTCCAGACTCGCTTCTCATTATTCAAGACTCGCTTCTCATTATTCCAGACTCGCTTCTCTTTATTCCAGACTCGCTTCTCATTATTCAAGACTCGCTTCTCATTATTCCAGACTCGCTTCTCTTTATTCCAGACTCGCTTCTCATTAATCCAGACTCGCTTCTCATTATTCAAGACTCGCTTCTCATTATTCCAGAATCGCTTCTCATTATTCCAGACTCGCTTCTCATTATTCAAGACTCGCTTCTCATTATTCCAGACTCGCTTCTCATTATTCCAGACTCGCTTCTCATTATTCCAGACTCGCTTCTCATTATTCCAGACTCGCTTCTCATTATTCCAGACTCGCTTCTCTTTATTCCAGACTCGCTTCTCATTATTCCAGACTCGCTTCTCATTATTCCAGACTCGCTTCTCATTATTCAAGACTCGCTTCTCATTATTCCAGACTCGCTTCTCTTTATTCCAGACTCGCTTCTCATTATTCCAGACTCGCTTCTCTTTATTCCAGACTCGCTTCTCATTATTCAAGACTTGCTTCTCATTATTCCAGACTCGCTTCTCATTATTCAAGACTCGCTTCTCATTATTCCAGACTCGCTTCTCTTTATTCCAGACTCGCTTCTCTTTATTCCAGACTCGCTTCTCATTATTCCAGACTCACTTCTCATTATTCAAGACTCGCTTTTCATTATTCCAGACTCGCTTCTCTTTATTCCAGACTCGCTTCTCATTATTCCAGACTCGTTTCTCATTATTCAAGACTCGCTTCTCATTTGTATAGACTCGCTTCTCATTATTCAAGACTCGCTTCTCATTATTCCAGACTCGCTTCTCATTATTCCAGACTCGCTTCTCATTATTCCAGACTCGCTTCTCATTATTCCAGACTCGCTTCTCATTATTCCAGACTCGCTTCTCATTATTCCAGACTCGCTTCTCATTATTCCAGACTCGCTTCTCATTATTCAAGACTCGCTTCTCATCATTCCAGACTCGCTTCTCTTTATTCCAGACTCGCTTCTCATTATTCCAGACTCGCTTCTCATTATTCAAGACTCGCTTCTCATTATTCCAGACTCGCTTCTCTTTATTCCAGACTCGCTTCTCATTATTCCAGGCTCGCTTCTCATTATTCAAGACTTGCTTCTCATTATTCCAGACTCGCTTCTCATTATTCAAGACTCGCTTCTCATTATTCCAGACTCGCTTCTCTTTATTCCAGACTCGCTTCTCATTATTCCAGACTCACTTCTCATTATTCAAGACTCGCTTCTCATTATTCCAGACTCGCTTCTCTTTATTCCAGACTCGCTTCTCATTATTCCAGACTCGCTTCTCATTATTCAAGACTCGCTTCTCATTATTCCAGACTCGCTTCTCATTATTCAAGACTCGCTTCTCATTATTCCAGACTCGCTTCTCATTATTCCAGACTCGCTTCTCATTATTCCAGACTCGCTTCTCATTATTCTAGACTCGCTTCTCATTATTCCAGACTCGCTTCTCATTATTCCAGACTCGCTTCTCATTATTCCATACTCCCCCGCCCGAAGAGCGGTCGTTCTTATAGAATTTTCAACAGTTACATATAGTTCACCTTTGGTGAACTATGTGTACACTAATGACCTGAGTAAACTAATCGTGACTTGAAATACTTGATGAACTAAGAAAACGAAAACCTTTTTTTCTGTGAATAAGCAAATGATAAGCGGCAGACCTGTTCTTCTCTTCCACGTCGCTTGATATCGTGGAAGCGATGGAGCAATTGGAGACGTTCGAATCCAGCGACATTTCTCGGCTTGTGGCAGAGGAAGTGTTCGAAGAGGGCCGCCTCCTCAACATGGCGAGCATTGAGAGAGCGGGGTAAATATAGGAAAGATAAGAGGGAGAGAGAGAGAGAGAGAGAGAGAGAGAGAGAGAGAGAGAGATGCAGAGAGATATATATACATAGAGATGTTAGGAAAATAAGGCTGCAAATATGTAAAAATAAATATACTTGGCGTTCATTCCCATCACTGTTGAGAATGTTGAAAAACGACAACGGAGGAATAGAGACAAGCTTTCTTTCCTTTGCTCTCAACTTTTAATTCTCAGCTCATTATTCAATACTTTCCGCCCCAAGAGCGATAGTTTGTATGCATGGCCCAGCTCAAGTTTCAATACAAATAAATTTTTCTCCATTACGTTCTAGTGTGACCCAAACATACAGTAAGATACTGTAATTGGGATAAAACTCATTAATTTGAAGAAAAAAACTTAGTTTTTTGTTATTTTCATGTGTAATCAGTAACTTAACTATGATAAAACTATCGCACTGGCAAAAGCTAGTTTCAGAGCAGAAATCGAACGGAGCAGCCTTATTCTGACTAGGAGCGATCAGGTCACTAATAAAGTATTCCAACGAGGACACATGGCTGATAGCATTATTACAACGGTAGATCAAACCGGTTAATCTTGAAGAGCGTTGGATACAAGTTATGATGCTTCGCAGGTAGGAGGTGCAATTTTGGTGGCGGAACGTATCCCTTCTCTCGATCTTCGGTGCTTCTCTTCACCCAGAAGACGTCCTTCGGCATCTCCAGTGGGTACGTGCAGCTCTGAAGAAAAGATTCGAATATCGATTATTCTCCAAATACAGAACTGGACAGAAATAATGCATTTTTCACTAGAGCTTTTTTCGAAGTTGAAATCAGGCTGAACTTTTTTAGAAAATTTATAGTGTGGAATCTTACGTTTGACAGTTTTTGAGCAATTTACTATTCGAAATCAAGAAATGCACACACTTTTCAAAAGTTGGACTTTTGAAGTTTTTTGGTAATTAGTTTTCCCTTTTTTTCATTCGCATCATAGCTCACCAAACCTGCAAAATTTCTCATGGTCGCCCGCCTAATCTCCGTTGAAGAAATTTAGTTCATTTAGCTCTAGTCACTAAAGACCGGCTAACTCTCTTCGCGTCTCAATGCTGCTTGGAAATTGTGCCATAAAGGTTAGGTTTAAACTTTTGCGTTCATAATTATCGCATTTTTTGACATGTTCAACAAATTGTTGGATAAAATTAAGTGGAACCGGAAAAAATTTCTTGTTGTGTCGGTCGCCCGCCCGGAAATTTTTTTTTTCCAGCACATCCTGGTGAGCTATGATTCGCATCATAGATCTTTAATTAAAAGCGATTTTTTCAATATCGTAGGAGTAGCAGTGGCAAAGAAAAATTACATGAAGCAATCGTAGATGGCTATAAAGAATGCAGGAAGCAGGTCAAACTTCGGAATCGAATCAGTTCGGAATCGCTTAAAGCTCCACATCTCGGATCATCAAGCTCCACATCTCGGATCATCAAGCTCCACATCTCGGATCATCAAGCTCCACATCTCGGATCATCAAGCTCCACATCTCGGATCATCAAGCTCCACATCTCGGATCATCAAGCTCCACATCTCGGATCATCAAGCTCTACGTCTCGGATCATCAAGCTCCACATCTCGGATCATCAAGCGTTTTCACGAACGGGTTAGTATCATTTGTATTATCCAAACATCGAAAATACTTTAAAAAATTCAGGGAAGAGTGATTTTGAAGAAGAATCCCGGTAGAACCCGCGGAGCCTATAAGAACAAGGACCGCAACATCTTGCGCGCGTCAAGCGAGGTTCCAAAACGCAAGTCTACTGACATAAAAATTATAATTTCTTCTCCCTATGAGCCTGGCTCTTCAACGCGGACCATCCAACTTCGCTTACAAATTGCTGGACTGCATGGCAGGCGACCAGCAAAGAAGCCCCTAATAAGTATGAAGAACCGCAAAATCCGTGAAGTGTGCAAAGCTTCCCCTGCACTGGAGCCGTCAGGATTGAACTAAAATCGTCTGGAGTGATGAATCGAAATATAATTTTTTTTCGGGAGTGATGGTTTGAGATGGTGAGACGCCCTGCTCGCACCCGTTTTCAGCCCCAGTACCAACTACCCATAATGAAACGTGGCGGTGGGTTTATCATGATTTGGGGCTGCTTTTGCGCCAACGGGATGGGTCCACTCAAGCAAATTATTGGCAATTTCGATTGCTACGGTTATGAAGAAATTCGGAAAAACCATCATGCGCCCCTGGGTTCTCAAAAAAGTTGGTCGCACCATCGTGTTTTAACAAGACAACGACCATCAGTCCCATCAAGTCCAGGAGTGGTTCCATCGCCGCCACGTATATGTATGAGATCGGGAGACATCACGTTGATGTCTCCCGATCTCAACTTTATTGAACACATGTGGGAAGAGTTGGGACGAAGATTGAAGACGAAGAGAGCCGCCAGCGCTCAGGAAAACTTCAACCAGCTCGAGGAGGAGTGGAAGAATATTCCGCAGTCCACAATCGACAATTTGATCAATTCTATGCCTCGAATGTGTCAGGCAGTAATTGACGCAAGAGGGTATGCCACCAAGTATTTAGTAAATCATTATATATCTTCGAGTTAGGTAGTAGAATGAATCTCTTTGCTATGAGCACTTTTTGAAAATTTATTTTGTCTTTTTCAAAAATTAGGAAAAAAACATTGTTTATTTTGAAAAGTAAATATGTTTTTTCTGTGCTCATAATAAATACTGTGAAAAATTTGAGCACAATTCTTCGACTTTGAGAAAAATTTGAAAAACGAAATATGCATTATTTCTGTCCGGTACTTACTATACCTAACGAATGTTGTCGAAAAAAAAAACGCGTTCGCTTATACGAGCGAGCGCCTGAAATAATAAATATTGCGTTGCTCTCCTTTTCACCTTCCACTTGCTTCCCAATATTTTAGGTCTCCACACGGATAAGCGGTCGTTTAAAAATTTCCTGTCATGTGAGGCCGTATGCATGGAGCAATCCAAAAGGAATAAGAGCTTGGATTAGAAGTTATCCAAATACATTTCACTAATCCGGTATGCATGGAAGCTATAATACTTTTGGATTTGAGATAATCCGACAAAATTCGTAACCCTACTCCGGAGGTGGGTTAGCGAGCAATCCGAAAGGATTTGAGGCTCAATTTGACCCATTCCGTTCATGTTGCTCTTTTTTAAGTGTGATCCATTCCGTTCATGTTGCTCTTTTTTTAGTGTTTAGAGTGCATTTAGTTATCGACAATTACAGTTTTTAGAGTGCATTTTGATGCATTTTAGTGCTTCCGCTTGTCTTTCCCCGTCCTTTTTGACAATAATCCAAGTTTAAGAAATCTGACATCCATGCATACCGATTTTCCTAATCCTAAATTTTTTTAACTTTTTTGGATTTTGTAATCCTTGGATTTGACTAATCCAGATTGTTCTAATCTGTTTTCCATGCATACGGCCTGTGAAGGTGTGATATTGAGAATATTAATAAACTGATTTAAATGGTATTGTTTAATATATTCAGTTGAAAAATCATTAAAAAATTAACTTTAGCAAATATAGAGTAAAATATACAGACTGAAAGACACTGACGCAAAAGCCTGTTACGCACCCGCTCGCACAGACCTATGCTTTTTCTGGGTGGGGCTCTTCAGTGAGTTCCCAGAAAGTACCATTGTATGTTCACCAAAGATAGGAGAAAATATTTTGACCGCCAAACCACCTAGTTTTTTTGAATACTAAGAATTATGTTTCTCCCCTATTCCAAAAACCTTTCATGTTTCGATGCTTGAAAGGAGAACAGTTACCACTGAAACACAAAAAAATTCCGTTAAGATAATGTTAGACTTCGTAATCCGACTCTCAATAACGACTTGCTGATAACAGTAGCTTTTTACATTTTGTTTTTTATAACTCTATCCCCTTAGAAAGTAGACTCTTAAAAATTTTTGCCTACTAATAATTTTTGAAAAATTTGCTTAATCATAATTCTTGCTTACCAGTACCAGGGTGTTTTTTCTCTCACCCGCACTGTAAATAAAATTTTCGCGTTTGCGCTATGCAAAAAAGGCTGTCTATAAGACTTCTTTGTTCGCAGTCGTTCTCGATTTTCATTTGTTTTATTTCGGTCTTTCCCAGTGGTAAAACAGTCATGTCAGACCTTCTGTCGGCGGGCCTCGGTTTTTCAAAATCATAAGGGGGACCCTTATATAAAACACAAAAAAAAAATTCACAGGTCTCTGTTTTTTTATCATAAAGGGGGGACCCTTATGTGAAAGAAAATTTTTCCGCCTTCAGCGGACGTCTCTTTTCTTGCACACTAAAAAAACCCCTGATCTTTCCAGAGTCTACGGATCTCTCATGTTCAATCTGAATGATCTACACGCTTTTCAGGCAGTCTGTGAAGAGAGAACCTGTTTAGGATTTTTAACGAGTCAGGCAAAAAAAAAGAGAGCTGAAATGTGCCCGAACACAAACTTTCCGGTTTATTTCAATCATTTATGAACAGAAATAAGAAGTTTCACTCAGGGGTTAAATGGTTACCGGACCAGCTATGTTGACGCAAACAAGTTCGCGCCGAGAATGATCTACATTCTCTTCTCCTTCCGTTCTGTTTCACTTTTTCTCTACTTCTCTTTCCACTCTTCTTGCCTTTCCCCATTCCTTTTTACACTCGCTCGGCGCGTACAAACATGCCTTAGAAGGGCCTCATTTAACGACTGGTTTCACTTGAAAAACTGTTTCAAAAAAATTTTTTTCAAACGAGCTGACCACTTATCCGCGAAAAATTCCTACTAGAGACCCGTCTACTGACGGTAGTACTGTTATATTGAATCTTGCCCCTCTCTCCCTGATACATGAAGTCATGGTCTCTATTTCTAAGTTACTGTAGTAAAGAAACCTTATCTTGCAGTCCTGTACACGTCCACCACACGTTCTGAGCTCCGTCGGACTCGATGTCCAGAAAGAGCGGTTCCATTCTTTTGTCACATTTTGGGCAGACGTATACATGGTTTCGAGCCTGGAAATTGGTGATTTTTTTACTGGAAAATAATTCAATAGTTTGGCGTATTCTTCATTAGAACCAGTTGTTATAGAATAATTACTTATGCAATTATGATTATGAAGAAAAAAACTGAAACATCTCAAGTTCGCAACCTAGTTTTTCTCATATATAACTCATAAGTAAAACATGTCTTAATTTTTCAATAGGTCGGTCGCCCATGTGATTCAAAGATTTCTTCAACTAGTCGAGAGTGGTTAGGGCTGAGTTATGGCTAATGAAAATTTTATTGTAGTAAAATTAAGAAGTTTTTCTGTGGACTATACCTCACTTGATCAAAGTAATTCATTCTCAATTCGAGGTCAGCGAGGTACTTTGAGGTGAGTAGGGTAGGGTAGGGGTCGGTAGGTCGGCCGATCTATGAAACTTCTCAGCCAGTTGGCAGTTTACCTATGATATCACTTGCACTAGGCGAGCAAGTTGCGGGGTGCATAGAAAACAGAGGACTTGGGCACTAGTTTAAGACATCAAAACCGGGAAGACTTGCTGGGTTCTGATCATTCTAGATCTTTTTCTTAAATGAGCGTTTTACAAAAAATTTTCGAAAAGGACAAGTGATTTGAGATTCTTTGAAAAGTTTTTTCATCTTTCACAAAAAGCAATTTTATTCATTCTAAGAGAAATCAATAAGCGTACTATCGATCGGATCAGTTGAGTTGTAATTCATCACCTAATTTTTATGGTGACAATCTAGAAAATTTTTGTTGGAGAAGGTACCTTTAACCCCTCTTAAATTTTTTGGGGCCTAAACCCGGTTGCTATAGGATGCTGTACATAGGTGATCAAGGGGTACGAAAACCATCGCGGCCATTCACCCGAAAACTGTTTTTTTTCTCGCGTTCGTTTTTTTCTCTTTTTTTTTACGTTCATAAGCTTTTATCCGAAGCAGTTTTTATTTCTCATGTTCTATGGTATTCGTTAAAATATTTAGCAGTCCAGTTATCATGACATATAGTCGATAACTCAATAAAGAAATCGCTTCCAATAACGCTCCACTGAAAACTGCAAAATTTTTAACTACCAACCTAGAAAAAACCTAGAAACTACAAAAAGGAATCGAATTCATATAGAAAATCCGAATTTTCACCGCCCGGTCTCCCACACGCGAGAAATTTTTGACAAATACAGGTGACCTATGATGCTGTGACCCCAGCTGAATTTAAATCTACTTCTGAGTAAATGATTGGAGAAAGCTTGAATAAACGGCAAATTTTTTCATCAGTAGTTATACATTGTGTTCATAACTAAACCCAAATGTTATAGAATGTTTTATGAGTATATAAACTAAGATGCATGGAAATCTTCCATGCATCTTATTATGAAATTTTGATTATTTTTTAATCATGTTCAAATGAGATGAGTGCTTAGGCAACATCATTAGATAATATGAACACCCAAACAACGTTAAATAGCGCACAGCACACTTGTACAACTGGGTAAAACTAACGCAGTTTTGAAGGTCAAACTAACGCATTTTGGAGGATAAAACTAACGCATTTTTGTGCGACAATTTGAGCGAAGAGTGTTCTAGTTATAGCGTCAAGCCTGGAGTCCGACATCATCACATGAGCTCAGTTTGGCCTCCGACAGACACACTAGCAGAGGAGAAGAATAAGATTCACAAGAGAACGCTAGACAAATAAATGCTTAATGAATGCCGATATCTTAGTAACTATCTGCGTGAGCAGCGAGACAAGGCCATGTCTGATTTAAGGATATAAAAAATTCAATGAATGTTACTAACTGCGTCGCACCAGGTAAAGATTAAGGCGACAAATTGAAAAGACTTACCGTTATTCCGGAGAAAACCATTGTCTAGTGAAACGACCTCTTGATGGTCGACCTCTTGATGGTCTGGGAGTTGGCTTCTTAAAAAATTGACAAATTTGAAGAGAACTAAAGAATTTTAACAAACCAAACAGTTTCCAACGTAAAATTTTGCGAACGCTCGATAAAACAATATCCTACACATAGGACGCGAATTATTCGAAAAGAATTATAGTTTTGGTGGGATGCAATGTGTGTTTTACTCTTTCTGTGATTTCTGGTGGTTGTAAAGGGGAGGAGTGGCTACGGTGACCGAACAGGGTCTCGTGCTAGGTCGCACTACGCATGACTTCTGTCGTGTCTCGTGTCGTTCAGATATTTTCATTTAAAGGCTGTTAAGGAAAAATTTATCTGTCCTGATTTCCTTCAAAATATTAAGAAGTTTCTGCTTATTTGGTTTTTTTCGAGTTTTATTTGAAGATAGAATTGTCATCTCAAAGATTTTGAACTCGATTACCTCGTATTTTGAATTCGTTTGTTCGTATCGAATTCCTACAAGGTCAACTATCGAGTTCCTTTTGCAGATATGGCTAGTAATTCTGGTACTGTTCGAGCGTTGCAAATGGAACTGCGTAGCTTGCGGTCGAAACCGGTAGAGGGCTTCATCATAGATGCTCCCGAAGACAACATATTCACCTGGAATGTGGGCATCTATGGACCCCCGCAGACGCTTTATCAAGTAGGGGCTCTCAAACCTCGTCCCAGTCGCTTGTAGGTCTCGCATTGAGTCGAGTATGTCTCGCATTGAGTCGAGTATGTCTCGCATTGAGTCGAGATTGAAATTGAAAAATTGAGTAAAAATTATTTTGAGAAAAATGTGGTGAATTCAAATATGTCTGTATTTAGTTGTATCATTCACACGAAGTTGGAGTACTCACTTCTTCAGAACGAAAACTGTAACTAACTTTTTAACTTTTTTTTTCAAACGAAAGTAACTTTTTCAAATTTCAATTTCAAACGCTCTAAGATCGATTTCACCATGAAGCGCGATTGGTAGAAAGATTTCGCTTATGATTCTGGGTTTTTTGATAGATAGTTATTTTTCATTATTTCAGAAATTTTCATCACTGATTATGGAATTCGACAGTTTTTTTTTGCTTTGAGTTTTGTATTACCGTGTTAAAGGTTGTCTCTTATTAAATAAATTTCTGAAAATATACTATTGCTATTCAATGTGGGTGCTAAAATATGCTATTGTATATGTTGATCAGAACAACAAAAAAGAGCCTCTCAGTTGTTATCGATCGCGCAGATATTTTCTAGTAGATTTTTTTCTGGTGATAGAGTTTCCGATTCAAAAAGTTTAAACTTATTTATTTCAGGGTGGTTATTTCAAAGCGACTATCAAGTTCCCTACCAATTACCCCTATGGTCCACCAAGTGTTAAGTTCCTCACCAAAGTGTGGCATCCAAATGTTTATCAGGTTTCATTTTGTACTTCTTTTTTTTTTTTACAATGCACATTAATTAATGTGCACGTATCTCAACTCGGAATCCAGGTGTGGCCCGCGTCTCCAACCTTTGGCAAAAAGCCAAAAACTGAAAACGCGCAATTACCATCTTTTAAGAGATCTCGTTTCTAAGCCGTACGGCCTCGCTAGCGTAACCTTTACCTGAGCCTCAGTAGTTTAATAGTCATGTCAGACCTACTGTCGGCGGGCCTCTGTTTTTTCCAGGGGCCGTATGCACGTACCATTTTTGGTGGGAAATGATGAAGAAAATAGTGTTAAGTGTTCTAGGATAACACTGTTTTCTTCATCATTTCCCACCAAAAATGGTACGTGCATACGGCCCCAGATCATAAGGGGGACCCTTATGTGAAACAACAAAAAAATTTCGCGGGCCTTTGTATTTTTTTCATAATAAGGGGGTACCTTATGTTGCCTGTACTTTTTTAGTGCTCACTAAAAAAAAACCCTGCTTCTAACTAGATCTGATATTTATTTGATGTTTTTAAAAGAATTTTCCTAACGCAACGCGACGTTCAAAAAGTCATGTTCATGACGAATTCTCGTATGTTTCTTATCGGAAAAGAAGAGAGTGAGCCAAAGAAGAGTCTTAGTGAGCAGAGAATTAGAGTTACGCGCAGGGGTTTTTTAGTTGGTCCCAAAATCCTACAGACGCCCGCCGGAGGCGAAATTTTTTGTATACAGGCTTTTTTGTTGTATACAGGCTTTTATACAGGCAAAAAAAAAAAATTTTTGTATTGCCTTACATCTGGAAATTTTTTCTCAAGTTTCAGTTTTATGAGATAAAAAGTATTTTAAAAAATTTCACACTTATGAGATAAAAATTTCACATAAGGGTCTTCCCTTATGAGTTTAAAGACAGATGCCCGCCGAAGGTCTAAAACAGACACGCGCCGACAGGCGACCGGACATGACTAAATAACCCCTGGCTATGGGTTAGGAGATCACCAGAACATATCTTTTCTTCAAAGTCTCGACCTCTTAATGTACCCAATATCTCTTCATACTATACCCTGGGCCTCTTGCTCGCTTCTCATTCTTTCAAACCCCGCCTGAATGAGCGGTCGTTTTCTAGTTTGTTTTTTCGTCAAGCGCGTCACCTGTATTAAAAGTTTTACATGCTGTTTTTACATTTACATTGAATGTAATTTTTAAGCGAAAGAAAATACCAATATGTATACTTCACTAGTTGAAAAGGTTGTTTTTCTAAAAAAAAAGATTACCTACTTGATTCATTCAAAAGCTGTGCTATTAAAAATGTCTTCGAAAAAGCCTTGAAAAGTTTGCTGTGGATATAAAGTCAAGCCATTCGATGATTTCATTCATTTTTGTAAAGAAATTGCTTTGGTCTCAAAGAAATTATTTCTCCAGAACGGAGATCTTTGCATTTCTATTTTGCATCCGCCAACTGATGACCCGCGGAGTGGCGAATTGCCTTGTGAACGATGGAATCCCACACAGAGTGTTCGGTAAGAGCTTTGTGGGTATATTTAAGGTACGGTTAATCACGGGAAAAAGCTTCACAAAAATCAGAAAGTTTTTCATTATAGGTCGTACTGTTGTTGTTGTTGTTGTTGTAGCCGATAGATCTTCTATTCGGCATCGTCTTCGGTGATCGGTAGTTTTAGAAACCTTGCAGCTTCTACTGGGTCGGTCCAGAGAGACCAAGCCGTCAAACTAGTCGGCCTATCTGGACAGGAGAAAAGGTGAGTCGTTGTGTGTCCGGGTTCGTCGCAGTCCGGACATCTGTCCACGGTTGTGGAGTCAATTCTGGACATATAGCTTCGCAGAAATGGACTATATCCAGACCGTAGCTGGGCGAGTGTTCGTCTTGTAGATCTCGGAAGATTTCTCTCTTCTCTGGAGATAGGCGGTGGTGGGTATCCTCCCAGTACCACAGGCGGTGAGTATTTGTTTTTCACCGCTGTGACTGTATCCGTGTGTATCTTCTTTATGTCTTCACGGTACGCTTCTTCTGTCTTCACTTCTTTATCTTCGTCAAGGAATGGAGTGATGCAGTTTTGGTGTTCACTGAAAAGGGATCTCGCCCTCTTCAACTGTCTGGGAGGAGGTGGCATCTTGGTTGTGTCGTGATCAATGTGGTCTCGTTTATGTAGCCGAAGGAGGAATTGCTTGCACAGCATGTCGTTGTGAGGCTTCACCGGGAGGACTTCGGATTCAATATGGAGATGATCTATCGGTGTCATCTTGACGCATCCTGTTGCCGCTCTCAGAGCAACATTTTGGGCAGCTTGAAGTTCTTTCCAATGGCTTTCGGAGAGATTCGGAGACCATATTGGCGCGGCGTAGTTGATAACTGGTCGGCCGACGACTTTGTAGGTAGTCAGCAAGAGTTCTTTTTCCTTTCCCCAGGGAGCTCCAGCAAGTGCACGTAATGCTGCATTCCGGTTTCGGAGTGTCGTCCTCGTTTTCTTCGCATGAGATCCGAAAGTGTACATCGTGTCGAATGTGACGCCTAGAATTTTGATGGAGCGGACAGTTGGAACAGTGATGTTGTCTATACGGATGTCGAGTTGCTGATTGACCTCCCTGCTATTCAGCGTGAATAGCATTGTCGCACTTTTCTCTGCTGCTAATTTCAGTCGTCTGGAGTCGAACCACTGTGCTAGTTCGTCGAGGTAGCTGTTGATTTTGTTGCATATTGGAGCGATGTCGGACCCTTTGGCAAAAATAGTGCAGTCATCAGCATATGAGACGAGTTCGATCTGTTCCGGAGGTAAAGGGATATGTGACAGGTAGTGGTTGAAGAGAGTTGGTGACAGTACACCACCTTGTGGAACTCCAGCACGGAGTTTACGTTTCTTGCTTTGGATTCCACGAAATTCGACGTAGGTTTGTCGTCCTCTCAAGTAGCCACATATCCATCTTCCTATTTTGTCTGGTAGCGATGCATTTGCAATATCTTCGATCAAGATGTTGTGGTCAACGCAGTCGAAAGCTCGGCTGAGGTCTAAGGCAACTGCTACTGTACGACTAGCCGGTTTCTTCTCGTTGAGTCCTCTGGCAATGTAGTCGTTGAACGTGTGAAGAGCAGTCGTAGTGGATCTATCTTTGGTGAACCCGTGTTGATGTTTTGCTGGAGGCATCGCTTGTTGTATGTATGGAAGAAGCAGACGTTCAAGAACTTTTGCGACAGGTCGTACTTGTGGACAAGCCGTGAAAATGAAATCATATTAGTGAAATCAAAAGTTTCACACTTAATCAAAATTTCGAGATTGTTTTGTTTCTCACGAAATGAAATGCATACCGATTTTGAAGATAATCTAGGAAAACCGTTTTCTTGGTAGTTTTTTCTCAGATATCAATGCGTACGGCTCGATAAGAAACTAGTCAATTTTTATGGAATAAAAAAAACCGCGCGGGAAATCACAGCCGAGGGAAAGAATGAGGTCGCAGAGGTGCAATGAGAAAAGGTCAAGGCATGCGAGCAAAGTTTCAAAGATACGCGTAGGGTGCCGCATTTTAGATTTCAAACTTGCTGATGGTCATACCTCACCAAACCTGCGAAATTTCTCCCGGTCGCCCTCCTAATCTCCGAGAAATAAATTTAGTTCACTTAGCTCTATCTCCTAATAACCGGCCCATTCTCTTCGCGTTTGTGTGTTGCTTAAAAAATGCCCTATGAAAGCTAGGTTTCAACTGTGCATGTAAAATTACCGCATTTTTTGACATGTTAGAGAAATTTTATTAACGACCGGATACAATTAGGTGAAATTGAAGAAAAAAACAAACTTTTCTTGTTGGGTCGCCCGACCAAAAATATTTTTTTCCAGTACGTCCTGGTGAGCTATGCTGATGGTATGCTTTTGAATATGCAAGTGAATTGTATGTAGAAGTTCGTCAAAGTTGAATAGCGCTTCTAAATGTGCATACATTCGCCAGCGTTTTTACGATAGTCAGATTCCTTCCTTTCTAAGGTAATTCAATGATAATTCTCCGTCCTCATCAAATTACCTAATAAGAACAAGGTTTGATCAACCTAATAAGACCAACTGGCTTCTCATGGGTCCCAGGATATGATTTGACTCGCTTATTTTGATAAAGTATTTATAAATTGTAGCAATTGAGTGTTTCCAGGACAATTCTCCTGTCAGTGATTTCTCTCTTGAACGAACCAAACACTTCCTCCCCGGCTAATGTCGACGCATCCATCATGTACAGGAAGTGGAAAGAAAACGATGGAAACCAATACGAGTTGATAGTCAGGTAAGAGGGTCAACTCGTGTTCGCTTTGTCAGGAAGAAAACGACCGCTCTTTGAGCTTGGGAATATGTAATGATGGTATGCAGGGGAGACATGAAGAAGAGAGATGAGTCAATATGAGAGGTGAGGGCTATGAGCAATCGCTTGCCTCTTATCATTCAAACCAGGGGTTAAATAGTGACCGGATCGGTCCCGTCGGCGGATACATGTACACACACTATTGACAAAAAACTCCCTCTCTTTTCTTACCCTTTTCCTTCATCCCCTCTTCTTTTTTCCTCCAAACTTTGAGCGGCGGATAAATGTAAACCCAAATTGGGCGGCTTCATTTAACCCCTGATTCAAACGGCTGAGTTGTGCAGATGGTTGTTTTTAATAACTTTCTCTGCACGTGGTTTTCAGTACAGATGGGATTGGATGATGTGGTAGATTGATGGATGGGATACTGTACACTAAGAATGCTATCAAATGAACAATGATGCTAAATACGAATGAAACAATGGTATTTAAGTAGGATATGAGTATTTAAATACTGTAAGATTACCTTGTAAAGTTTTTCTGGCTGTACGAATGACGTGTTTTCAAGGCAACAAGTGGAGCGATCAAAGGAGGAAGCTCGACGAGAAGGTATTGTCGTGCCAGAGACAATTGATGAGTACTGTATCAAGGAGAAGCCCTCGGAGGAAGAAAATTTGGATTGCCTTGACTTTGGTACTTTTTTTCATTCACAGGCTTCGGGGCAGTCTGCGGTTCCACGATATTTTGCATCGCGACAGTTCGCATCCATAGTATTCGAAAAAATCCTATTCTAGCTATTCACGAAGTTGTGATTTAATACACAAAAAATTACAAAAAAAGTTATTATCATTTTCATGCGGTCTTGTTTTTAAGCCGTACGGCCCCTAAGCGTAAGCGAAAAAAAAGTGAATAGTAGCTGAAACAGCTTAGACAATTTACTGCATAATGCCTGATGCGAAGCATTCTTTGCGCGAAATGTCGCAGTACCAAAGCTCGGATACGAAATGTCGTGATGCTAGATATCGAATGCGAGTTTTCTCGGTGCGAAATATCGTTTCACCCAATCTGCTCTAAATATACACAAGGACAAAAATATGCAAAGTTACAAAATGACAAACTTGGAACCATGATGTCACCACGAACATAATCCCTCTTCTCACAACACAAAAAGACTTTCTACAAAAAGTTGAGAAACGCAAAGTGACAGACGCACTTGAAGACAAACACACAAGTTCGTCTACAAAGTGACAGACGCACACGAAGACAAACACACAAGTTCGTCTGCAAAGTGACAGACGCACTCGAAGACAAACACACAAGTTCGTCTGCAAAAAAGGCAAAAGAAGAATTTCGTCTCGAATTTAGATGATGAGGATATTTACTGCAACGATAGTGATTACGACGAGGAAGAAGATGATGAAGATTCGGGCAACGGGCAGAATTAGGCAATTTCATTTGATTTATTCGAAACTTTACTCAATTTTCTGCTCCTTGTGAACCACTTCATTACTGTAATACCGTATAACTACTGCCTTCTCGAGCTAATCGATTGTTCAAATGGAATGTGGATCACGTGCCATGAAACTTGTAATCTGCTACTCCTCCTGATTGAACCTGTTACCTTTTTTATTGGCCAGTGCTCTTGATTTTTCGGCTTATCGCAACAGATAGGAGTTAACCACACCTAATCTTAAAAAGCAGGTAGCACATTCTTCAAAGTGGGAATATTCCAAAATGCATTGTTTTCTTCCAACTTTGGTAGATGTATAAATGTAGCGTCTCACTCCTCAAAAACTACGCTTGGTTGTGTATAGTTATCAGAGAATCGATCGCTCTATGAGAATAAATTACAAACTCACTTTTTGATTTCTCCAGTTTGCCGCTGGCTGTTTGACTCGACCGAATGAGTATTTGACTTGTCCGTCATTTACTCTAGGCTGTATGTGTCATTTACTTGATCCGTGACGGTACTCGTTTTTCATTAGTTTTTCGTCTGATCACCATTGCTTTTCCATAAAAATCATCTCTTTTGTGGAAAGCGTAATTTGGAACTTTCGATTGTTCACACTCAACTGCGAATATATACGGAATTGAAACCTAGCTTTTTGATTTGTAAAGTTGCCGATTCTACAGTAATCGTAAGGTTACCGTAACGCGCTGTCGCATCACGTGAACGTTTTTTGTCTCTCTTTCTTGAATCAGTGGCGATTACCTCTCATAATATACCAATTGTATATCTGATGTATGTAGTTGGTCTCTTTCGCCTTACAGTAATTGCTATCTGTCTTTGTGTTCTTGTAATGTCACCACTAAACTAGTCAGAATTGGCAAAAGTTACCCAACTTTACCAATAGTGGTAAATGATCTACGAAAGTAATTGAACTTTTATCTGCATCAATGTTGTGAACTGTTTAAGTGTGAAAAACAGTAATGTCGCATAAACTTGATTATTTAATCACAAGTCGAGTACAATGCATCATGATCTCGATATGCTCGCAATCGACGTCTAATATCTAGTGAGATCCTTGTCCACAAATGATTCTGCCATGGGGAATAGGCGATCTCCTGATAGGGTTACAGAACTAACTAGGTACTGTCTGGTTTACTTCAAAAAAATACCACAAAAAAGAGTGAGAAACTATGAAACTTTCCCCACACTTCTTTGATAATTTGTATGGGTGAACATCTTCGAAGATGGGCACAAATTTACAAGATCTGTACGACTATTTCGGTAAGTAGACGTCATAGAGCATAAGAAAATGTGAGGAATTGAAAGTTTTAATAGCTTAGTGAAAAGCAGCAGCGCGTGGAAAGCGAACTTGCAGGTTCGCTCCTGTCCGTTCATCACTTTTGCGTGAATTTTTGGTAAAAATGGTTTCTCCTCTCTTTAAAGATATTTAAAGGTATGCAAGAGCGTGAAAAGGTTTTTTGAAATGTTTCAGGGACTATTCCGGGCATGATAATCAATAACGGGGTGGTCCTGAAGCGAATAAATGAGTCCGAACATTCCAATAGACGTTGATTCAATAGAGCGATGACGACGAAACGCATGAATCCATCGGACTTCCTCCGGCAGATGATCGGGAAGCCCGTAGTGGTGAAGCTCAATTCAGGCGTCGACTACCGGGGGATCCTGTCATGCTTGGATGGATTCATGAACATTGCCCTCGAGCAGACGGAGGAGTACGTCGATGGACAGCTTACGGTAACGATAATATGTTGTTTTTTGTTTGTTTGTAAAGTAACGTTTTGATTCGTGATTTGATTTGTAAAGTAACTATGTATAACGGTTTTGATTCGTGAAGTTACGTAGAGGTAACGGTTTGGTTTTTCTGGTGGGTTCGATTCGAGGGTCGGTAACTTTACCGGACTATGTGGGGTTCTTCAATTTACTCCAAGATGATTTGGTAAGGAGACGGGCTAGGTTTAAGCAGGGGTTAAATGGTTACCAGACCAGCTATGTTGGCGCATACATGTTACCGTACCAGCTATGTTGGCGCATACATGTTCGCGCCGAGAATGATCTACATTCTCTTCTCCCGTTCTTTTTCACTCTTTCTATACTTCTCTTTTTGCCTTTCTCCTACCGGTCTCATTTAACGCCTGTGTTCAAGTCCTGGCTGAATCATTGAACTTATATAATGTAGAGGTATACGTGAACAGCCTCACTTCCCAGATATCGTAATTTGTGAATACGGTAGTCGAAGAAAGTGTTTTTGAAAAACTGTAAACGAATTGAAAATTTCACCGTGAATCAATTTTTTTGGCACACATAATGTTATTATGAATTTCTCGAATGTGAGTTCTTTGAATAAGCAAGCATTGGTAACGATTAACTCATTATAAATAACGATTGATTGGACCAGAGAATTTTTGCAGCAAAAATACGGAGATGCTTTTCTACGAGGGAATAATGTCCTCTACATATCGACGCATCGGAGATAGCAACGCATCTTCTATTCTCCTCATTCATTCTTACTTGTTTTGCAAAAAAAGATAGATGTCAATACCAACAAAGTTGAAATCTATTTTATCTCAACAATGTAGGCATTTGTTTGATAGTTGGACGAATTGCGATTGAGTTTTTAAGAAGTACTGTAATTTTAAGAAGTACTGTAATTTTAAGAAGTACTGTGATTTTTTGTCGTTCAATTTCATTATTATGTTACTTTTCTAATCAAAATTTTCTTCATTTACAGTGTTATTTGAGTTATGAATGATTTTAATTATGTTTTTTTCGCTGATAAATAAATTATTTGATCAACGTTTTAGCGCATAAAAGCTATCAATTTCTCGAAATCGCCTATTTTGCGATCCAACAAAGATTATCTTATTATTGAACGTCGAAGAGGCAATGGATCGTGCAGTGACTGCATTAGAATGGACGATTGACAGGGAAAGAAACGGGTGGACATCATGTTTTTTTTGTCTTGTTGTCAGTTGAAAGAGATGACTAAAGTCATGTTTTTTGTCTTGTTATCAGTTGAAAGAGATGACTAAAGTCATGTTTTTTGTCTTGTTATCAGTTGAAAGAGATGACTAAAGAGAGAGGAAGAGAGATGGGTAAATGGGGAAAGTTGAAAAATTAGTGAGAGGGGAAAAGAAATGACTGATAAGCTACCATCGAACCAAAAGTTTCTACTAAAATTCGTTTATTTAGTTTTGAATTGATTTTCTAGGACCAAAGAGCTGTAACTTTTCCATCGTTAGTCCTCTCCAATTTTTTTGTAAATGTCAAGAGGTTGGAATTTAATGAAGCTTATTTCAGGATTTCATCGAGCTGTTTAGGAGTTGCTATTCTACGAGTAAGCGAGAGTATCGTCCTTTAAAAAAACCCAGTGGTCATTCAAGCCAAGTCTAGCCATTATAAAACCCACTTGATTGGTTACCCAAACCCAATCAATTCCTCACCTAAACAAACGATCCGTCAACGAAACCCAGTCGGGACGTCTTCAAAACCTATAGGAGATGGGTCGGATAGGGGCTTATCCTGCGGATGAAAGTCTCAGGGCGGCGCGGGATGGCAACGCGGCCAGAGACTCTTTGAGGGCCCTGCTTCTCCTTATTCTTTTTGCCATCACCTTCTTCTCAGTGATGGTAAGCGATGTTTTGGCATGTGTTGAATAGAGACTTAGGAGGTAGAGCTTGTAGATCTCTCCCAGTATATATCAGTGCGCTAGCTTCGTTCTTACATACCGTCAAGACCTTATCCTCAATCTCTTTATTCTAGGAGGTTGATGGAAAATTTGTGAAGAGAAAAACTAGCTCAGAGAATTAGACTATGGTTTACTTCAACTTGCTCTTGTCGAAATTAGAGCCTAAACTTATAACTTATTCGAGAGAGGAGGTAAAATGATTATAAACGAGCAAATCTACTTAGTATTGACCTATTTGTTGCCAAATTTTTGCTCTGGTCACGGCTTTATCTCTCGCTAGCCTCTCAGTATTTTCTACCTCCCGAATGGTTGTTGAAATTTTTTGATAAGGCAGGAGACCTATGGTTGGAGTAAAAACTAGTCGGATTCTCGAAGTTTACTCACGTGGGAAGCTTTTAAGACTTCTATAGTATTAAGAAAACTAGTTTTCGTGAGAATGAGTGGTTAAAGCAACGGTGATGACAAAGAAAAACTGTTACCTTTTTAGGGCAGAGATGGTTTTTTTAACTTCACGTGAAGAAATTTACGAAAAGGGATTGGAATTGAAAGAAACAGAGTATTTTAGAGGAAATACAAATACGAAAATAAATATATAAATAAATAAAAATACGAAAATACTTTCTCTCTATCTTTACTGTAGAGAGAGGGGAGAAGAAATGAACGAAATTGATTAAGGAAACTACTGGAGAAGATGGAGTAAACGACAACTGTCGTGTTGACGTTCTTTCTCCGAAGATAATCATCTTGTTTTGAGTGACAGGAGATTGTTGAACCTCTTTTTTCAATCTTTCTCTATCTCTCGTTTTCTTTTCTGTTACCTTGTAGTGGTTCTCTTTCTCTCTATCTTTACTTTTCTCTTTTAATCTCTTTCTTTCTCTCTCTCTCTTACTCTTGATATTTCTCGCTCTTCATTCATCAGCTCATTTCTAATTGCTCTGCTCTTTCAACTCTCACGTGTCTCATATTTGGCATGACCCATGGGCATAATGTTTCTCTAGTGCAAAACGTGTTTCAACACGTCACGGGGACTGAGATGACAAAGAACGTCAATTGACAAGGTGCGTGATGATTTGAACGATGCGGAAGCGAGATAGTAAGCATTGAACCTGACTTGGTATGGTGGAGCGTGAGAAGAGCAGCCGGGTCGTTAAGGCGGAGAGGAATGAGAGTGTAATAGAGACAGATAGAGAGAGATCTGGGTGGATCTGTCCGGGGTGGGAGTCGAACTCTGGATCTGGGTGGATCTGTCCGGGGTGGGGGTCGAACTCGGGACTCTTCGCACAATGGTCTAACACACTAACCATTATGCCACGCCCGGACAGAGAGAGAGATGAAAATGAAGCAATAAAGAGACGGAGAGACATAAGGCGAAAAGTAAATAAGAGAAAAGATGGGATCGAACAGCTGATTCCTTTTATGTAATCAAATATAATACTATTTCGATTAAAGTTTCGGTCCACTAGCCAGAAATAGGGTTCGAAAGATTTACTTGTCGAAATGGTAAAAACGGAATGTAGCGAGATCAAACTAACCGACCCGATTGAATCATGAAACTGTAGTGAATATGTCTTTAAAAACTTTTTCAGAGTTACGCTTTGTGTGGCCCTGAAATGATCAGAAGAAGAGTAAGAGAATCTAAAGCAGAGAGAGAGAGAGAGAGAGAGAGAGAGAGAGAGAGAGAGAGAGAGAGGTGAGAGCTTACGACCAAAGAGCATAGCTCGAGTACTTGAAATACTGACTTCTTTGCGACTTTCCCGCTTTAAGAACGATAGTTTTTTCTCTAAAATTCCTAACAGTGATGTTGGAATAAGCCAAAGAGAACCAAAGAATGAGAGAGACGAAAGAGAAGAGGAGACCGATGATATCAGATATCAGCTGGTGACCTTTCTGGTTTTAACGGGGTCACATATTGTAAGTATGTAGAATCGGTACTGGTGGAGTGGAAGGCGTCTCTATCAGGGGTCAAGTATGTCTAAATCTTAATTCTCTAGCCTTTCTACCTACTGTAAGATCTAACGGGCGGGATTCTGTACAAGGCGAAAGGTTTCTAAAGCTATCTAATGAAGGAAAACTATTCATGACAAAATTCGTCTTTGTTGTTCACCGAGGCGCTTGCGAATTCTCTCTTGGTTGAGTATGAGTATGAGTTTATTACGCATGGAAAATGCGTGGTGGGGTATAAGGAAGGGGGTCTTCCATGTGAGGGGAAACATGAGGTCAAAAAAGTTGGTAACATGAGGTCGAAATAGATTTTGGAAAGAACTTTCGATTGATGGGTCGGTCCTACTCCAGAGGTAGCATCGTGTGGGAGGGCGGTGAGGGAGTAGGACGATACAACTTCTAGGTGTCCAATTCCTCGTTGAAGCCGGATTGCATCATGTCCACTAGACGAAATGAATAGAGTAGAGAGCGGGTGGAAAGTCGACCTTTCCAGTCATGGCGAACAAGATAGAATTGAGGATTAAGTAGGATTGCCTTGGTAAGAGGGTTGCCTTGGTAAGAGGATTAAGCTACGATTTTCTTTGCCTGAATACTGTGAAGCAAGGCTACTATGTTACATATGTATATAGATAACGGGTAACCAGAATATTCGAAATAATTGATTGCTTTCACACAAAAAAACAAGCGGTACTCTGAGAAGTCGAGGGGCTATAATGATGTGAAGGCAGAATGGAGAGAGGGAGAGAGAATAAAAGAGATCGATTAAAAATTATTAGCGAGACGGTAAATCAAGGGCGAGCGTGGGAAGAATGAGAAGGGGAAATGGTTGGCCGTTAAAAATTGTTACCTTGGATCGGACTATGGTAAAGAATTATTGGAAGTGGGATCAGAGGCAGAGGAAAACTCTATCGAATGTGTATTTAATTCACTGTATTCGATCAACTCATTGTTAGTTTTGATAACAGTGATCATCATATTGCATCAATAACGTTAATAATACATATGTATATCAGAATACCCGTAACTATCAGGGGTTAAATAGTGACCGGATCCCCTTTCAGGGGTTAAATAGTGACCGGATCCCCTTTCAGGGGTTAAATAGTGACCGGATCGGTCCCGTCGGCGGATACATGTGCATTGACAAAAACCATTGACAAAAACTGACCATTGACAAAATTGACAGCATTGACAAAAACCATTGACAAAAACTCCCTCTCTTTTCTTCCTTTCATCCCCTTTTCTTTTTTCCTCCAAACTTTGAGCGGTGGATACATGTAAACCCAATTTGGGTGGCCCAACCCAATTTCATTCAACCCCTGGTAACTATTCTTTTTTTTTGAAGTGAAACACTAAGGTTTCACTTCAATAAACTGAGAAAAAATACAAAAGTAAAGCCCACTCGACAGAAATCAGACCTGAATATGAGTTCTAACAATTCACACTTCCAGACCTCTTCAATATTGCGACAGCGTATCTCACATTCCTCCAGACTTCTCTCTTTGTTGTCATGCATTGGCGCAGGTTCGTTATTTTTGGAAATTTCTTTTTCAAAATAGCTTTTAGTTTATCGTTTGAATTGGAACTGCTGCCTAGTAGGGCGATTGGGCCTTTGCGAAATAATAAGGTCTAGAATCTCAAAAAGATCTTCTTTGTCACAAGCATACATTCATCCACTAGGTAAATAACAACAATTTGGCTCATATCTGTTCATCATAGTTCGCTTGCTCTGTTCATAACTGAAAACGACCGCTCTGAGGGCGTAGTATAATTAGAAGCGAGCTGGTCTTCAAAGTATTGATTACTTTCATTGCTGTTTTCGTCTATGTACTTCACCTCTAGCTCACTTCTTGTTATTCTAACAGATCATAACTTGCTCTATGAGCGGTAGTTGTTCTGTAACAAATACGTGTGACTTTTGCTTTTTTAATCAAAAGAGACCTGCGCATCGACTTGTGTCTCAGGAGTATTCTTCTCGGCGTTTCTGTTGGATCTGCTCCCAGATGTAATGGAGTCTTTCGAAAACGCGAAGTTGGATGTGGAGTTTCCTGTGCCAGAGGCCATGATAGGAGTCGGCTTCCTCATGGTCTTGGCACTGGAACAGGTATGTGAAAAACCGGGAGAGGTCTGAATACATACAACGCAGACTTGCTAAGCTCGAACCCAGACTCCGTTCCTATGTAAGGAGTTAAGGATTAAAGATCAAAAGGATACCGAAGCTTTCATGGAAATACAACATAAAGCAAGAGACTGCATATATCGGTTGAGAGCAGGGGTTGAATAGTCATGTGAGAACTTCAGTTGGAATAGTCATGTGAGACCTTCAGTCGGAATAGTCATGTGAGACCTTCAGTCGGAATAGTCATGTGAGACCTTCAGTCGGAATAGTCATGTGAGACCTTCAGTCGGAATAGTCATGTGAGACCTTCAGTCGGAATAGTCATGTGAGACCTTCAGTCGGAATAGTCATGTGAGACCTTCAGTCGGAATAGTCATGTGAGACCTTCAGTCGGAATAGTCATGTGAGACCTTCAGTCGAAATAGTCATGTGAGACCTTCAGTCGGAATAGTCATGTGAGACCTTCAGTCGGAATAGTCATTTGAGACCTTAAGTCGGAATAGTCATGTGAGACCTTCAGTCGGAATAGACATGTGAGACCTTCAGTCGGAATAGTCATGTGAGACCTTCAGTCGGAATAGTCATGTGAGACCTTCAGTCGGAATAGTCATTTGAGACCTTAAGTCGGAATAGTCATGTGAGACCTTCAGTCGGAATAGTCATGTGAGACCTTCAGTCGGAATAGTCATGTGAGACCTTCAGTCGGAATAGTCATGTGAGACCTTAAGTCGGAATAGTCATGTGAGACCTTCAGTCGAAATAGTCATGTGAGACCTTCAGTCGGAATAGACATGTGAGACCTTCAGTCGGAATAGTCATGTGAGACCTTCAGTCGGAATAGTCATGTGAGACCTTCAGTCGGAATAGTCATGTGAGACCTTAAGTCGGAATAGTCATGTGAGACCTTCAGTCGGAATAGTCATGTGAGACCTTCAGTCGGAATAGTCATGTGAGACCTTCAGTCGGAATAGTCATGTGAGACCTTCAGTCGGAATAGTCATGTGAGACCTTCAGTCGGCAAGCCTCTTTTTTTCCGAATCATAAGGTGAGAGAGACCCTTATGTGACACAAAAAAATTTCGCTGTAAATTAGAGTATTCCCTACTCCTCGTTGATCTCAAGCAACGGATTTTTATACCGAGCAGAGGAGCGGATTGTTCGTAGAAACTTGTGCAAAAATCGTGTGGTGTGACGGGAACCGAACCCGTGACCTTTCGCATTCCGGGTGAATGCTCTCCCCACTGAGCTACACACACACACACACACACACACACACACACACATGATTTTGCACATTTTAAGGCCCATACAACAGGGTCTCTGTATTTTATCATAAGGGGGGACCCATGTGTGAGAAAAAACTTTTTCGCCTTCGGCGGGCGTCTGTATCTTTTTCTTGCACACTAGAAAACTTGAGAGAGCTCAACTTGAGAGCCGAACTTTACAATTTTTGGTTCGAGTGAATTTTTTCCAAGGGGATTATAACTGGGGAAACTTTTGCTAAATAGTCATCTAAACGGAGCAAATTGTGTTTGTCAAAAGTATCTCTCTTGCAGATTGTTCTAGTCCTGCAAGAGAAAAATATCCTGAGAGGCGGTCATGCCTTGGGGGGCCATCATGAGAATCAACACGTAAGAGAAGGGCGAGAGCAAGAGGAGGAACACTTCCCAATAGATGATCTTGACGCGGAGGAAATGGCTTCCACTCCGGATAGTGGTCCACCGCCAGCTCTCCCGGCCATTTTATTGGTGAGCTCTCACTTGTTCGAAATAATGTATTTCAAGCGAAGCTCTGTTGTTATTAGAGAGAGAAGAACAGACCTGTTTTGGTATAACCAGTGGCTGTGCCTTGTGTCTTGGCTAGTCTGCTAGCTGCTGCACTGCAGCAGCAGTCGTGACAGTCGGATTTATGTTAGCATTACTTAAATTTGGGCTCATCTGGTTATGAAATAATAGAAAACAACACAGTAAAATAGGTGAGCACTCGCAGTTTTGAAGGTCGCTTCGCTATCACTGCACGCGTTGTTTGAAGGACTCTCGTTGGCGGTCATACCAGATCCGGCCAAGTTGTTACAGGTTAGGCGCCGAGGTTTCAAACGCAATGCATGGTTTCAGTACATCAAAAGTTCTATATGCTTGCTACTGCTACTTCAAAAAAGTTTTTGTAAAAATGAAATCTATTGATTTTTCCGTTATAAACAAGGGGTTAGGAAATTGTTTTTTTGCCAAAATTTCGAATCAAATGTTTTGGAAACACGAAAATATTCTGGTTTATCGACATTTAGCACAGATTCGGAGAAAAAATTAAGGAAAGGTAAATTACATGCGCCGGAGCGGAAGAATTGAGGTGTTCGCTGCGTTGGTGCTGCACAAAAGTCTGATTGGCCTCTCTCTTGGTATCCGCCTCATCGGCGCCCAGTTCCGCCCGCTCGTAGTGGCCGCGTGCGCCTTCGCCTTTTCCGTTCAGGTATAATCAAAAACATTACTAGCGTCAGGGGGTTTTCAAAACCCGCTCTGCAAGTTAAATCTATGCGATCTCAAAATAAGGTAGTGATCCAAATACTTTGTATGTTAGGTAACATCTAGTTTTGATCGCACACACGCGGTCCCTCTTCAAAGCGTGCAGTTCCCTCATGATTAGTCTTTTCGATCTACAGATTGTAGTAAGAAACGGCCGGGTTATCAGTCTTTTCAGGTGTTAATTGGTGGTCTGGCGGGTCTCTACATAACAATGATGCTGCAAGGTCCGAAGGGGAAGATAATCTCAGCGAGTTTGCAAGTTTGTAATGTATAACAGTACAGCAATATTGAGTCGTGGGACTCAGTTAAAAGATTTTCTCAAGTTTAATAGCATTCACAAATGAGACAGACTAGGTGCAGAATGATTGTGGTTCTGCTAGAATTCAAAGCTGATGACTTCACAGCCCGTATGTATTGACTATAAACGAGTAAGCTGATGACTTCACAGCCCGTATGTATCGACTATAAACGAGCAAGCTGATGACTTCACAGCCCGTATGTATTGACTATGAACGAGCAAGCTGATGACTTCACAGCCCGTATGTATTGACTATAAACGAGCAAGCTGATGACTTCACAGCCCGTATGTATCGACTATAAACGAGCAAGCTGATGACTTCACAGCCCGTATGTATTGACTATAAACGAGCAAGCTGATGACTTCACAGCCCGTATGTATTGACTATAAACGAGCAAGCTGATGACTTCACAGCCCGTATGTATTGACTATAAACGAGCAAGCTGATGACTTCACAGCCCGTATGTATTGACTATAAACGAGCAAGCTGATGACTTCACAGCCCGTATGTATCGACTATAAACGAGCAAGCTGATGACTTCACAGCCCGTATGTATTGACTATAAACGAGCAAGCTGATGACTTCACAGCCCGTATGTATCGACTATAAACGAGCAAGCTGATGACTTCACAGCCCGTATGTATTGACTATAAACGAGCAAGCTGATGACTTCACAGCCCGTATGTATTGACTATAAACGAGCAAGTTGATGACTTCACAGCCCGTATGTATCGACTATAAACGAGCAAGCTGATGACTTCACAGCCCGTATGTATTGACTATAAACGAGCAAGTTTTAAAGTTTATAAACTGCCTTTTCGTTTCTATCATGTCACTTTTCTGAAAAACACTAATAATGATAGAGAGAGCAGCCGAAACCTCTTCTTTTTCAAGCCATGAAACGTTCAACACTGGGAAAAACATGATGGTTCCACATGAGCCAAGCGCGTTTTTCTTTTTTTTTTTCTTGGAATATTTCAATTATGGATAAGTAATGGCTCTCTGTATGATCTGGATTTTTTTCTTCAATTCTAAACAAAACCTACATGTTCCCGCTGTTGAGGGTGTTGCCTGCGGGACCTTCCTTTTCATCACTACGATGGAAGCTTTACCACATGAACTACCAGGTTCTCATGTTAGTTATTCTCAGATCCATTGTTGGATTTGCCTTATCTTCAATATTATATTAGATACTATTTTACATTTTATTCCATGCATTTATTCATAGAATATTTCTCCTCCGATTTTGTTTTTGTATTTCACGCAAGTTTCAGTCAGGGTTTTTTTAGTTGGTCCGAAAATCTTACAGACCCCCACCGGAGGCGAAATTTTTTACAGGCACTTCCCTTACATCTGGAAATTTTTTTAAAAATTTTTTGAGATGAAAAGTTTTTGAAAAGTTTTCACACTCATGAGATAAAAAATTTCACATAAGGGTTCCCCCTTATGAGTTAAAAGACAGACGCCCGCCGACAGGCGACCGGAAATTACTAAATAACCACTGGTTGTAGGATTCCTACTTAAACCCGGAATCGCTGGCTTAGAGGGCCTTCAGGTTAAACTATCTACTCATGATGAGTCTCTGAGCCTTTGTTCTATTTCGGAGCCTTATAAAAACGGAGGGACGGGTTCTGATAAAAGAATTTGGTCTTGTAACGAAAAGAGACCCGTTAAGACTGTGAAATGCTCTTCGTCAATAAACCGTAAGACCTTCAAATTCGAAATGTTCTAGCCTTGTTTGTTTATTCAAGTGACCCGCCGTTCTAGTGAAAAACGTGTCTTATCTTAGCTAGCGGCTATTTAAACACCGAATACTTCTTTTAGGTGGTTAAAAATTGCTAGGCAAAAACCCATTCACTTGGTTGAAGTGAATGGGTTTTTTTTAGTTTATAGGTTCAGTTAATTGTTATAAAAACTTGTTTTTCAAAGACTCGATAAATTGGTTAAGGTTCCCGATCGGTTAGCGCGTCTAATTGCGGTGTTCAGCGGTTGCTCGCTGATATGTGCCTTTATTCTGACATTCCCAGATGCTGCCTGACGCTTCAAGGATGATTGAAGAGTTCAATTGAAGTTTTACTTAACAACACGGATCAGGCACGGGGCTCAATGTAAATAGTAGACAAGGTTATTTGATGCCTGTGGCTGTCTGTATGTCTTGTGTAGGAGAATTCTGATTTGATATAAATAACTAAAGATTACCTCAATAGCGCATTTTTCGCTTAAGATGAAAGAGAAAAGCCTGCTTTTGAGTGTTCAATAATGCATTATCAGACGAGCAAGCGATTCGCCATCGGTGGTATAACTGGTAAAGCGCTCGTACTTTTGGTCAGAGATAGAGAGATGGTTGGTTCGATTCCACCTCTTACACCAGTTTTCGTTCTTGTGAATCACATTAAGTTTGATCAGTTGAGTAATAAAGATAGTGCAAATTATGCGCTTCTTCACTCAATTTAATCCGCAGTCTTTGTTTCTTAAAGCTTTTTCAACCCTGTTTGTCATAACTAGTTAACTATCGGCTATCTGATAGTGATGCATGTGAGTTTTAAATTTCAAGTCTTTCATATCAGTTATGGCGTTCCACGAAAGATTCCTAATTCTTACCATATGATGTATTCAGTGTGATTGGTTTAACGTTCGCGGTCTCATTACCTCATTATTTCTGTATACGTAGTTATCCGATGTGTATACATTACTAACGTTAATAAATACCGTGAAGCTAAAGAAAACTAGGAGTATGAAATGAAGCGTTTGGAGTGCCCTGAACATGTTTTCTATGATCTCAGGCTGATTTTCTGGCAAAAAGTACGTTCTACTAGGTTGTTAATCACTCATTAACTTTAAAGCTAGCCATTCGAGAAAAATATCCTGTGATGCTCTCAGCGAAGATTCCACAGTCATTATATAACTCATTAATTCGAAGCTAGCAATTCTAGGAAAAATACCCTGTGATGTTTTCAGTGAAGATTCCATTGAATTTCTTATCGCCTTTCCCGATAGTATTTTCTGTAACATATCAAGAAGAGAAGAAAATTTGTGTAATATGTGTACCGGTGATTTACTAATTTCTTAATCATTTATAAAGTGTGTTTTTGAGTTGTTATGCATGGTAAACACAAAAGATGGAACCGGAAAGCATCATGGTGTAAAGCCAAAATTTTTTATCTTCAACAGTTTTCAAACCACATATTCATCAAAACACCATGAAAAAAGATTTTGCCAGCCTGTAATGTACTGAAATCGTTAGCAGAATTGGCCGATCTTTTCGAACACTTATTACTTTAATAAAACTGAAGAGGTTAAGCCTAACTTTTCCTCTTTTTTCTCATCTCATAACTTTTTCTCTCTTTCTGTTAATCTTATCGGCTCTCAGCTCTGTGCTCTCAACTTTCACGTGCGTTGCCAATTCAACATGGCGAATAGTTGCCTTTGTGCACAACGTGTTTTACCACGTCTAGGTGAATGAAAGAACAAAGAACGGGAATTTTATACGCTTGATAATCGTGAACGCTATACGTAAGCGAGATAGTGAGCACTAAACCAGACTAGGTATGAGAAGGCTGCAAGGATAGCTAGGGGCTATACGCAGAACTAATGAGAGGAAATAGTAGGAGAAAGAGAATATGCTGACAGGAAACTATTTAAAGTGTTAGGATTCCCTTTCCAGTGCGGCTTCATACTGATCAGCGAAGACACGAATATGAATGCCTAAGGAATCTTCAGCATAATTTAAACGATTTTACGAAAATATAACATTTGGTCCAATAACAAGGAAGACGTTTGTAAGGAAAAGCACTCTGTATAAAAGATAATACATAGACCGATAGAAAATTCAACTGGAAAATAAACATCGCAGATAGAGCTGCTATATGAATGGAAATTGAACGGCGTCGAACAAGCAACGGCGTTGGTTGACATCTGTTGCATCCACATCTGACAATGACATTAAACTCGATGAATGGGACGGTGAACTCATCATGATCGTATATTGCATTGTCCTTTTGATCTGCTTCGCGGCCTTCTTGTTCCAACGGTGAGAAAAGAGTAATAACATAACTTTTCACGCTTCTTCTTGCCTCTTGGCATTTAGCGCGATTCCCTGAGACATGAAAAGGAAAAAAAGGAAGCGTGAATTGAAAATTTCATTTTATACATAACTTAAATTTGAGTTAGATGTACTGTCGATTAAATGGCAGTATAGTGACATAATTCAGCCACAGAGATGTCAAATTCAGGGACATAAATGTCTGATTCAGTGAAAGATTAGTGACAAGGGTTAGATTTAATGGCATATAAAATACATGTGCGTCAGGTTCGGTGACAGAAATGTCAGATATTGAGAAAAAATGAAATTGCAGCTCGACGGGCATCTCTGCCGTCCATTCTCTTTTGTATCTTCTCACGGGGCAGTCGATACGAGCCAAGGGCTTCGGATGGTGGAGATTGTATGGGGTGGAGGTTAGAACATGAACACAGAACATCTCACAATTGTGACACTTGACAGGCAAGGGACAGAACTGTCACATTCTCCTAGGCCAAGTCACCTCATTTGACAGTTTAGTCGCTTTTCTGACAGTTGAAAGAAGCTTCAATAAAGTGACTTGACCTGCAAGTCACTCGAAGTGATTTTTACTCGTCGGTGTGGGAATGGAGGTCTTTTGGTGGTTGAATTAACGTACAACGTTACTGTTTTTGTTGTAGAATAAATGTACACAATTTTGTATTGGGTGCGCAAGAAAATAACCTCGGTTTTTAATCTTCTTTTTATTAATTAATTATTAAGTCAAACAAGAACCTCAATCAACAAAGTATGATACATCATTGTTGAGTATGTGTTGCCATCGCGTGGGCAGATCGTGGATGCCCTTGTGGTAGAACGACGGAGAGAGCGATTCAAAGAAGTCTTGCAACCATGATTTTACCTCAGCTTCGTTCTCAAATTTTTCTCTGCGAGGTGGTTCTGCATGGAGCGGAATAGGTGGTAGTCAGAAGGTGCCATGTCGGGCGAGTACGGTGGATGAGGCATCAACTCCCATCCCAGCTCCAACAGCTTCTGAACCGTTTTTTTTTTGCAATGTGTTGTCATGCGTTGTCATGTAGGAATCAAATCTTGGCGATTTTCCTGCGCACCCAATAGAAGAGATAAACGGAGTCCTTCATCAATGACACGGTTCGCTTACAAGTCCTGCTTACTCAATACCGGATTCTGTTGTGAATATACTTATAAAGCTCATCATTCGGTCAAAAAAGGAGTTATCAAAAGACATCTTATGTTAGTATGATATGTATTACATATGTATGTGTATACTTCTATCAATACACATTAAACATGAGAAGGAGCGACCTCGAGGTGTCTAAATCTTGCTGGAAGCCTCATGTCGAAAAATATATTTGATTTCTTAAATCTAGAGAAGGAAGAGAATTGTACCGCCTTCGAATGCTGTTTTCAAGTTTGACTTCGAATCAATTAAATGAAGAGCAAGGCCATCGGACTTTTATAGCACTAACGCACGTATTTGCTTTGGGCAGCGTAACGCGCTGCCTCAGGGTAAGAGAGAGACGTTTGGGTTCGAATTCTTTGTGTAAATTGGCTTTTGCCCGTTTGGTAGTTAATTCAAATATATTGCAGTGGACTGCAGGCGGAATTTCTGTGCATGCACACACAGTGATCTTCACCTTCTTCCCCAATCAGTTCAGGTTGGTTCCAGCAACAATGAAGTTTGACATTACCCTATAATTCTTCGACCATAGTCCCAGTGTTTATCAATAAAAAAATATACACGTTTTATCAAAAGACAACATTTAGCTCAATGAAATTTGATGGGGTTCAGTCTTTTGACTTTTTAATTCGTAATCTCCCAACTTTCCAGCAAACCGATTTTGATCTCGCTGTGCGATGTCCGTATGGAAGGGAGTTCGGCCAAGGTGGCCATTCCGACTGCTGGTAAGGCGACATTTCCGGGATTCAAAGAGTCTTTTTTTGAAATGATAAGGTTACTCAAACAAGATCCATAAAGTAGAGTTTTTTTCAATGTGTCATTTGAAAAATATATAGTCTTACATATCAAACGTACAAATTTTACATATGTGTTAGGCGACGCCAGAATTAGTTCAAAAGTTTATATAGTTTATTTAATCAGTTTATTGAAAGCTGAAATCGAAAGCTTCGAAAGTATCTGAAAGCCAACAGAATTGGAGGTCCTTGGTGATGGCCGAGTTCTGGTACTTTATATCAAATAGTATATCGATTATAATGAATGAAATCCATCTCACGGGCCAAAATCTGGCACTCGGCTGGGACCGAACCTCCGCTGCCTAACCGGGGCTTGTAGAGAGTTAACCAATACACCAACCGAGCACACATTGTCCCATGCGATTTTCTGCTATGTCTAAGGCACGATGGCCGTTCTTTATAGTTGTTGCCGGATGTAGCCGGCTTCGAAGAACGTCTGTGTTCTTCGTTTCTTGTTCTTTTTTTTCTTATACCTTCGAGAACGCTGCGACCTCCAGCGGCTTGGTCCAGAGGTCGATTGGAGACAGCGCGGTCGGGTGGCATGGGCAGTTGAAAAGATGCGCAACGTCGTGAGGTCCGGAAGAGCAATCGGGACACACGTCGGGGATGGATTCGTCAATGCCGTGGAGGTAGTTGTTGATGAATCTGCTGAATCTCGACCGGAGCTGGCTGAGCGTGCATCTAGTCTTGCGGGGTAACTCCTTCTCTTCTTCCTGGATAAGGCGCGGAGGTCTGCCTCCCAGGATGACGGCACCCTTGAACGATTGGAGTTCGTTCGAGACCATCATCGAGTGTACGGTGTTTGCGACTGATTTCCCATTGTTCGGATCCTACGACATCTGTTTCGCGGCTTCGACAGTCTTCTTGCAGCTCAACACGAGGTTGTTCTTCATTGCACGAGGGGGCGCCGGGCAGTCGAGGAGGCCATGGTGGATGTGTTCTGGGTCCAACGATTTCGCGAGGTATTGCGCGGCGAGCATGTTCAGTGCGCATGACCTTTGATTCGCGATGAATATGGTCAGTGTCGGCCATTTGATGATTCCCTGTCACGATGCGGAGTCCGGAGTTCTGAGAACGTTGGATTTTGGCGTGAGCGGAGTCCGAGAGGAAGGTGGACCAGGCGGGTGCGGCGTAGTTGCAGATCGCTTGCGAGATGGCTTCAAACGTGAGGCGGAGGGTTTATTTTTGGTTGCCCCAGGTGCTTCCGGCAAGGGCTTTCAGTACGTTATTGCGCTGCGACATCCGTCTCGCGATGTCTTTGGCATGATGGCTGAATGTGAACATCGAGTCGTACGTGACGCCGAGTAGCTTGGCCTGGTTGACGGTGGGGACGGGTGATCCGCAGATTGATATGTCCAGAGTAGACTTTAATTCACGACTGAACGGGGTGAAAAGCATGAGCTGGCTCTTGGTCGGGGAAATGATGAGTGACCGCTCTTTGAGGAAGGTTTCAATTTTCGTGATGGCCCTGTGTAGATTTTCGGAGGCGACGTTGATGTTGGGATCTGACGCCCAGATCGTAATGTCATCAGCATACGAAATGACGTTCGTGTGGGCATCGTCTGTGGGAAGATCGCGGAGGTAAAGGTTGAAAAGCGTGGGCGAGAGGGCGCTGCCTTGTGGGACTCCGTTTCTGAAGAGTCTGGAACTTGATACCGAGTCGCGGAAGCTTGTGCGTCCTGTTCTTCCTCTAAGGTAAGAGGCGAACCATTTTTTTATGTAGTTCGGCGCGGTTGTTGTCTCAAGGAGGTCGATGAGCTTGACGATGTCGATACTTTCGAATGCCTTGGACATATCAATTGCCATGAGATGAGGACCGTTCGACTAGCGGGACGTTTCTGGTTAAAACCGTCTGCGATGCTATTCGAGAGAGTTACGAGGGCCGAGGTTGTAGAGCGTCTTGCCGTGAAGCCATGTTGGAGGTCTGCCGGGGGAATGTGCCTCTATAGGGAGCCGAGTATTAGCCGTTCAATCACTTTGGCGACGGGCGAGAGTAGAGATATGTTGTTGTTGTAGATTGCCCGCCGTAGGTCTCCGGCTGGGTAGACGAGGTCTTCTTGACATGGCTCAGAAAACAATAACCTTACTTACATCATTTATCTAATTACATTATTTCTCTTTCTCTCTCGGGGTTTATTTATTTATTTATTTATTTTTTTTTTTTTTTGAGAGAGAGAAAGGAATCACTGGTATAAGAACTTAACAACAGACGTCGGGCTATTCCACAAATCTATACTTATTAAAAGTGTGTGGTCACAGCGACACGAGAATAAATGACTAGTTGTATGTGGCTCTTCTAAACATTTTGGGCAAAGAGGTGATAGGGCAGCTCCTATTCTGTGTAGGTAGCTGTTAAGGGAACTTGCTTAGCCACTACGTAGTTGCGATAATGTTATTTGTTGTTCCCTGGGAAGTTGATTCGTTGATTTATGGATTCTGGGAGGTTTCTTACCTAGAACTGGGTTAGGTGAGCAAGATCTAATGAAATTTCTAACAGTTTCAGTATGTATTCTTTTAAGTGCGGCTTTCTGATCACTGTCTACTAGCATAATTTCTAAGTCCTTGGCATGTTTACGAATAGTTCTAGGTGGTTTGGGTTCCATGCATCGACGATGGGAGGGGTGGTTTGGGAGGAGTCTTGCTCTTGCAACGAATTGCTTGGTAAGCATCGTGTTGTGCTCCTTTATGGGTAACATTTCGCTTTCTAGAGCTAAGTGCTCTGTGCCGGCCATTGCTAGGTTTCCTGTTGCGATCCGAATTGCTCTATTTTGGTTTGCCTGTAGTTTTTTCCAGTTCGTCTCGGCCAATTGAGGGGAGTAAATTGGTGCGGCGTAGTTGAGAACGGATCTGGTCATTGTTTTGTAGGTTGCAAGAAGGGTGTTTTTCTGTTGGCCCCATGTTCTTCCTCCGAGGGCACGTAGTATATTCAGTCTTTTGGCCGTTCTCTGTTTAAGGTATTCTGCATGTTGTCGGAAGGTGCCGAGTTGGTCTAAGACGACACCGAGTATTTTGGGTGTTTTAGTTGTCGGCAGAAGGGTTCCGTGGATTTCTACCTTGGGTTCTTTTTTACATTCGCCTGTATGGGTTGTGAAAAGGGTGACCGTAGTCTTTTCCTTGGATATGATCATTTTACGTTGTTCCAATTCTTCTACGAGTTTCGGTAGGAAGTGGTTGATCTGATCTTCACAGGTTTCAATACAGGGGCTTGAGGAGAGAATTGATATGTCGTCGGCGTAGGCTGTCATCTGCGTGTTTCCTGTGGGTTGCGGGAGGTTGTTTATGTAGAGATTGAATAAGAGGGGGCTGAGCACTGCTCCTTGTGGGACACCAGATCTGCATGTGAGACGTCGACTGCTTTTTCCTTGGAAATCTACCTTGATTGTACGGCCTCTTAGGTAGCTGGACATCCATCGGACGATGGCTCTTGGCATATTCGTTTCAGTGAGTTTCTTGCAGAGAAGGGATATGTTCACTAAGTCATATGCTGCAGTGAGGTCAAGGGCGACCATGAGAGTGCGGTCCGGGGGTGGTTTCCGATTGAAGCCGTTTGTTATTTTCCCGGTTATTTCCAGGAGTGCGGTAGTAGTCGAGTGCTCTTTGCGGAATCCATGTTGCCAGTCAGCGATTTGAAAGCCTTCCGCCAGGAATGGTAATAAGACCCGTTCGAATGTTTTGGCTATAGGGGATAGTATTGATATTGGTCTATAGCCGTTCAGGTTGCTGGAGTCCTTTCCTGGTTTAGGTAACATTATCACTCTTGCATCTTTCCATCTGGACGGGATAATACCTGTCTGCAGCGTGTTATTGAAGAGGATGCAGAGGCATTTTCTGAAGTTTTCACCGGCCATTTTGATTAGTAGAGGGCAGATGCCTTCACTGTCTGGGCATTTGGAACCTTTGGTTTTCTTGATTGCTTCTTCGATCTGTGCCAGGGAAATTTGGGGAGCGTCTGTCCGTTTGAGGCCTTTAATTAGTCGTGTTGTGCTTCTTGCTGATTTGTCGACCTCTTTAGGGGCTTGTTTAGCTAATTTTCTGGCAAAAGCGTTTGAGGCAGATGTTGGGCATAGACTTTTCCCGTCGTGGCTGATGGTCAAGTGCGTCGGTTTAATTGATTTGCCGTCGATAGCCTTTATCGTTTTCCAGAGTTTGTTGCCCGGTTCGTTGTGGCTAATTTCAGATATGTAAATTTTTTCAGATAGTAGAGATATCTAATTTCAGATAGTAGAGATATCGGACGGTAGCTGGAGCCTTCGGATGCTGGTTTGCCTACTTTCAGGAGGGGTAGTATGATCGACGATTTCCATATCATAGGGATCCTGCCTGTGCGTAGGGAGCTGTTGACCAGGGAAGTCAGGGCGCTGATTCCTTTCGGACCTAATTGATGGAGAATTATAGGAGCGATGCCATCTGGACCAAGCGCAGTGAACTTCTTCGTGGATCTGATGGCGGCTGCTACGTCTGTGGTAGTGAAGTCCTCGAAGTCATCTGCGGACAGGCGGTGTATTTTCCTCATAGTCTTCCTGTTTTCCTTTGAAGTTGTATACTGGACTGGACAAGTGCAGGCTTTGTTGAAGCGGTTCGCGATATCGGAGGCGGTCGTGATCGTCTCATTTCTGAAGGTTATGGCGCAGTTCGGCGGTGGTCTTCCTTTGTTGTTGAGGATCTTGATGGTCTTCCAAAGCTTGTTGACATCTTTCTTTGGATCGAAGGACTCCATCAGTGCGCGCCAGATGTCCCGTTTGTTTTTGTCGGTAGCTCTCCTTATTTTGTTTGTTTTTTTTCTTGCCCATAGCTCCTGTCGAGGGGAGTCCTTTTGGGATAGGTTGGTGGTGAGGATCCTTTTGAGTCCGGAGAGATTTCCTCCGTCTACACTCGCACCGCAGTCGGCGATCCTCTTGGCGAGACCCATTCGTTAACCGGAGAAGGGCAAGAGGTTATTTTACTGGCGCCTCGACTCGCCATTGAAAAGTATAGCGGAGTATCGGCTGATGTTTTGTCCGGTGGCATGCCCAGGCCGGTCCGGCATTGCCCTCCTTTCACGAGCTATACTACCCAGTTTTGGTCCGCGGCGGGATTTCTCCCGCTACCTCACAGCACGAATTCTTCGTAGGGAAGCGTCCCTCTATCCGCCACCTGAGGTCGCGCTCGATTCTGGACTGGATAATCCGGCTCCATCCGTGACAGGCTCTTAAGGCTGTAGAGTCACGAATGGCCACTCTCCTTATGTTCGTGTTGAGATCGTTCAAAAGGTCGCTTGTCGGATTCGATTCTCTGAGTGTGTCGCGTTGATGCATCCATTCTCGTATCTCTGTCGTAAGGGCGACTTCTCTCTTCTTGATTCGGCCGCGTGGGATTGTTTTTGCTGCAGCTGATACAAGTATTCTTAGGAAGAGAGGTTCTGCTTGAACGGCTGGTAGATTGGGAAGAGGATTTTTGGACAGGCTTTCTTCGACGTGTTGCTGGAACGCTTCCCAATCCGCTTTCCGGTAATTTGTGAAGGTTGCGTCTCTGTGAGTGTGGTTGAAATTGCTGCCTTCTAGTTCGATGATTATCGGAAGATGATCGGAGCTGCCTTCAGTGATGGTTTTCCATGACGCTTTTTGAAGGAGATCCTGAGAGCAGATGGAAATGTCTGGCGAGGAAGGGCGACCGTTTGAGGGAACTCGTGTGGGCATGTCGCGGTTGAGAGTGACGTGTTCCGAGTCGTCAATAGCACTGGAGATGACGTTTCCTCTGTTGTCTGTCGAGTGAGAGTACCAGCGGGAGTCGTGGGCGTTAAGGTCGCCTAGGGAATTCTCGCGGTTGCGTAGAAGGGGGGATAGATCCGGTTGGTAGCCTGTGTTGCAGGAGGTCATCGGAGGAATGTAGACATTAGTGATGTCCAGAGAGAGGCCGTTGTTGTCCGAGATGCGAACAGTCAGTGATTCCAGGTTGTTGTTGTTGTTGCCGGATGTAGCCGGCTTCGAAGAACGTCTGTGTACTTCGTTTCTTGTTCTTCTTTTTTTTTTTTTTTTTTCTTATATCTTCAAGAACGCTGCGACATCCAGCGGCTTGGTCCAGAGGTCGATTGGAGACAGCGCGGTCGGGTGGCATGGGCAGTTGAAGAGATGCGCAACGTCGTGAGGTCCGGAAGAGCAATCGGGACACACGTCGGGGATGGATTCGTCAATGCGGTGGAGGTAGTTGTTGGTGAATCTGCTGAATCCCGAACGGAGCTGGCTGAGCGTGCATCTAGTCTTGCGGGGTAACTCCTTCTCTTCTTCCTGGATAAGGGGCGGAGGTCTGCCTCCCAGGATGACGGCACCCTTTAACGATTGGAGTTCGTTCGAGACCATCATCGAGTGTACGGTGTTTGCGACTGATTTCCCATTGTTCGGGTCCTTTGACATCTGTTTCGCGGCTTCGACAGTCTTCTTGCAGCTCAACACGAGGTTGTTCTTCATTGCGCGAGGGGGAGCCGGGCAGTCGAGGAGGCCGTGGTGGATGTGTTCTGGGTCCAACGATCTCGCGAGGTACTGCGCGGCGAGCATGTTCAG